>BLKM01006251.1:2163272-2449708 GCA_013340265.1 Coptotermes formosanus | reverse complement strand
CCTCCCCCCAGTGTCATTAGCCACGTTACGCCTATGACAAAAACAGCCTTTCTGCACCCAAGTAGTTTGGAATCACTCTTGGGATTATCCCTTTAACAAAGCTTCCTCAGCTGAATGGGCTGTATTGCGTCGGATAACAGGAGGAGGCTTGAGCCAATCACGCCAGTACTTTCTTGTAGTGACTAACAAAAATCACGAAAACATCCATTAACAAAGCCAGTGTCCAAGTCTACCTGAACTCTGACCCTCCCCAATAACAAGGAGTAATAAACCTACTAACCACTACACCAATAAATGATGCACGACAAACCTCACTTTTCTTATTCGGTCATTCCAGTTTGCTGTATTACGTACTAACACTAGCTTATGTAATGTTGTTATGATTACCATGAATGAATAAAGATGGGTTTTAGAAGAACCTGTCCCAGCTTTCTTCAGGTTCTGTCCAGCGACCGCCTGTAGGAACGCAGAAACCCAATTAAAACCATTAAAATATAATACACAGTTGAAATTCGAAACGGTTGCCTCATGAATGCGCGTCACACGCGTTACAATTGTGCTAACCCCCTCGATCGAACGCAGTTAAGAGTCGCAAAAGAAAAATCTGATATATGCAAATCAAACAGCAAACAGCCTGTTCAACAAGAGTGCTCGAGATCAGTACAGATGATTAATTAGGCCTTCCTAATTAGCTGACACAGTTAAAAGCAAACAAACGAAAAACATGGAAAACAAATCTGCATTATTCCCTCAACATCGTGCTATATCGGCTACCCAGATAGGGTTTTCATGGTTTTCCTCAGGTTCCTCACACAGATATCGAGATGTTACATTAAAGAGGTCACAAAATCTCCCTCTCACATCGTTTATCAATTCAAAATTCACAGCACATCATCCTCACTATTCGGTGCCGAACGCAGCTGAAAGAACCTCGTTCGTAACGGCAGACTATACTTACAGCGGTGTGTCAGACCGTTTTTATTATCATTTCTGGATAGTTGAATTAACACATCGGGATGACCCAAATAAAGATTAACCTCGTTCATTACAAGTCCTTCTATATCCACAACGGCCAGCAACATGCGCATCTCTTTAAGTCGAAAAACCTGATCGATTCCTGTTATTTAACGACGACGAGATGGGAAGAAGACAAGGATTTCGAAGGAGGCAATCGTGGCCTCGTCAAGGCACTAACACGCCATTAGTTGAAACTGAATAAAACCACGAAAAATATTTTCAATTAGCGCATGATGAACATTCGTCTCATTAAGAAATGTAGTAATATTCAGCGATATTAACAAAGCTTGGAGCATAAATCAGAATCCAGAAGAAGTTCTCAAATTACTTACCTGAGAAGGCATGCTTCGCGTAAGTCATTTACCATACACGTATCAATGTAATATTATTACACATCCAAAACAGATCACTGTCGGACACTGGACTTTAACATAACAGCATGAAAGACAAATTCTGACAGCGGACATGAAATTTTTGAAGTCAGTTGCAGGATTGCATTGTATGACCACAAAACAAATTACGAAACAAAAGAAGTAAATATATGCCTATACAGTTTAAATGAAGTTACTGTGGATTATCGAGGCAAATAAACATAACATGTATTAATGACGAAAGATACATGTATTCCCAAGCTAGCGTATGAATACATTCCTACCGGCAGAAGAAACATAGGCCGACCAAGC
Organism: Coptotermes formosanus; assembly: GCA_013340265.1. Classification (NCBI taxonomy): domain Eukaryota; kingdom Metazoa; phylum Arthropoda; class Insecta; order Blattodea; family Rhinotermitidae; genus Coptotermes; species Coptotermes formosanus. The sequence continues at coordinate 2,448,008 of BLKM01006251.1, read as the reverse complement.
AGAGATAGAAAGACCAACGCCTATGAAGAAGGAATAAGCCTGGAGTGCCCTATAGCAGGGGTGGGCACAACGTGGCTCGAGCATGTCACGCATGGGGCTCGCGCAAGATGCCTACGAAAATAGCAGAAAAGCGCTGGCTGCGTTCTCTCAAATAGCGATCAGTGTTGCTACCGTACGTTTGACTTCAAGATCAAATACCTGGCTCTTGCCTAGGTTGCCTCATAATGAATGGCTCCCGAAACTCGTCTAGCTGGCAACTCCTCTCTTTACACGCTCTTGCTGATGCCGATTCACGAGGGATGGAAGACATTAAGTGTATTAAATGCTTTCTTGGTGTTCATCTGGTGGAATTAAAAGAACCAAATGAAGCATCGGTCAAAACATCAGGTCTAGATCGAAATTTGAACCAAATACCTCCGTCCGAGGGGTAGGAGATTAATGGACGGCATCGCCAAGAATCCGACAGAATGCACTGAAGAAAGTCATGGATGATATTCAATACGTTAATTCCTGAATTCCAATCACATCGCATGCACAGCAATGACCCGCCCCAACAGCACAGATTCGAACCCACGATTCTCAGAAAAAGAGCCCTAAAACAACACCATGATAACTGAAATTTTAATTCACAGATATTTCTGTCTTAAAACATCGGGTACATTATTTTTTTTATAAATGCAAACCCCTTAAATACTAGAACCTAACTGCACTTTCTAAAATCCTAACTCAGCTTATCCATTCTAACAAAACCTTACAAACGTTTAATCAAACATTTTTAACTTGTCACTGCTACACATACAACTACGTCCCTGTCGTTTCACTGCACAAAGATACCTATAAACGACTGTGGGTTCGTTACGTCAGACTGAGCCTGCATCAAACGTCTGAAAAATGTCTATCGGTGACACGCGCACGATGGTCCGACCAACTTCTCACAACTTAATTTCTCGTTTAATTAACTTTCAGTAAAAACTTCAGTATGTATGACGTGAAACCTCAACTTTCGGTAGCCACATACCAAAAATTGTTCAGAGTGTTGCCTATAAGAATATGGAAACAACGAGAACAAAGGCACAAATGAGCAACGAGAAGACATGGACCTTCTTGGTCTAAAGCCATACACGAGCTATTACACGAGTACTGAAGGAACTCTAGACCACCGGCACACCTCGACCTACTGGGCCAAGCAACTGTCCAATTGCTGCTCCTAGCGCAATCCCGCTTTAAATGACTGCGAAAAATCGAAACTGAACACAAAGCAGCGGGACGACCTACCTCGACAGCACGTCACATAAGAAAAACGAGTCTGTGTAGATGTAAGAGCAGTAACTAGTAACAAGTAATCAAAAGCAAAAGTGGAGTCGGAATGACGGCCTATAAATACACAGAACCTGTTCTGGCCGCAGGTGGATCAAGGCGCAAACCGCATGCAAGTGAACTTGCCATCTGCAGCTCAGTGTGCGGTTTGAAACTTGTGGAAGATAAATTTTAGGGTTACCCACCACAGATAACGACAGTCTGCAAATGACAGCCATGTTCTGCCACCCATTCTCCACGTGGGTAGACGTGCTCGAATCGTGTGAGGAGTTAGTATGTAACAGACTGGCTTAGGCCTGCATACATCTTATTAAGACACACAGCGTATATCTGAAATATTTTCGCCCATTATTTGTGGCAGATGCAGTATCCATGTCTGCAAACAGGTCACGACCGGCTTCTCCCAGTCCTTCTGAATTCATTATTCCAAATAATGTACCCAAATAACATCTATATCACGTCTGATGTTGAAAAATATGACCTATACAATTTTTAAATAATTTGCCAATTCATCAATACAGAAAGGCCTCCAAGGTTTCAATGACGTTTCTAGCAGGCGAAAGTTGCGCCATCCAGTCAAGGTACAATAACTTCTCACGAATTCAAATTTAAACGTTCATTTATTTAACAAACGTTATGTTCTATGCTATACAAAGAACAAGAAAAATAAAGTTTGGTTGAGCAATAGTTTAAAGTGCAAGAAATCACTGAATTCGTTTAAAAAATATATCTTTCCTCAGGGACACAGAAAAACGTCTATGTTGTAGGGAATGGGATATATACGTATTACAGACGTAAGTGGACAGACGGCACTACAGTAATCAGCAACAATCACGATGTACGCGGATTTCAAACTATGACGCAGCAAACACGCCTGCAGAAGCGAGCCGGCCGACCCTACAGCCGATCTGAGAAGTGCCGCGACGCAGTAAACAACTTTTCGTCGTCTCTCACCCGTTTCCACAGTTTCTCATGTCACTCTCACGTTGTTCCACAACAGCACGGCGACTTGGCGTGATGCTGATAGCTCAACCACAAGCGACGTAGCAAGAGCGCCTTCCATGCAGACTTCAGGAAGGGTGTTTGAAAACGACTCCAAGTAACATCAAACACTGAAAACCCTCTAGAATGCAGGAAAAAGCCGCTTGTATCACACAGGAGGATGTTGAACGAACGACAGGACCCGTATCTACACCGCAAGAGGCACAAATTACATGAGAGGCGTCAGGTGTTTGCAACGTTCCACTTAACCTAAGCAGAATTTGCTTAGGCCCGGAACAGTTAATCTTCAAGAAGTCTTAGTGAACGATGAATCTATATTTAAAGTGAAGACAGAGAACGAACAGTTTTTGCATGAAACAAATGAGATTAAAATCTGGTCGTGGGCCTTGGTCAACAGCGTGGAGAAATTTTCCATGCAATTTCGAACAATAAAACATATGTACGAACTTGCAGACAGAAAGGTGTATGACGTTAAAACAGATACATGTACTTGTTTATACAGTAAGCTACGTATTGACTCTGCATAACAATATAACAACTCTACGAACTTACGCACAGAAAAGTGCATGACGTTAAAAGAGATACATGTGCTTGCTTATACAGTAAGCAACATATTTAGTCAGCATATCGGTACTGAGATCGAGAAAAGGTAGGGACAGGAGAAACTATCCCAAGGCATGATGAATCGAGGACAAAATTCGCGATGCTAAATAGCAGCATTAGCCTTGCAAACCTGAGATACAGGCTCCATATCGGTGGCTCATCTTTCGGTGATGAACGGCAGACGAATACATTAGGAATGGAATTAAAGAAGGTCATGGTTTCAACTGGAAACGAGCATTGTTCCCTCAGAAAACACACTACAGGGTCGTGATATAAATGAGATGGTCCTACACTACAGACACCGTACAGTGGGGTCATTCATAACCACCGAACCACTCTCCAGTTGTGCCTGGTTCGCAATTTGTACGAGGCGGCCATCATGAGACCGCAGGGCCTAGCGTGACAGACGGAAAGCCTAGTTTACAGCGGGTCGACGGAGCTGCCACAACTTTTACGCCCTTGTTTTCATTCTTCACTGCCATCACCTAGCTGCAGTCGTGTCCGTTCCTAACATCCTTGAATACATCGAAAGAAACGTGACATCAGCGTAACTTCTGACATCAATCCAACCCATCTGCCCACTTAACCGCTAAAATGGCAGCAGTACCAAAACGTTCAACACCGCTAACCTCCTAAAATCCAGCAAATGACACTAGTCTAAGCTCATTTCGTTCACACATCTGGTCCCCCAGCCACTCTTTGCGGTATTCTTCCAGCTTCTTTTCTTTCATATGAACTTTTCTCTAGATATTTCTTCATCAAAATCACTATGTAAGGCCCTCCACCCTAGGAAATTTTCCAGTCCATCACAGGTTCCTAGATTTCCCTAATCTAGTAATACTAGGCGATTTATTCTCAAGCAAAGCTAATGGTAAAGTTCACCCTAGGACAAGCCATGAAGGCCCACAGGGGGAGTCGAAGTATAGCCCTATTGTTTCTTTAATCTCACACAAGATGAAGGTGGGTGGCCAACGCGAGGCCCCAGCCACTTTACGCGCGGGAAAGAGACCCGGTACCCATTATACAGGAGAATGAATGGGCCCCAGGGCCGGTCTGGACGGATGCGGCAAGTCTAGTCCACCGGGACTCGATCCCCGGACTGCCCAGCCCGTAGAGAGTCCCTACGCCGACTACGCTGTTCAGGCCCATTTATTCTCAAGTACTCCGTTATTTAGCACCATAAAATGCTCAGAGCATCAATATTAGGTCCAAGTATTTGCCTCAATGCAAGTGACCACCTTTCGCAGCCATTCAGAACTGCCAAAGAACAACTGGCAAATTATCGTTTTGTAAATCCTGATCATCATCCTTTTGCAAAGCTGGCGAGATCAAAAAACAATCGAAGTTAACACAAATAATTAGCTCCAGAACTAATCCTTCTCTTAATTTTATTACGAATATCACTTTTCTTAGAAATTATATTTCGATGCCTTTACTTCTTAAACACTGTAAAATGATACAGCCTATTATATATAGGCCTACATTGTGATTTGTCTCCGATTCTCGTTTGTAATTTATTGTTATCATAGGCCTACATGTTTTGTCTATTTTCTTCAGAAGTTAGCGGAGATACGCGTGCACTGAAGTCACTGAATTATGAGGCCGAGTTTGCCATCTCAGACCAGCTTAAAACCCCAATCGCTATGCAGTCGGACAGCTGTTAGAACACACCGCAGCACCAGCACAAATGAGCGGCAATTTCTCCATCTATCAAAGAACACATGTATAATAATTACACAGGCGCGCATTATATTCAATTAGGATTTCACTGTAATTACTCGTATCATATTGCGAAATTAAGTGGAGAATTTCCGACACTGTGTTTACTTCATCCACAGAATTATTAAGTTAAATAACCAAGAAACATATCAGTATGTTGTAAGGCTACACGGAACAGACACCGTTCCAACGTAAATTCAGGAGTGAAACAGTTTATTAAAATTTCCCTCTACAGATACCCTATGAATGTTCAGCTCCAGCACAGAACTGGGAAATCCTCCAGATGCCTATCCTTAAAACCAGAGTTTTGGTTTTACAGCAGTTGGCGCGAATCTGCAAACTTGACCTTGAATGTGCTCCGTTTCAGATAAAGTATATACGGCCTTATCCGAAAACATCAGCCCAAACACAGTCGCATTTATTTTCATTAACCAAACAGGGCTTTCAACTTTAGGTGCAGGTCTGGTAATTACGACACCATTCCCTCCACGTGCACCCTGGCATTCACCAGACACCTAGCTCGCAACACCTGCGCAGACGGCTGTAATTGATACTCGTGAGGCCTCGATTCGCATCTCGGCCAGGTAGGGGCTTGATTGACATTTACCGTTAAGTTACTTCAGTCCCTCCGTACAAATACGAGGCTAGCACCTTCGCATAGGCCACGACCTTCTCTAATTTAGTATTAGGAAGGATAACGAAATCATACTATACTTTCCTGTTACACAGATTTCTGGTGCAACATATCTACCGCGCCATTATTATTGTTACGATTTTATTTTATTTCTGTTGGTAATTTACAACTCAAGCACTACTTCTGTTTAAGTCAAACGCGTAGGACACAGCCTCCAATTTCTGCATCGTCGCCATAGTTGTGACGTAACTTATAAATATACTGCGCATGTGTATAGGTGTGTTTATGATTTAACTCCATACCAGATGTGGCATGCCTGACTCCAGTGATTCATTAGCTACCACCAACAAACCAAAAGCGAATGAAAATGTTCTAACGAAAGCAATGTGTTGTTTTACATTCTACAAAAATACTTGCTTTACAGTCTTGTATACCTCTCAACAGCGCGCCACAAGTACTTGGGTCCGCAATGTCTCTCTGGAATATGATCAGACGAGCTTTAAAGAAAATCGGTAAACTGGTTCAAAATTCAAATGGATGGACACACATACAGCTTACTGTTTCCCCCATTTTATAAGGAAAGTACGCTAACAAAAGCATCAGGCCCACAATAAAATAATGAACGAGTAAATCACACAAAAAGCTCTGTAAATTCCCATTTACTGATCCACTCCTTCGTTCTGTAGTTCTTTCGCTCATTCATTCATTCATTCATTCATTCATTCATTCATTCATTCATTCATTCATTCACTCATCCATTCGGTTACAACCTCTCGTAATCTTAGGCAATGCACGCAATTAACACTTACGTAGGATCCAGTTCTTAGCAAAGTAATGCCATAAAGTTGTACACCATGTCATGGCCGTCTGAAGGGTCGGTATAACTTATACCATGTTTTAGTTTAAAAACTGGACACATTAACGGGGAAAACAAAATCGACGGAAGGATACTAGATATAATGTTGGGAACGACACAAGCTCGTTGGACGAAAAATTATTTGGCTTACGTTGCAGTGGACAGTTACATATGATCGAAAAAACTGAACTACGAATTTGCGAACAACAACAACAACAAACAAACAAAAAAATTGTGAAAACATCGTTCAACAAATAGAACCGGACGAAATGTCGTCGAATATTCCCTTGCACCCTTTAGCATTCAAAAGAATAATTCTACGCTCTTTATGTGGTTCTTAAGACAGACGAACCGAACAGTTGGGACACTGAATTGTGCTTGTGAAAAGAAAACATGTGCTTATCACCGCCAAGCAAATTCACAGCAAGCAGTCAGAAATAAAAACCAGCATTTCGCAGCAGCGGAAGGACTAGTGACGGGCGTGTTGAGCGCCCAGCTAAACGCATGGTACTGCTCGTTTTGCTGACTCCAGAAGCAGAACACTAACTGCAGCACCGTGCCTTAGAAATTCAACCGAGGGATACCACTAACTGCAGCACCGTGCCTTAGAAATTCAACAGAGGGATACCACTAACTGCAGCACCGTGCCTTAGAAATTCAACCGAGGGATACCACTAACTCAGGAAAAAACAAGTAGAACTATTCAGTAACATCTACATAAATTCCTGCGCAAGAGTTACAATGTCATGAGAATATCATACAATGAAGCAATAACTGCTGCTGAAAAGTTTATCTTTTGCAGGCAAGCGGACTACATCCCCCGACTCATTAACGCTCATTTAATGAGCTTCCTTGTTGACAAATTCAACAAATGAATACACCTCTTTCGATAAACATAATTCATTTTCGCAGCTAGCCGAACTGCAGTTCCTCTGCCGTCTACACAGTTTACACAGTGTGTACGAATCATCGCCCGTTCTTGTCCAGTAACACGATTTCATTCTGTTTGGCCATTTTTATTTAACGAACACTTACGAGTGCTTGAATTAGTGCGGTTCATTTGAAATTAATTACTGTTCATATACATAAACATACAGTCCACATAATGTATTCTACCGTCTGGGTATTTATCACCAGGGGTCACAGAATCTCTCAATTGGTCTTTAACTAAACTAAAACCAAGACGGGCAATGTACGCATAACATAACACTGTGGCTCCTTCACGTAACCATTGTTCCAACGGAAACACAAAAAAAAATGCGTTCTGTGTGTACTGTTCAGCTACATACTACTATTAACAACATAAAAATACTCAGTGTTGCACGACAGTGCTATTATGGTGAACTTATGTCGCCAGCAACAACACAACGTATCTAATTACTTAGCTATTTATATAAAGTGCCCAACATTTTTGTCCGACTTTAACTAAATCTGTTGTTCTCAACACATTTTCATGAAGTCCCCGATATCAAATTTCACGGAAATCCTTCCAGTGCGAGCCGCTCTGATACATGCTGATAGACGCAACGAGCGATGGACGGACGAAAGCACAGACGGACAAACGAATATGATGAAGTTAACAGGTGCTTTTCGCTAATATGGGAACGCGCCTAAAAGAACTGACTCCATGGAGTACAGTAATTTGTAAGATCTTAGTCACTGAGGCGCTCACAAATTCCTCCAATTCATCCGCAAGTTCAGTAACGTGTTTACAACAATCTTCAACGCCTCTTACCTGATAAAAATTGTCTTTCAACGCATAAGATTCCAGACACACATTTCTTCTCGCCAAACAAAAACAAAGTGTAATTCACACTCTAGTGAAAAGGTTTCTACAAGAAGTCTGACGACGACGCTTCTTGTTACCAGGGCTGCGGAGTCGGTGCACAAAACTCCTCCTCCTCCTAATCATCATCATCATCATCATCATCATCATCCTCCTCCTCCTCTTCTTCTTCTTCTTCTTCTTCTTCTTCTTCTTCTTCTTCTTCTTCTTCTTCTTCTTCTTCTTCTTCTTCTTCTTCTTGTAGCGGCTAAGCAACTGTACGTGAGTTTTGGCCTGTTCAACTATTCCTTTCCATCTATTTCTATCTTGTGCGAGTTTCTTCCAGTTTTGGACCTTCATCACTTTTAGGTCGTTCCTGAAGTCTTCCTCCCATCTTAATTTTGGTCTTCCGATGTGTGTTGGAGCTATAGGTTTCCAATTAGTTATCTTTTTCACCGTCCTCTCATCAGGCATTCTTTCAGTATGGCCTAACCAACTGATTCTTTGGGCTTTAAAATATCTCACTATATTAGCATGGTTAATAAGAGTGTCCAGTTCATCATTTGTTCCGATTCTCCATCTATCTTCACTCACTTTAATTGGCCCAAATATTTTCCTTAGCATTTTCCTTTCGAACACCATGAGTTTTTGTTCAATTTTATCTTTAAGTGTCCAAGTTTCACATGCATAAGTAACTACTGGTGTAACTATAGTTCTATAAAGCTTTAATTTGACCTTTCTTGAGATCTGCTTACTAGTGAACATTATTTTATTTGCGAAGTAAGCAGGATTCCCTGCCGCTATTCTTTCTTGGATTTCTTGTTCGATTGAATTATCTTCGTTTACTATTGATCCAAGCTACTTAAATGCTTCGACTCCGGCTCCTCAGTTTTTAAAACTCCGACTCCAACCACTCCTTCATAAAATCTCAATATGTATTAATAATGGTAAATTTATAGGACATTTCATCACCACCACGTAAATCATTAGGCTACTTTTTAGACTTATAACCTATATTTAAGTATAAGTCTAATGGTTATTGTAGCTATCAGGGCTCTGGAGTTGGAGTCTCTAGTTAAGACTTCATATTGAGGTCGGAGTCGGAGTCGGAGTTGGTACATTTTTACCGACTCCGACTCCACCGAAAATTCCTTCCAACTCCGACTCCGACTCCACAGTCCTGCTTGTTACTGTATGTGAAGGTATGCCACGCTTCAGGTTCTCAGGGTGGTGTTCCTGAAGCCTGCAGCCTTCCGAGATGTGACAGTGTTTCGTTTGGTGAACAGTTTCCGACGTTCCGAAGGATCTTAGTGCCTTAATCTTCAGGGTCAAGGTGTGGTTTATTCTGTTGCTGCGCAAGATGTTAGATTACAAATGGCACGAATGGGACGGGATATAAACACCTTTTCACGTTTGCTCCTTTAAAACTAAAGAAAAAGTACACAGGAAACTATTGTTAACAAGGCTGAATGTTCAGTTCGGTCTTTGTGCTGCAATCACAGAATCATGCACATACAAAGTAGCTACTATTTAGCTGAAAGATACCTTCCACATCTATCTCACGTTTGCAGACCTGTGGCAAATCGTGGAAGATAATGTCTTCTGAAAAATGACATCGTGTAGTCTGGTAGATACACATCGACGTTCCACACGGACGTGCTGCCTCCATCATCACACCGATGATAGAAGCAACATGTTCCTCCGAAACGTCAGTACATATCTACCAGGCTAAACGGCGCCATATTCCAGCAAAGCATTCTCCACAGCCGCCGGCATGAGACCCTGAAACGGCAAATCGCGGCAGTACTTCCACGAGTAATACAATGTGTGTGATCGTGTACGTAGGCCATGATGTAACACGGGGTTTTCAAATTATGACACTGCGAATATACTTGTAAAAGCGAACCGGCCTAGACTAGTTTAGTGCTTACGCAGCGTCATACTCGTATAATGACAACCCTGTATATTCTGTTGTCACCGTGGACAAATGGGGCAATAAAATTTACACAAGCGGAAATAACATTTAAATGCACAAAAGAACTTGAATCTTTGATCAAGTTGAAATACTTGCAAACACTGTAACCACACAGTATACTCCAGCAGGAAGTTCAGAACATATTTAACTGTGACAGATAAAGTGACTTTTCGGCAACGTCACGTTCAGCAGCTCCACGAAACGTATGTTCACAAACGTAACTTTTTGATCGGTAGAATGTGTGACAAAAGTATTTATACTGAAACGCAACGTTTGGGCTTGTATATTCATTGGAATAAAAACAAATATAATTTTCCGAAAGTGATAAAGTATATTTTTCTCACGACGTTATGCGTAGAGTAGTTACGGATTTTTCCTTGTGACAAAAGACCATACACCTGGGTCAGCTGCAACAATGATACTCCACCCTTAAAAGATGTAAATAAAGCAAGTGACAACAATAAATTTAAATTAAGTTGCTTCTAAAAATAACATCCTACGGCCACTCTCTGGATTCGGGCAGGTAATGGAACATAAATAATTGAACAGAACTGGATGAGATTCATCAGCATAGGCTGTACAGTATAAGAAGCGGTGATGGCCTTGGTGCTATGTCTCCACGCGTGTTACAATAATGAGACCTTCTGCAGCTTGCATTACTATTACACAAAACACACTGCGTAGTTAGCAGTATTCAGTAAAAACGATCGGTTTTCATACGTCTCAGCTTAAACCGAACACAAAAGTTGGACATTTCCTTTCGCTCAGCCGACTCATCAAATGAGAAGCGTGAAAGTGCGGCATATGTCTGATGTGTTCGGTTCAGATATCGAGAGGGACACTGGCTACTAGGATTTGTTGAGGCTTTCCCCAGGCCAAGCTCATACCTTCATAATCTGGTAGTACTGACAGGGCCAATTCTCCATATGTAATATCCCTCCCGGGGGGGGGGGGGGGGCACGGTGACTTCAGTTCATTTTCTACGAGTTCTTTACAAAGGTCAAAAAGACCGCCTTATGTGGAGCTCATGTCCGTCCATCCATGACCTAGTACGCCTATCAGCACCTACACCAGCGGACTGACATTTAAAAATCTGAAATTGCGAACTTTCACCACATCTTTTCGAGAAATTCCAATTTCCAGCCGTATTTAACGCCAAAGGTAAATGTAAATTTGTACCTGTACATGCCATTCTGGAATAAAGGGCAAGCGGAGATATAATTCCACTCATTCTTAACGCTGGTACTAGCTGGAAATGAATGGTCAACATCAGGCCCCGGCCGCTTTATCACCGAGGTAAAAGCCTCCCGCACCCATTGAACTGGGTAAATCCCAGAACCAATGTGGATGTTTTGAAGGAAAAAACTCCCCTGCCGGGATTCAAACTCCGCATTGTCCTGCTCGTAGCCTGGTCACTATACAAACTTCACTATAGGTGTAATACTAATAAACCCTGAAATACCTGCCTCTATAAACGTACTTTCCAAGTAGCGTATACACTACCTCACAGACTTTTTTGAAACTCCACAGGACAGATTATCTTGAAATGTCGTTGCGTAATTCCAATTTTCAGCCACATTAATCAGCAATAACGCATCCTCTACGTAAGCCTGTAAACGGAATTCAATTATCCCATAAACCATTTTACATATTTTGTTGAAGTTCGATATGAAAGGCTTCCATCACACGGTATTTGCAATTCTAATTTCCAGGGATATTGAATCGTAATAAACTCAAGTTTGCGTCAAACCATGAAAGGACTTCTTTACATACGTTGTGAATTGTTCAACACAGACTTCAGAGACTTCCAGCAAAAGTTGTTCGTCTAATTCCGATCTTCAGCCATACTTATCCATACAAACCTAGTTCACGTAAGGCCATAAATGGACTTTTCCATGAACCTCATGTATAGTCCAACAGATGTTGCCCAAATTCGGCAAGGAAAGCTTACAGCAAGAGTTGTCGAGCAACTCCCATTTTGAAATATATTTCATAATAAAATGTAGTTTACATATGGCTATAAGGTGGGCTTTTCATAAATCCCACGAACTTGTCCACAGACTGTCTTTCAATTCCATACACCCGTAGTACACTTCCACCGAAAGTGTTCCAGCAACTCAGACTTTCAACCGTATCGAACAGTAATCAAACCTAGTTAACACAAGGCCACAAATGATCTTTCCCACGTAATCAATAACCCGTTTCACAGATTTCGTTGAAATTCGGTATGGCAAGACATACCAAATCTCAGCCGCACTAATTCAAAACGAAACCTAGCTTGCATTAAGCCACACATGGACTTCCCAGTACTACACCTATTGCGTCTGCATATTTTACTGAAATTCTAAACGAAAATTCACGATTTTCGTATCATTATCCTCCGCTTCAAGCAAGCTGAAACTATAAAGAACGTCCCTGGTAATTCTGTTTACTGTATAACGAAGTGCACCCTTTCCAGCCTTAAGAAGGTTTGAGCCACTTTATTGCATTTGTTAGCAATAGCGCATAACCAGTGCAGGTGAGTATACTTTACACACGTTAATACTCAATTCAACCATCAACTTATATCTCATTCTGTAATCGCATTGAGATTGTATTAATCCACTTGTTGCTGAATGTTTTCACCCCTTGACAGTTCATCTTACAAAACCAGCCTACGTACCTTGTAACTGCCACACAATATAACACGTTAGTTAATCGACTTCAGCCCAAGTTCTTTTTAAACAAACTACAGGTCCGATTTAAAAATGCCATGTCTATCCTATCTAATATGCTGGTGTGCTACACTGCTCTTATGCGGCGCAAATGATGGCTACGTTGTCAAAAAACGGGCAAGTCATCACGTGAGATAATTCGGACATCTCCTCCGTTTAGTTAAGCACCCCGGTAGCATGTTGTCAATGGCACTCACTCACCCACCTTTATCGGTATAAATGAAAAGACAGGTTCATACCAAGACAACGGTTCTAGTATGTTACAAGTAACCACTGAGACCTAACCGTGTAATGACAAAATGCAGCCCAACTCGGTTATAACGTCATCAAAGGGACTGAATGGTCCGTCTGATTCTAGTCGAGAGGTATGATATAACAGCAATGGAAAAATTATTTCAAGACAAATACAGCCCTCTAGGCACATTACTTAATTTTTACGCTGTGATTTTTTAAATTTAAATTACAATTTAGGAAAAAACAAAGTGCACTATAATTCTAAATTTACATATAGGTTTACGATAAGAAAACTGACTAAACGTGTGTACAGTACATGCAGTAACATCCTGTAGCCACTCACAACACAAAGCGGGTCTTAAGTCAGTTCCGACTTTCATTCAATTTCTGCAGCCTGCTGAAGACTTGACTTCTTAAATGCTACTCAGTGCCCGTGATTTGTGGCAGACTTGTAATTTTGCTGCTCTCTCCTAGCTTCATAGAAGCGGTTGGTAACCCTGATGGCTTCGACAGCCTCATTCACAGCGACAACTGGCACACCTGCTTTTTCGTATCACGTTTACTTTTTCTTCGAAGCTCAAAACCTTCCTTACGTTCATGAATGCAGCCGTGTTCTTTCTTTACTTCGTGTTGTTAACTGCAAGGGTAGAGGACGGGATTAGAACTTTACACCACAAAGCGATGAACCGTTAAAGGCTAATTCACACATACCATGCCGTGCTGCGCCCCTGCCATGCCGTGTCCTTCGTGAAAGTCCGCGTGGTAACCGGAAAAATCCGAACTGCTAATCCAACGGTTTAAGGGAGCCTCGTTTGAAGTCTGTTGCTACCACTCTTGACAGTCATCTGCATGGCTAGCCGAGAGGAGGATGTGATAATTGCATATGGGCTTCATCTTCTTTCAGAAGAAGAAAAGAGGGAAAACCAAAACAGGTTCGCACGGAGAATTTGCTCTTGGGGGGAGGGGGGATGACTCTGAGTCTATATATATAATTTACGTTTGATTTTAAAAATTATATTATAAAGTACATGTTGTAAGTACAACATAACACCCTTTGCAGCTGCATTTATATACATACAAGTATAACTACATGTTCCATGACTCAATCATAGTGTCCTATCTTCTCGTTTTCTACTTTTATTAATTCACGTGTATTTTTCAAATTCTAATGTACTAGTCATCAACCGATTTCAGTGGTTGATTTCGGCTGAAGGCGAAATCACGGAAAAGATTCGATATAATATCTACAAAATATGTTTTTTTTTTAATTTCTGTTTTGGGGGTTTGGGGGGCTGCAGGCCGGCAGCCCCCCCCCCCTCTTGGCTTAGCCCCTGAACGAAAATACTGGATTCATAATGCGTCTCGAGCAAGCGAAGAGGAAGGAGAATTTCACATTCAGTTTGAACGTCTGAAAAATGAAGGGCAAAAATTTTTCAAATAATTTAGAATGAGTATTTAGAAATTTGAAAACTTGAAACAGTTGTTGCCCACAGACAAAAGAACACATCATGGAGACGTAGCATAACAACAGAAAAAAGGCTGGCTTCAACTTTAAAATTAATTCATAAAAATGTATAACCCGTATAATCTGCTGTCTCCATCATCAGAACAGGTTAAACACATCACAAAAAGCAGTAGCATTCTGGATGACAGTCTTCGTGAATGTCCGCGTGTTAGCCGGAAGAAGCCGGACCTAGGCAGGTCGCCAACAGGCCGTCCAGAGACGGCCGATATTAACCCTTTAAAGACGGAACGTAATCTGCTTTATATAAAGACTCAGCGCGTACCGCGCAGTAAACACTTTCAATCTCCGTTATAAAAAACGAATGAGTTGCTGATGTTTACGGTAAAAGTTGCTGTTTGCTCTGAGATCCGTACAAAACACATAAACGCAATGTGGGCACCACGTAGAATTTTAATGTTGAAGCTGACGGTACGTAAAGACACCGCTAGGCTTTAAAAGGTTAATTCACACACGCCATGCCGTGCCCATGCTGCGTCCATGCCGTGCTCTGCCGTGGCCTTGAGAAGTCACTTTCGAAGCGGCATGGTCTGAGCACGGCATGGGCACGGCATGACATGTGTGAATTAACCACGGTCGCCCTGTGTAAATCATACGGGAACGACACAAAATAAACCTTCAGCAACACGGCACGGGCATGACATGGTGTATGTGAATTAGCATTAGTACTGTCATTGTCCAGGCCTAGAGTGTCAGTCAGTACCCGAATATGCCCAGTTGGCCTCCTCAAGGACGGGAAGAGCAAGGGATGGGGGCTTACGAGTTCTACCACCAAGTGACGAACCGTTAATACCGTCATTGTCCAGGCCTGGAGTGTCTATCCTTGCCCGAATGCGCGGAGAGTTGGCCTTGTCACAGACGAGGCGGCGGCTGAACTCTCAAAATAGTCCGATTCTCGGAAAATTATGTTGCAGGCGATGATTGACAAGCGACCTCATATAAGCAGTATGTGCTCTTATGAATGTCGTAGTAAGCAAGGCAGAAAAACACGTCGGTTATGAGGAATCAACTGATACCAAAGAATACCTTACGCCACAGACGATGCTGCATAAACCAATGTCGTTACAATAAAGTTCGACTACGACAGTCAAAACTTTACCTGTGGAGGAGTACTCTGTTCGGCTGACTCAATCAACACATATGTCATCACTGCCTGTCAGGAGTCGGTTCGCATCCATTCTAAGTCCCGGACCAAGCAACAAAAAATATGAGTTATTTTCAATCGCTGCAGTACAGGCCTGGACTAATTAGTAATTGTCTTGGAACTGTTATATGCACTTGAAAGCGTGAACTACATTACCTGAACTATCTGACGCGGCTGTCAGCCTCAGATTTTATTGAGTTTAGTCACCGTAAAGACTTCAAGGCATATAAACACAGATTTGTTTGCACAACACATATCTGCGTTTTCCCGAAACAGCTTTCAAACCACTGGCAGATTTTCATAAAACTTGGTACGGATATCATTCCATTCGAGACTATTAGACCTAGGCCATTTCTAATTTTCAGCATCAATGACACCAACATCACGACCGTGTAAATGCCTGAGACGGTTGTGACACACCACTTCAAACGGGGTGCTAAAATTCTGTGATAGATAGAAATATACAACAAGCAAATACTATATTCCTAAAATGTAACATTAAGACGTGGTAGTTGACACGTACATATATTCTGATTTGTTTTTCAGAAGTGTTTATTAGTGCTTTGCAAAGTGCCCAAATACCTGAGCCCAAAATATAAACATGGGAGTTTATATGTCTCCTCCTCCTTCATGCCGTTCATTGTTCTGCTAGTGTGCAAGGACAGTGAGCAGGCTTATTACAACACATGGGTATTAGACCTTCATCGAAGTACACTATACATTTATAGGCGGAAAACAATGATTATAACTTGTTCATGACACCGTTCATAAAACCTGAAACATTTTAATGGATGTTTTCAAGATGTGTTACCTTCTTTCCATTCACAGCCAAGTTAAAAGTGTCAGTTTCCAATAAATTGTTCAACAGCTCACGATGGTACTGAAATGTAATTACAAAATCTGTAAATCTCAGTTTACCCTTTCTATTCTTCAGAAGCAATGTTTAGCTTTAGCAGAAGCTTCAAGGTAACCACTCATTTCTGTCTCACATGAAGCTTCATCTTCACGTCCCCTGTACACTTTAGTTTTCCAAGATCATGCGCAGCCGAACCACAAGCCCTCCCGTCGTACCAGACGTCCATTCCTTACAGAATGAGATTTTTTATTCGTACATATTCCCCTTACTGACAGTAAAGCTTGTTCTTTGGCGGCAGTGTAACTTACGCCGGTGTTCCACTACACGCTGTGGAAGGCTTACGCAACTTGTTATTAAATGTTTACGTGCAGTTGCATTTTTGTATGGATCACGAATAAGAAGAGGTAAATGCCTCCCGACAGCAGTAACCTTGACAGTCTATCTGATCGCGTTCATGATCCCACTGTATCAGAGAACACAGGCTCGTATCCTGAATTATGATTATTTGTACATGAATATAATAAATTTCTTTACATTTACTCTGAAATAAATGCGCCAAAGTCACTTACGAGACAAAGACAGCGTTTGTGTGGCTGCAGCGCTCGACGTATGTATGTATGTATGTATGTATGTATGTATGTATGTATGTATGTACGTACGTACGTACGTATATATATATATCTAACACAATATTCTTTTTCTATTTTATGTGTGCAAGCCTATACGTCTATGCTGCCTGTGTGCATGCATGTGTATGGGTGTGTGTGCACCATGCAGATCGGTGTGAAAACAAAGCTCTCTACTTGTATTCGTTTAGTATCCAGTTCGAATGTCAGCTGGGTTACAGGACGTTCCGATATTTCTCCGTGTCTTGCGTTCGTATCACCACCAAATGACAGAACAGAGATATACTCCGTAATACACTTGCAACCTACGGCCGGTGTATCGTGCTTTACTAATCACATTTGACAAAACTGCTTCGTGTAACATAAAACTGTGCATCTGCCGTGTCGCTTTTCGGCAGTACTGCAAAGCTAAGGATGCCCAGTTTTAAAACTGTTACCTGTGCGTCACTTAAAATCACTCTCATGACTTCAAATACACCCAAAATTACAAACACAATCGCAATTTTCATAAATAAAGTTCACCCTAGAACAGGCCATGAAGGCCCAGTGGGGGAGTAGAGGTCTTAATCTCGGCGACAGATGAGGGTGGGTGATCAACGCCACGGCCCGGCAACTTTACCCCCGGAACGAAATTTTCATAATTAAGTGCAAAACTTAAAATGGCCAGCAATGACTTCGTAATTTTAATGCAGCACATGCTCTAGAAAGCTTTCACACCGCTGTCTTACGCACCCATCACGCTTTCTCTATTTTACTTAATTTTAATCAAGATGTTAAGATTCATTATTAAGAAGTGATTTATCGGTGCTAATACTTGCGCTCCAGTACCTTTCATTCTGTATTATACGCTTAGGTTTGTAATGGTACTTGGAATGTAACATTTTGTTAACTTTACCTGTCTTGTCAATTACCATTGGAAATTATTATTATTATTATTATTATTATTATTATATTTAACGACACTGTCAGCGTATCAGGCTATATAATGTCTGATGAGAGGATAAGTGATTAGCGCATAATCAGTTGGCAAGATGTGGAAGGAAGCGATAGTGGCCTCATCTGAGGCAGGCCACTGTCCCAACATTTGTCTGGAGGGACTGAAAAGAGAAGAAAGGCCTCGGAAGTATATCTGGTCTGCAGGCAGCAAGATGAATCGAAACACCCCGAACTCCCGACACTCAGTGGGAATCGCAAGGTTCTATTTACTGCTACTAAGACTATGATTGCAACCACAACTACCAACGCTACTGCTACTAGTATCGCTACAACCACAACTACCAACGCTATTGCTACTAGTATCGCTACAACCACAACTACCAACGCTATTGCTACTAGTATCGCTACAACCACTACTACCAACGCTATTGCTACTAGTATCGCTACAACCACAACTACCAACGCTATTGCTACTAGTATCGCTACAACCACAACTACCAACGCTATTGCTACTAGTATCGCTACAACCACTACTCCAAGATCACTACAACTTAAAAAAAATTTTTTTTTTCCAATATTCAACCAGCAGAAACGCATATCTATTTACACAGAATTTTACACCAAATGACATATATGACACAGTACACATTACCTGCAGTTGACCAAAAACAAACTGTAACTTTGTATTCATTTAAAGCACGTCCCCGAAGTAGCCACAGAAAATGTCAGTTAGCAGTGTGACCTGTGAAGAAGAACTAAATGGCCAGTTTCTTCAGCAGCCCACACCAGGAGGAGGAGTTGAAAGAGAAGGAAAAATACTCGAGTATCAATAAGTAAATCGGTCACTAATCAACAAACACAGGTGCAAGACATAGAGCACAATTCACACAGGTAAACTAGCTCCTTCTGACAAGCCGATGGGAGGGTCGTATTGGCCTTCGTTCATTGTATAGTCTATTCAGATACAAATATTTGTACACTTATAATATCGACATTCAAGTACATTCTTGTCAATACACGGTAAAAAAGGGCGGCATTCTAGAATAAACTTTTCTTTCCCTGGGATTCAAAACGAAACAAGGCTTAAACACAAACGCGGGCTGTTACTAGTTTACTAGCTTACAAACATATAACATATGACACTACACTTACTGACAGTAACCCTAAAACGAACCTTGTAACCGACTATGAACATGAAACCCCACGAATCAGCTGCTGCCTCTTAACAGTATGAACATGCACCAGGTTAAAACTGATTTACCAAAACTACCTTCTTGTATCGACAGTACCTTAGATATTGTCCATGTTAGAATATTTAGTTCATTAAACTGGAGACAGAAGATATATAACCACGCATTCCATTTTCTGAATAACATGAGTGACATTCCAGTCATGCAGTGTGTTCTGGTCACTGCCCTACAAATCACGGTTACTAACAGCCAGCAGGTACAACCAATCGAGAAAGCAGTTCTATGAGGCCATTGTGGCCTCACCTGTGGCAGGCTAAGGTCCCGACGTTTACTTGGAGGGACCGAAATCACCATGACAAGCTGCATATTATCCGAGAAGACAATTTCGGTAGGAAGGATTCATAATAAACGGCATGGCTGGACAGTTCATTGGACAGCTAACGTTGCCCATCAGTTCCTAGTAGATTGCACACACGCCTAGCTCTGTTACGTTGCGCGCCATCGGGCGCACTCTTCATGCAGGAGCTCGTGATAAGTATTCAAACACACCGTTAACTGGCAACCGGCGGTCAGTAATGTATAATGTAATTAACAAATAAAATCAGTATTTATATTAACACCAAGTTCAATTTTTGCATTTTTCATTTACACTTCATTTACGTTTTACATTTTACTCACAAACAATTTCCAATTGACCAATGACGTAAACAGGGCTAGATGGGGAGGACGAATGGATGACTGGATGGACCGATGATATTGTGTGTGTGTGTGTGTGTGTATGTATGTATGTATGTATGTATGTATGTATGTATGTATGTATGTATGTATGTATGTATGTATGTATGTATGTGTACGTATGTATGTATGTATGTATGTATGTATGTATGTGTGTGTATGTACATATACGTGCGTATGTTATGTATATATGCATCTATGTATATATGTATGTATGTACATATACGTGCGTATGTTATGTATGTTACGTATATATGCATCTATGTACGTATGTATGTTTGTATGTATGTATGTATGTATGTATGTATGTATGTATGTATGTATGTATGTATGTATGTATGTATGTATGTTTGTATATATGTATGTATGTATGTTTGTATGTATGTGTGTTTGTGTGTATGTATGTGTGTATGTATGTATGTATGTATGTATGTATGTATGTATGTATGTATGTATGTATGTATGTATGTATGTATTATGTTACGTATATATGGATGGATGGATGTGTAGGTACGTGTTTGGGTATGAAAAGATACACGAGTGGCCGGAAGGAAACCTGCATATCTGGGGTAAATAGAAGAACGTGCGGACACATGAGAGAGTTCTTGTAAGAATGGGCGGGTGGGTAAGCAGGTAGGTGAGTGGGTGGATTCGCGGATGGATGCATTTGTAGGTGTATAAATGTGACACGATGACTACACTGGCCGGGGGGGGGGGGGGGTTGGATGGACGAGCAATCAGAAGGGACGCCGGCAGAATGGTAGTCTCGTGCTTAGAAGAACGGTTTGCAAAACTTGCTTAAATCTGTTATCAGCAACGATAACGGATAAATTTAGTACCTGAGGGGCTTTGCTATGAACGTTAGTCGGAGGTGTATTACACCAAGGGCGCACTCAAGGGGGGGGGGGGGGGGGCCCCCGGGCCGCCCCCCCCCCCAAAACCGAAATTTAAAAGACACAGGTTTTGTAGATATTATGATATCAAAAGTTTCACGTGATTTACCCTTCAGCCAAAATCAGCCATGAAGACGTCTGATGGCCAGTACGTTAGAATTTTGAAAAATAAATTAATGAAATTACAAAAAAAAACAAGACTATAGGACACCGTGATTGAGTCATGGAACCTGTAGTTATATTTGTATGAATATAAATGCAATTGCAGAGAGTGTTATGTTGTACTTACAACATGATTTTTATAACATGATTTCTAAAATCAAACATAAATTACATGTAGCTTCAGGATCAGCCCCCCCCCCCCAAAGGAAAATTTCTCGGTGTGCCTCTGTATAACACTCTTAAAATTACAACCTAACCACTACCTACCCAATGTTGTGGGTGAGTGCAGCGCTTTCCTTCCGTGCATAGGGGTCTGAGCATCAGCTACCGCATACTGAGGCATCACTTCGATGCATCATTGTCCATATGTACACGTTAACAACTTAACAAGATCGTAAGTTAACCTGCCAAAGTCCGGCAGCAACTAAAGTACCATACGCATTAACATTCTAAAACGCTGCATTATGCCACAATGCGCATTTATACGTTTGTTATAATTCTCATAATAAACACGACCTTTCCTTAAGCATCACTAACCCACTGGTATTCTATAGGGGACATGAATTATGTTCTCTTTATGCTCCAAACTAAAGATCTCCCTACAGAACTATCTAGGCTTACAAGCTACATCCATTCCTCAAAAATTTCTGCTAAGGCCAAGACTTGTAAACCAAACACTAATTTCCCATTACTTCCAACATTTTAAATTTTAATTGGTACAAAAGTGGAAAAAATTGTCCCCAGACAAAGTTCGCCTTAATACGTACATCACAGAATGGTACATAAGCATGGAGGGAAGAAAAGGAAACACAAAGGATTACTGTATTCAAAAAGCATTATTTTACATTAACCCATGCATAAACAACAGATACAGCATTAAAGATGCACGGAAAATGCATAAAAATTAGGTACCATCCTTGTTATACACACTAACGCACATAAATTACTTCAAGATTTAAAGAATGCAAAAATGAATAACACTGAGATAACCGAACTTCACAACAAAACTACGAGAATATGAGAGACTGCGATGCTGCTGCTTCTGCGCAGACTGCTCAGAGATACCACGACCTTCTGCGCAATCGAGAAAATTCGAGAACCGATGACAACCGAGAAGAGACACCGCAAATGATCTCTTTGCAAGAGGGAGCGCGTACAAGCGAAAACTATCTCGCAAATTAAAAAGCAAGCATCAATTTGTGCCTCTCGTAAGACGAGACCTCGTAAGCCGACTGCTCGCGTACCGACGGATTACTGTAACATTTACATAAATTTCAGTCTTCAAAGGGTTAACAGGCTTTTCGCGTTCAGTGAGAATTACTCTGCTCCTAACGCGAGTCTGGCGGCTGTGTACTGCAAAGTGGCAATATTATTACGCCTGCTTTGGCATACAGCCAAGATGTTTTATGCGCCCTACAGAAGTGTAATACTTATCCGCACTTTCGTCTCTCTTAAGTCTCGCTGTATCAACCTACAGACAAAACTGAGCAGAGTAAATGTACGTACTCCTTCACACGCCTACAAAAAATCTACACAGAAACAACTGATGTGATCACGGTCTTCTGGAATGTGACACCATGTAGGTTGGTTGACAGGTATCAATATTTTGTGGGAACTTGCTATGTCCATATGCACAGCTGAAGATCGAAATTGAAAGATCATACGAAATGCTGGCACCTCCCCTTCTACCCCAAGATGGTAGCGGGTTCCTCAAAAACGTCGGACCGTATCTACCAAACTACACGGCGTCACATTCCACAAGACCGCAATCTTAAGAGGCCATGCTTTGAGAATCTCAAGTCTCATAAAGGAACATTTAGTTTAAAGATGTGTTAAATATGTTAATAAATCTCGTGTTCTGGAACATGACATAAATTACATGCATCTCTAAAGGAGCCGAGATAACGTAATCCGTATGGTGAATATGCTATGGGCTGGACGATCCGGGGTTCGAATCTCGGCAGTGGCAAGCAATTTTCCTCGTGTTAAAAAACGTCGAGACTGGCTGTGGGACCCCTCTAACCTCCTATTTAAAGGGCAACGGGAGCTTTTTCGCTGAGCGTAAAGTTGCCGGAGCTTGACGCCAGCCACTCACCTCCATCTAGTGCTGAGG
This sequence comes from Coptotermes formosanus, assembly GCA_013340265.1. Classification (NCBI taxonomy): domain Eukaryota; kingdom Metazoa; phylum Arthropoda; class Insecta; order Blattodea; family Rhinotermitidae; genus Coptotermes; species Coptotermes formosanus. The sequence continues at coordinate 2,425,012 of BLKM01006251.1, read as the reverse complement.
TTAACAAGTGGAGCTTATCTGCAGCCCATATACGCCTTCCAGGCGTGTACAGGGACTGCTTTGCCTTTACTAACTCGGAAACCCGACCATAAACCACCACAAACTGTTACGAAATCAGGCCACCGTTATTTGCGTTTCTTTCTAACATCAAGTCGTCAAGCAACCTTTAACCTTTTAAAGCCTAGCGGTAACTTTACATACGACCGGGTTTAACATTAAAAAATTCTACGTGGTGCCCACATTGCGTTTATGTGTTTTGTACGGATCTCAGAACAAACAGCATCTTTTGCCTTATAAAACATTAAGACATTGGTTTTTATAACCGAAGTGGAGAGTGTTTACAGCGCGGTACGCACTGAGTCCTTATATAAAACAGATACGCTTCGTCTTTAAAGCGTTAAATTCCCTTGCACAAAATTTATTTTCCACGTATCTCAGTTTCCTGTAACAGAGTGCAGACGTACGGGCTCTCACTAACATCAACGACCCGTGTATTACATGAAGGAGGCTGAATTTCTCGACTGGCTCAGAAAGGACTCTGTCCGATGTAGTCAGTTTCACAAGACAATCAACGTCGCAGTCCGCAAGGTTCCCTCAGCGCTAAAGGAAAGATTTAGTCTCCGAAGGGCAACGCGTAATGCGACTGAGGTATTGATGGTAGCAGAACCACAACGTCTACCTTTACGCACTCCATCCTTTCTAGTTCAGCTGTATAGTGAACATATCAATAAAGTGGAAGATAACTAACGTCTGCAACTGATACAGCATCGTTCAGGACGCAAAATTATCGCACGTTCAGGCCTATAATGGAGTAAGCCCACTACATCAAGTAATTACGTTGAGTGAATAAGTTTCGGCGTACTCTCTAGATTCGAAAGTTATCGGTTTAGTATAGGATGTTCTTTTTTCTTCCTGCTTGACCGACTAGCACCGGCCCAACGCTCCACCCGAGCCTCCACCACCGTTGCGTCGTACGCCGCATGCGGGCGAGGTTAAACAGTCGATGATGGCAGCTAGACAAACGTTCGCAGTGCTGATAACGTTTAGAACGTCTAATAAAATCTCACTTGAGCGTCCGGCCGGCACTTATCGGTCAAGTGAGGAAAAAACACCTCACATAATGAAAACAGTGCACTCTCCTTTCACAGCCTACGTTTGGGCTTCCTGACATAGCCGTCGTGTTTATAAACAAAACGAACAAAATAACGACTGTTAAAACATATTTGTGACAAGCTGCGTTGTTACACGGATATTTGAAGACTATTATTTTATGATATAAAGGTACAGCTGTCCTGACGCACACCACTACGGCATACGGGGCAACAGATGTATAGCTCCGCCCATGTCTAACTTCAGCACTAGATGGAGGTTAAGTGGTTGGTTTCACGCCTCAGCTGCTTTAACCCGGAGAAGAATGCCCCCGCAACACACCGAATAGGAGGTAGAGTGGGGCCCAGCACAGGTTTGGATGTTTGGAAGAAGAGAAAAAGCTTCCCTGACGGGAAGGTAACTATAATTCGTCGGACGTCCACTCCGTAGCCTAGTCAATATACCGACTACTATATCCCAGCCCCCACTGTACGGTATATCTGTAATTATCAAGTTACTGCTATACTGACATGTCAATGAGGACAGGCTATTATTTCATATCATACTGCTTTCTGAAACTGTTTAGTTGCTGCTTCTCCGGAGTAATCATCTTTTCCATTAACCACCCTAACGCTCCGTCCCGTTTACGCCAGTTAAGCCGAGTTCAATGTACGGTGATTATTTAACAGACGCTGTTTGAACTGCACACATTATTTAGCGTCGAATGAGAGACGAATGCGATCACGAATAGTTACACGTAGCATGAGCGTCAGCCACTTTCCCGTACTCATCTGGAAAGTTTTAAGAAAAACAGTAAAACCTAACTTTCGGAGACAATATGAAAAGGACTCTCCCAACTTGTTCAGTAGCTTCGCAGAGCACAGTACTGATGTTAGTACACGGACCGAACTGCAAATTGCATTTATAAGGCCACAAGAATACAGCAATCACGAAAAGACGCGTGACACATATTCAGGAACCTGATGTATAACACAACTTGACTTATTCGTGACAGCAATTAATAACAAAATACATTGCTTCAATAAATAAGACACCATTTTTATATTACTTGCAGGACCACAATCGTCCATCAAACAGGTATCCAGTTGACGGCTGAAAGTGCTGTGTTTGCATACACAGAACTGGATCTATCTACACTAACATACAATTTCTTTCATATGTTTTGTGAGAAACAAAACAGCCATTACGAACGAGAAAAATGACAAGTGTTTATCCACATGGGAGACTGAAGCAATTGACCAAACAATTTATCACACAAGAACTGAAGGTCATATGTTGGGGCAAAGTTACAATTTCTCCACAAATAAGCAGACGTGGGAAGGGTTCGACACAAACGGTGTGCACGCTGTCTTGGTTCGGATATTCCATACCTGTGCGGTGTGTAGGTGTAACAAATACCTCTCTAATGTACGGTTTCGCATTTATAAGCAAAGGTTCATATTTTTGTGTTAGCGTATTTAATATTTTGCACAGAAGTTTGGATTAAATAACTTCAATAAACATAAAAAATCCGCATCGTGGATAAACCACACGACGATGCAATGCATGTCTATAACGAACAAGAAGTCTATAAAAAAACAGGACTGGGAACTTCTTGTACTTCACATTTAAATACAGATTTGATTACCGTCTGCTAAAGGTCAATACTGAAAACCTAACACAACTTCAATTTAATAAGAACTACTCCATGAAACAGAATCCCTTAAAAGCTAATTTTCCCTGAAATAGCAAAGAAATCAAAATAATTCACTCTATCACCTTGCACTTCAGGTACTAAACACAAAAGAACACAACCACACTGAGATTAATACCTTTTACTAAACCATCAGCATATTTCGATCAATACGGATCATCATCAGGACGACGTTTACAAGTCGCCAAGTGGTACTGCGAAGAATTACACAGTGTTATACTGTATGCAGTACACAACCATAAAAGGATAAAACATGTATACATACTTCACACAAAACGTTGAGATTATGTCTATTCTAAATTTAAGATGCTGTTTTACATTACTGCATTGCCACAAATTATATTTTTACTGTTACAAATCCATCTTATGTAACTAATATTAATATATACTCATTTACCTAAAACTAATATTGCTAACATATTTACAGGACGAGATCCCCTCGGATCACATAAGAACGCAACACATGTTTGTACGCATACTCCGTACAGATCATACACAACTAGGGTTTATACTTGGAACTGCTCACTATCATGCAATTTTAATAGCACAACACTGTAAACTTTGCTCATCAGCTTTTTATATACTTTACAATTTTAACACCGTAAACATTCCAATACGGTCAGTTTAATACACAGATTAACGTGTTTGGCTTATATTCGTTTGTTCTAAAACCCCTGACGATGGCAACCCAGTGCCGAAACATGTACGAGTTTAATACTTGTTATGAAATGTATTTTATTAAGTGCGTGTGTTGGTTGACGTATTAATTAGGATGGCGTGTTCTGTGTTTTCTTTATCTCCATACAGTTTTGTTTATTTCTGGAGATTCATGTTGTCAAAATTATTGTTATTTAAACTTCCTATCGTTGAAGAGTCAATGTACAGTTATCAGTGAAATTATCGCCTTGTACTGATCAATACACCACTACCACTACAAAAGTTTGATCACTATACGTATCCGTAACATTCTTTTCTTATTGTGTATCTCTTGCAAAGTGCACAATATACTGTGATGAGTTCGTGATGTTTCATTACGTCCGAATGCCTCTTGAGGGTTATATTAATTGTACTTGTAATTATGTATTGAGGTCCAGCGCGTCTACGTGTATTTTTGTTTTTGCATACTGGATCACGCATCAGTTGAACTGGTATGTTCTTCACCGTGTTTCACTAGTAGCCTACTAATCAAGAAATTCTCGGTCTACTGTGGGCCAGGACCGGGAGGTTTGTTACCGTGCGCAAAACAGCTTGCTACTGGTTCCTGTCCCAGGCAGATTAGTCCAGCCCGTACCCTCCAGGTTTATGTCTTCAAGATCCATGCCAATGTTGTCATCGCATCGACACTTATATCTTCCAAGTGCGATATATCCTTCAGGCTTTCCTACCAAAAACCCGTAAGCATTTCTTTTCCCTCCCGTGCGTGCAACATGCTCCGTCCCTCTCACCATGCTTGATTTGAATGCAATAAAAATACTTCATGAGGCATAAAAATCATGACACTCCTCATTACGCAATTTTCAACATACTGTGCAAACATCTTAAGTTAACTTTGAAGGAACGAATTTGGATAAAATTCCGTTTGTAGCTGATAAGTGACTTTACAACCGGTTTCATCACTATCTTGTAAGCAGGTACAATACTGCGGCCCTTCCATTGCAGTTCCTCGTTATTCAAACTAGAAATATTGAGATTATAAATCGTAAAACGTACGGTTTCACCTCCTGCTTGGACAAATTCTGCCAAAACTTAATCAATACCTGTCGTTTTATGCCTTTACAGAATTTTTCAACAACAATCTCAACCTCAAGGCAGTGAGCCCACTTTCACTAACATCATGTACATTCAACATGGCTGCGACAAGAACCGCTCCGTGGCTATACAAAATACAAGTATTATGTGAATATCCAAGCAGATCACCCTTCTTATCTTTTACTAAGTGAGTTCTAGTTTAGTAACACTTGTTACATTCACCTATGGCTCTACACAGCTCGCAGACATTCATGTTCTTATTGCTGGTTTCAAATCGACCCATTTTGTCTTCAAGATATTGGCTTTTTCCGTCTATGACATGCCTACTAGTTTACCGTCTTAGAATGTTCAGATCACCTCCATTATTCTGGCTCTTTCTCCAAAGTTGTATAGTCGTTTCCGAATTCAACCTGATACCGGTCCTGAACTTCCACATCGTTTAGCTACTTCCAATCGAATTCCTCCGTATCACTCTTTATGCGCTGTTCATTTGCTTTCTGAATTTCCTCTTAATCACCAGATAGTGGCCAGTGTCACAGTCAGCTCCTCCGAAAAATCGCATATGTTATCAATTACACTTGAATCTCCGGTGTCTCAAGACCTGATCAATCTGTCTTCCGACCAGGAGTAGTAAAAGCGTGTTTGTGTACATGTTTCGATGTGGAAACATTGTAATCTTGGAAATTCCATTTGTGGAAGTGGGAAATTCACTACTTTCACACCATCATTGTTATTATATTCGCGGACACTCTAGGGCCAAACTGTAGGTTTGAACATGTCCTCTCTCTTTTACTTTACGTTAATATCTACTAAAGGGGGCACGTGGTACTTGCTGAACTGACCAAACGCCTACTCTGCTTCAAGGATCTGTCCTCTGTATTATCGGTCTAGCCTTCGTTTTGGAATGCACATTCTGGACAATAACATCACACCAGCGACCTCTTGGCACACGATATTGTGCTGATAACAAACCCTGCTATATTAACTACTGACATAATTCTCTTTTGTACGAAGCATAATGTCACTAATTGCCATTCCGATTTCTACAGAAAAATGAATAATCGTCCGGCGGTCCAGCGCCAGCCTTCTTCCACCCGATCTCCGGTGCTTCCACTGAATTTAATTTGTACTTTGTTGATTTTCCTTCAACTGATTCCAAGTGGTCTGATCTATGGAGACTCCGGACATTTAGAGCTACAAATCTTACATCCATTTTCCGTTCCCCAGGGACTGTCAAAAATCTCTCCACATCAGAGACACTGTGCAACATTTCGCAATATGCCGCTTTTTTTACGGGAAGGGGTTAATCCTCCGTCCAGCCCCCAGTCTGGGCGGTCACTCTCTATGTTGTCTGTCACTCAGTCATTCACTCAATGAATGAATGAATGAATGAATGAATGAATGAATCAATCAATCAATCAATCTGTGTGTCTGTCTGTCTGTCTATCTATCTGTCTGTCTGTCTGTCTGTCTATCTATCTATCTATCTATCTATCTATCTATCTATCTATCTATCTATCTATCTATCTATCTATCTATCTATGACTGTCCGTGGCTACTTAACATATTCGCAGCTACCTGTCTCCTCCATCCACAACCTGAAAACGCGCCAAGACGTAGTGACAAGGATCCCGTAGACATGTTGTCAAATACATGCAAAGATAAAAGTAAAGGTGTCGCTGTGAATGCCATGACGACATACAGAGGGAGCAGAGGTACAGTTCCACGCATTCTTAACCTCGACACTAGACTGAGGTGAGTGGTCAACATTACAATCCGGCCGCTTTACCCCAGGGAAAGAACCACGGTACCCGTTGAGTAGGAGGCTGGATGCGGGACTAGAAGCGGTCTAGACGATTTGCAGAAGAAAAAATAACGTATCATATCTACAACCCTTTCACGCCATACACATTTACATTTCATTTAACAACCATTCTTTTTTTGAAGCGAGGTGAAATGCCGAACCATAAAAGTTCTGTGTCCCTCCAACACAATGGTTTCCAACTCCGTTTTCAGTCGCGACCCCACTTCACGCCCACTTCAGTTCCTCAAACGTTTGAAATCACTGTGTCTCTGTGCGCCCCATCACTACAGCAGCTATACAGAGTGCATACTGCAGCTTAACTTACGGGTTTGGGTGAACTGCGAGTTAAGTCACTATCAAGATGGCTCTCCTGCTTCGTATTCAGCCGGTCCACAGTACGGATCTCAGCAAGAAGACCATCTAGCGTGAACTTCGTCGTGTACCCCAGCCGATAAAAAAAAAAATACAGCATCTCCCGCATACAACTACAGAGTTAGCATTATACCATCCTACTTGGGCAGTTTCTTTCTGATTCACCACTCCATCATTAAACAAACATACACATTATGACATTTTGCATTCCGAACAACAAGGGAAGTTTTATCCGGAAGTTCGGAATAGCAACGCTCGCCATTCGCCACAAGTGCGCCGACATACACGACTACCCTGCATGCAAGGCAGGACTTAATAGTAAGTTCACTCCCGGCAGACATACAGTGTTACCAGCCACAGCTGTGCGACTGCAAACAACTCCCATAACGTAGCTTGAATTTGAGCGACTGACTGATCGATATACACGAGTTATCGACAACCCTAATGTATGTACAGGTGTCTAATAATACAATGATGAATTGTGCTAACAATACAAATACCGTGAAGATACAAATATGCTATGCACAGTCAGTAATCGGAAGCAGGTTGTTATTAAAACTATGTCAATGTGAAACCGTATTAAATGATAAGATTCATAACACACAAGCTAAAAACATAAACTCATGCATACTGCTGTGCTGCTCTACAAAATATGCCTAATAAAACAGTTACCGACCTGTCAGTACTACTGAGATAAGCCCTTTACTGGAAGGCGTAAGACACCCCAAATGGCATAAATCCATGGCATTGGTACTGAATCGAAGAAATAAAATCCCGTTTCGTTATGCAAGTCATGGGTTCATTAACATCACAAAAGCCCGCCAAACGACCTTATTTCGACACACCTTCTCAATATATTCATTTAGGATACACTTTAACGTCATCACTGCTACGTCAACGAGATTTTTTCTTCTTAAGATATATATGCGCTTAAACATCCGTATGTCTTATTATTCAACATATCCTAGGGCAAAATATGTACAAGTAAAAAAATGAAAGCGACTGAAAACAGGATTTTAATTTTGTTCAGTATCACACAAGGAAATAAACCCACGACTGCCATTTTAAATGCAAAAACAACACACACACACACACACACACACACACACACAGCGGGGGGTGACAGGAATGGCCGAACAAAAAAGAAATATATGTAACTTCCGTCAAATAAATCTGTCGCGACGCAGAACATGATAAATGGACAGCCCACAGTACTCCATCTTCAATACCGAAACTACAATCCATTCTACTCTTACAGGCAGCCACAGTGGTGTGAACGATACAGCATGTCCCAAAGCAGGCCTTGAGGGTTTTGTAACCTAATATATACTGACATACAACGACGCACACACAGAAACAGTTACACAGCACATCAACTTTTAACACGAAAGTCTGCTGCAATACTGCATAGAGTTTTTATTACGAATGAATGGAAGGAACTGAAAATAGCAATATGTAGAACACGTAAAATGATTATAAATCGGTGTAACTCAACACTGGCTCTAGTCACAGCACGACAAACGTCAAAGTGACACGCGTGCTCCACCTACATTCAGGTTACCAACGAAGGACTTGGTGTTGCTATTGCCTTTGCCAGCCTGGGCACAGGCCCGTAAGCCAACCAGGTGCAACTGCGTGCACTGCACCTACAACGGATATGCAAAATACCAAAGACAAACACGCTAACCAGAAGTGACTTCCGTGATGAGAATTATCACAAAGCCACCCTAGGCACACAAACACAGCTGCGACTAGCACAGAGCGCGAGCAGCAAACGATAAGATACCTAACAGTTTCGCACGTAAGGAATGCGATATCATTCTAGAGCACTATGGCGAAAGCCTGGGTGTGTTCGTTCGCTGGCGCTACAGCGCATTTCATTTCAGGGGAACCCTTTCGTCTGCAAAGGTGCTGAGGCTTCCACTAACATCGCGACTCTCCTACGCATTGCGGCATGTGTCTGGCACCTTGGGCTGCAGCTGGGCTGCCGGCGCCGCATGTTATCATCGACGAGGCATAGTATGTTAATATGTGCCCTACCTCGTTGCGAAAAATGTATGTATATGTAAGATGTTTTGTGCAATATTATAGAACGCGTTGCGTAATTGAAGTGTTGGGTGTGGTCCTGACAAAAGCACGTTGTATGCTTATGCATACGTAATATACTAGGTATATATACACAGTCTATATATATATATAACAGATCGTTATATACGTAAATAAAGATATGTATATACGTATATGCTGGGGGCCGCGGTGGCGCAGTTGGTTGAGGCACTGCGCTACAAACCGGCAGGTCGCGGGTTCGATTCCCGATGGTGTCAGTCGATTTTTCATTGACATAATCCTGTCGGTCGCACTATGGCCCTGGGGTCGACTCAGCCTCTAACAGAAATGAGTACCAGGAATATTTCCTGGGGGGGTAAACGCGGCCGGTGCGTAGGGCTGACAACCTTACCACCTTCAAGTGCCGATTGTCTCAACCTCCTGGAACCCTGTGGGCCTGTCCAGGCCTGTAATGGGACTGCTTTACCTTTTTTTTTCATATATACGTATATGCACCCACACTGGAAGCCGCTGCACCCATTGTGTCCATGGTCTGGCTACGGGCCTGCCTGAGCGGTACTTCCATCAGCTATCACCTCCTTCGGCACAATGTCTTACACATGAATCCACAGAAAGAACCATGCAATCGACCCACCTCTCCCTATCCACCGACACGCAAAGTGGACATATAGAAAATTACACACCACACGGCAGAAATGTGGTGATGTACCACAATGCTTAAAAATCAGACTGTCGATGTCTTTTGAGTCTGACGTAATATTTCCCATCATGTCCCACTTAAACACCGCTGTTACCTTAATTATCTGCACACACACACACACACACACACACACACACACACACCAGTGACTTTGCTACACCGAAGTCCACACCACACACTCAGCTTTGCACTTTCGTCTACGTGTGTTTGGTGACGTGATATCTTTCATATCCCCATATTTTGCAAATGTGGCTGTTCCCTGTAACGGATATGTTGAAAGTGACCCCGTCTGTATATTCATCACTTTGTTCACGACACATGTTTCCAAGTTTTACCCCTTTCTGATGACCCACTGGTTTAATCTACTGTGAAACGGAAAGGTAAAGCTCTGCCCGTAACATGCCATGCAGGCAGGCAAGGGGAGTAGTGGTACACAGGTAGCTCGATCCTGAGCTGACCTCGGCGCTAGCTGGGGTGGGTGGTCAACGCCACGCCCCACTAATGTTGTACGAGTGGTATTTTACGCGCACGAAAGCGACGGACGGATATTGTACAGAAAACATCACGTATCATGCTTCATGAATCTGCAGTAACCAACTTGTCTGTCGCACGGATTTCATGGGGATTCAAACAAAACCCACTGTCTGATGCGTTCTAGGCTACATGTCGTGGTGCTGGGTCTTCCAGTGATTTGCGTTTCCGACACCGCATGTATCGAACAACTGCTGAAGCAACTTCCGACCTGTTGTTTTTAGTTGGAGACTTGCTTCTCCGGATATCCGCGACGAAACTTCCGTTGTTCATGCTAACAGATATCTGCATGCTAGAACACACACCGTGTTTTACCATGCGGAGATGCCATGACGCAGCCTCGCAGGCACGTAGCACCACTCATGCTATCAGGCGGGGCAATGGAACGCAAACAGCGCCACTGAGCTCTTTTACACAATGCACTGCGTTGAACAGTTGGTACAAGTAAACTGGCATGTTTTGCCATTCAGTGCATTCAGCACAGCAAATGCCTGGTGAGCCTTTCTCCACATACAATGTCGGCGCGACAGCACTGCTCCGCAGGACCGCACGGTGCGATTCACAGCCCACAATGAACTGCCAACTCCGAAGAAACTCAGAGGAAGGCGGATTCCACATACAGTATGTTAAAATGAGCTAACAGGTATGGACACAAGTGACGGGCTAAGCAAACATCCTGGCTTTGCCAGTCTCTCTTTCCAAAGAGCAAAGCCCCCTCCCGTATATAGACTTCTATACACGCATTTTGCACCCTCCTATACAATGGACACCGGGTTATTCTCGGGGGTAAAGCGGACGGGGCTTGGCGTTAACCACCCACTCCAGTGTAGCACCGAGGTTAAAGAAAGAGTAGAGCTATGCCTCAACTCTTCCTCTGTGCTTTCACTGCAGATTATAGGGTGAACTTTACAAGCATTTTGATTCTACATTTCAGTGATAACAGCGCGCGCGAATATTGTTCTATTATCTTCTTTCAATCACTAGTATCTCCGTCCACATCTCTGCACTGTCATTAATTTCATCCTCCTCTCGCGCACAGCGCAGCAAATTTATGTGGTACGTGCTATACGATCAGTTCGTCGGTAGGACTTACACAGGACCATAATATCGTACTGCCATATCTACAGATGCACCCCTGGACCAGCACAGTAGCATGCGATAAATTACCTACATTCAGTAAAACCTTTTCCGTGACCAAAGCTACTCTCAAGAGTGTAACTTCGAACCCAATCACCTGCAGTTCATATGTAGTGCGCTAACACATTCCGTCTTTCCCAGTTTTCCATCGGAAACGAACTGTAAAGAGGGAAAAGGGTAAGCCCTACACATTTCATTCAACCCGAAGGGAGGATTAGGTGACAAGGAACTCAAAACATGGGGCAGGCTTAGTTCATTTTTGTAACTACATATCAAAAACACTTTTGGGAGTATCTTAAATCATGCCTCCCGAAATAATTTAGATTTTCTGCCAACTAAAAAAGCGTGCGCCAAGTAGGAACTTCTAAAGTCAAGCGTGAGTTTACATGCCGTAAATACGTAGTCCTCGCGTAGTCAAATACTTGTCATGCCCTAAATTCATCATATCATGAGTTACTTAACCTTTTAAAGCCTAGCGGTAACTTTACGTACCACCAGGTTTGACATTAAAAAATTCTACGTGGTGCCCACATTGCGTTTATGTGTTTTGTACGGATCTCACAGAACAAACAGCAACTTTTGCCTTATAAAACATTAAGAGATTGGTTTTTATAACCGAAGTGGAGAGTGTTTACAGCACGGTACGTACTCAGTCCTTATATAAAACAGGCGAGCTTCGTCTTTAAAGGGTTAAACGTAGTCCGGCTGACCGCTTTGTCCCCTTGCGTCACCCTAAGACCCGCTTCACCTGTTGTAGTCCAGCAATCACGTCACATCCGCTCGTTATAATAATGAGATCAGCGAACCGGAACAGGAAGCTACACCCCTCACAACGAACCGAACATCCTTCGAGTAACGTCTTCTGTTACAACAGCCTGCCTATCTTCTGTCTCACGTGGTCACTCACCTAAATGTCTCAAGTTTGTACGAACCTATTCTGACCAAGGCGATTCATGAACCCCTCCTACAGTTGGGGTGCTCCACTGATTACATCACTGGCGAAATGCCGTAGCATCTGGGTAGCGAGCCCCGCACAGTACAAACTGACCTGAAAAGCACTGTGATTGCTGAGGATTCAACTCTCTTGGGATTTTACGCCTTGTCGACTGGTAAATAGTTAACAATGTTTCCAAGAATCATAATGATTTCATTTTCAGGATCAAGTCGTCCAAGAAGCACCGCTGTGAAAACCTTAAATGTCGTTTTGTGATGGTTCTTCGAGCTGGACGACCAAGGAATCGTGGTTCATCTTGTGGCATGAGCAAGGGATTTTTCTCTTCTCCGAAACTCCAAACCGGCAGAGGCGGCCCCTGGCCTTACGTCACTTAATTCTTCAGTGGGTACATAAAGGACGCTGTTTGCATTCAACCACTGCCCACCACTTGACCGGAACTTGCTGGCAGGACACGAGCTGCTGCGGCTACACTTCTGCCATGCTTATAAATGTGTGGCTTACAGATGTGACATGTGCCGGGCTAGTCGCTACCTTACGTGTGGGTAACAAAAACGTTATCACATAACCTACCAAACGAATTTACTTTTAATTCATGTTCTTCTTACTTCTTCGGTAATACTACATAAAATAAAAATGTTCTATATTTAAATTAAGACTAGTCTTTGTAAGAAAAACAATTATACGCTATAGTGCTGAGGACCTGTTAGCTTCTCAAGAAGGACTCTGCTCCATGTAGTTAGTTAGTTTGTTTGTTTGCTAGTTTGTTAGTGCACAATAACATTGTTACACCACACCCATGAAAAACATGAAAATGACTGTTACACATATAAACGTTACTCGAATTTCAGTGAAATCAATTAAACTATGAACACGAATGAACATTGCAAAACATCCACACTAAACAGAAAAGACTTCCGCGTGGTTAATATGCAGATAAACGTTTTTGCTGAAAAGTATACTTTCTTGTGTACGGTTTAACCTTTGGCTAGCGTAGTAAGAAAATGGAGCATGTAAAGGTAAAAAACACTGACAGCGCTTTCCAAGAAAAACAGTTTCTAAATAACAAGTTTCCATGTCAATAGATTTGTTGAGGTAAACAAATTACTAGACACCAGCGAATTTATTATTATGACAATTCTTTACACATATCCTTATCAAGAGACGTTTGCATGGTCATCAGGCCTCGTATGTTACATCACGTCTATAAAGAGAATGAATATCGACAGGATGTCTGTCCACACAACTACAGGAAATTCTGCAGTTACTCCAACTTACGTGTCTGCCTTTGTCACCTCGGTATGTAACGTGTTACAATCGTAGACACTGACATCGGAGTTTCACAAGTAAAACCACGGTCGAAATCGTAAGCCCATTTAGTTTTGAGTTTAAAATTACATTTGAATAAAACTAGACATCTCTAAAATATCAGTGTGGTATGCGATGTTACTTAGCTCTTCCAAGGGTGAAATTCATGACAAGAATATTTAACAGCTTAGTTTGTACCTTACAAAAAACAATCCCCTCCTGTTTTACGAAGACCGACCTGTTAACGGTGTTTAGGGAAATAACAGTTGTTTACTTTGAATCATGTAATATTGAAGTGTAAGAAAACTGAGTAGCTGAGAATGTTCAAATAAATGAATAAATGTTTTTATTTGTTGAAATCCAAAGCAAGTAGCCAGGCTGGACGTCTGATGGTGTGGATCTGTGTCGCATATGAAATTAACATGAAAGGTCATCAGGTTAACTCCATACAGCAGAATCCTTGTTGACGAACTAAGTCATCCATCTGGCCAAAAAATGCCCAGCCTACGTAGTATTATAAACTGGAAAGTTCATCATTGTGTTCAGAGAAGCTAGCCATTGAACCTTACTCTTCCATGACTGCATGCAGATTGCGAAATCATATTATTTTTAACATAATATTTTATATTACCCCCCCCCCCCAACTTAAGGTTATGTCTCTGATTTCCCGCCTGTGGATGCTAACTTTAGGTATATGATTTAATTAACAGAATAGCGAAATACATAAATACGCAAATACACAACCAGAGAAACGAAGAAAAGTAAAGTTGTCGGTGAACATCATGAAGGTACATGTGGGAGTGGAGATACAGCCCCACTCATTCTAACCTTGACACTATATTCAGGTGAACAGTCAGCTTCACGCCCTAGCCGCATTACCCTCGGGGAAAGTACCCTCGGTTCCCATTGCACAGCAGGCTGGGTGGAACCCACAGCCTGTATGTATGCTTCGAAGACGAGGAACATCTCCTCACCCTGCCGCAAATCAAAACCACTATTACTCTGTTGTCCAGCCTGTGTGCTGCCTGCGCTTTCCGGGCGCCCCACCAGAGAAAACGACAGGCTTATAGACGTAAGAAAATCAAACGAAATGCAGAATATCCAGAAAGTCACTCTGGGGTTTCAGGCTATATTTACTTATTCATGCCACATACTGAAAAAAAAAGACGCATTACATTGAAGGTTAACTCAAAAGTTTGTCACTAAATTTCCACCTGCCCTTCTGTCGTGGCATGACACGTCTAGCTGACAACCAATTTCAGCCCATACTCACTTCGGCATCGCTGGAGCAGCTGCAGTGATCCACCTTAGAGTTAATCCAAGCTGAGTTGGCCATCTGCCCAGTACACGGCACTTAAGGCATAATCCCACAATAAACGTGCAGTACGAGTGAACTCTGGTGGTTTCGGGGCCAAGTAATCAGGTTTCACCTGTGATCTGACTTCACATAATGGAAAGTTTCGCCTCTCGGGAGTTACAAGAAGACAGTGTTAAGAATTTCCAGGAAGACGAAGCACTGCCTCATTACAGCAATATCTTTCACGGTGCACTCAATGACGGGTTTCCTGGTCACTGGACGGTGAAGTCGCACCAGAGTTCAAAAAAACAGCAGTTTTTAAGACTTACCATCTTATTTCTAGAGTCGTTATTGCGGGGGCTCACAGCAGCGTAGAAATCCTGGTCGTCAAAATTGTAGTCGCTGTACAGCGAGTCGAAGTCCATGGCTGGGACAGCTGAAAACACAATGAAACACTCAGTTTGTTGACAGCCCTTGTTTGTAGTGTAGCCATACACATCGCTTAGTAACAAGTGGTAGTAGGCCTACAAATTTATCATGAGCACTAGTGGAAACATATGTGGGACCGAAGATTCGAGTCTTGTGGCATATGACGCCGTGACAATTGTTAAATCATGACCAAAGTTTCGGAGAAGCGTGTTGCATTCATCATCCTCTCTTTGTACTGCCACGAAAAAAAAAAACAGCAATTTCCTCCGAAATGTAACTATTTACCAACTGACACTGCATCACATCCCAGAGGACCAGTCTTTATCAACACTACTGTCAGAGACCCATATTTCACACGCTTAAGACCATCCTGCTAGAGACAATCTGTTATCATGCAAGCCGCTTACAGTATTTACACGTAGGACGTACGAATGGATTCTCTCCAAACGCGTAGTTGAAATGCACACAACTCAGTACTGACACACCAAGACATCCTTTTGCATAACACGTTGAACTCTGCCTGAAAACCTACACTTACAATATATACCGTACATCCCGCCTCATAAGTCGTCCCCTCCCCTCCACCCGAAAAAGTCCCAAAAAGTCACCGTGCTTCTTACCATCGGATGAATTATTATGTCAGCAGGATATTAAGTCCTCAAAAATACCTTGCTACTTGCAAGGCTGTGGAGTTGGTAAACAAAATCTCCGACTCCTCAATTTTTAAATCTCCGTCTCCTTCATAAGAGCTTAGTATGTATCAACCTTTTAAAGCCTAGCGGTAACTTTACATACCACCAGGTTTAACATTAAAAAATTCTACGTGGTGCCCACATTGTGTTTATGTGTTTTGTACGGACCTCAGAACAAACAGCAACTTTTGCCTTACACAGCATTAAGAGATTAGTTTTTTAAAACCTACACGGAGAGTGTTTACTGCGCGGTACGCACTGAGTCCTTATATAAAACAGATACGCTTCGTCTTTAAAGGGTTAATAATGGTAAACACAGTAAAATGGCAAGTGGTATCATAAGACATTTCATCACCACCACGTGAATCATCAGGCTACTTTTTAGACTCATAACGTGTTTTTAAGTATAAGTCTAATAGTTATTGCAGCTCGTATCTATTTAAGATTTTATGTCCAGGTCGGAGTCGGAGTCGGTAAAAATGTACCGACTCCGACTCCAAGTCCTGGCTAATTTTACCGCTTGTAGCGTCTTACGAGGCGGAAAATACGGAATTCAAGCGTTCTAGAGGCCTATGTAGCAGTACGCGGTATTCCCAAGTCCTTACGCACACCTCATGTCTGTCTGTCTGTCCGTCCACAGTCAAACTCGTCAAGCTGTCCCTGTGTCTAAACCCCATGAATGCGTACGACGACAGCAGTTACAGTATTCGTCGCCTCAGCAACAGATTGGGGTCAATGGTCAGCTCCACGCTTCTGCCGCTTTGCCCACTGCATACGAGGTTGGGCGGGGCGAAGAGCCGACCTGGACATGGGGGTGCAGAGAAAAATTTCTCTTCTGTCACAAGATCTGATCGTCCAGCCCACAGCCAGCCATTGTACTGGACTATGTATTACTTCAGACACGTAAAATGCAAGACTGATACATACGTGGTTTACCCGTATAATATATCCATACACCTGTCAAAGATCAGAACCCCAGGAGTAGCTTTTCCTTAATGCAAGTGTAGTGTCTGACTAGCCCGAGAAAGCAGTTGTCTAATTTAATCACTGTTCCAGAATATCTAGTGCTTGACACAATGTCGGGCTTAAAGAAACAGAATTACTTCGCTTGTCTTGCTGCCTTGAGAGTATTGTTATGATTAATTAACAGATATGTTGTGAATTCTTAGAATGTAGAATCACAGGCGGTGTCCACAAACTGGGCGGTTGTAAAAGTTTGATTTACATAAACATGATTTAGATGTGGTAGCGCCGTCGATATTCCTGAAGCCTTATATACTGGCGGTAATTAAACCTAACAATTACGTCTTTTACAGAACTTACTGCGCTGATCATACCCAATACCATGCACTTTATCAGATAAACCTGTAAGTTCACTCTTACACGTGTGAAACTTGCGGATATGACCCCTTTTCCATATTAGGCCCAATACAACGTAACGCCAGTTGAGGAAATACTTTATTCCTAGTACTCCAGTATCAATATCTAAGAGCTTTGTAAGGAACTCAGTCTGTGTCTATGTAACAGTGCCATGGAACAGTCTCCTGAATTAGATGTCGACACTTAAATCACAATGAAGCATTTGCCTTACTGTTAGATTCCATACAAAATATAAATAAAAAGATAAAGCAAACATATGTATGTTAGGTTATGTTATCATTCATGAATTAAGAACACATAAATTAATGCTAGATACTTACACCTAAAAATCAGTTCCTATCTCACAGGGACACACTCCTTGTCCATGAAAAAGAACAACCACTTAAAGCTACTGAGGGAAGTAATCACTGTATACTGCAAGTATCTACGAAACACAAACATACAATTTTGGGCAAAATGCAGATTTTTTTAATGTTAAATGTGGTGGTACGTAGCTTAATCATTTTACTTTAAGCGTTTAATCAAGCACGCTGCTATAAAAGACCTATGAGTGTCCGTCTTTAACACCACAAGAAAGCCAAAACTGCAGTCCATATGCACTCTTTTCGAACTTCTTAAAAATAATCGAAATGTACCGTCAGAGTATCATCCATCAAGAAGCATTGTGTGTCCCTGTGCGTGCGGGCACGGCCACAAAGTTTCGGTACTAGGTGAAAATGAACGGCCGGCGGCACAGTTTTTATCGTCTGGGAAATCACCCGTTAACCACTGGTTAGATGCTTGGTTGAATCCCAGAACTAGTCTGGACGCTGCAGCAAACGGCAAAATCCTCGAGAATTAGTTCTTCTGCCGTATGACGCCGCATCACTGGGTAGCTGGTGCCCCACGTTTCGAGGACACTTCGACCCTTGAGGCTACCACGTTGCCTCGAAACATCGAAAACTGATAACCCACAGACGCGGCGACATATAGCAGCAGAACGGAATCCTCAGGTACAGGGCTGCGAAAGGGGGCCGCGGTGGCGCAGTTGGTTGAGGCACTGTGCTACAAACCGGCAGGTCGCGGGTTCAATTCCCGATGGTGTCAGTGGAATTTTTCATTGGCATAATCCTGTCGGTCGCACTATGGCCCTGGGGTCGACTCAGCCTCTAACGGAAATGAGTACCAGGAATATTTCCTGGGGGGTAAACGCGGCCAGTGCGTAGGGCTGACAACCTTACCACCTTCATGTGCCGACTGTCTAGAAATCTGGGAGCCTCGACCTCCTGGAACCCTGTGGGCCTGTCCAGGCCTGTAATGGGACTGCTTTACCTTTTTTTTTGTACAGGGCTGCGAAAACTTCAAAGTCTGAAAAATAATCGCGGCGTCTGCCAAGAACTGAACTCCGATCGTCCAAATCAGTTAAATGACTACACAGGCTGATAGGTTACTGTAATACAATACCGCAATATATTTAATTTCTATGAGGTTACACAACTTAGGTTACCATGGTTGTCTAAAAATGCCACTTCCACACTTTTTCTCTGCACACGGCACACTGAACCCACACGTTTATTGTATTCTTTTTGTTACGTCCCACACCCTAACGAGATTATGAAGCGCGCGCGACTAGATGAGATGGTAATGAAAAAAAAAAAAAAAAAAAAAGAGACTAGAAACACAACACACAACCATTCAAGGCCTGCTCAAGAAGCGAGACTCGGAGAATCGTTAAAAACCTGCATCCCAGTTACCAAACATTCAATTTCATAATGAACTGTTTCATCCACAACACCCAGCGGAAGAAAAATCGGGAAATTACCCACGGAACGCAACTTTAATTATTAAAATTTGTTTCTGCACTTGAGGTAGCGGAGTGGTTATCCATTGTTGACAGCCTACTTTTAAACAACACTTATGTACTTTTACAAACAACAGGTTGCTTCAACTGAACGTACAAACAGTTGAGTCTCGAATTTGGTACTCCTCGGATATTCGGGATTTTGACCTTCCATGATCACCCATTTCAATCCCATCGTTTCGACCTTTCGTGACTGAATCCAACCAATTTAGACGAGATCACGAGCACAGCGAGTCGGCTCCCACCCCTCTCCTGATGCCGTGCAAATCACTCTCGGCTCAGTCCAGCGCTGCCATTCATTACGTGAAGTAGGCTACTTTCGTGTTCCACAACGCCGGTGTCCAATACTTTCTGTGTTACTTCTTGTCGGGGGGCCACGGTGGCGCAGTTGGTTGAGGCACTGTGCTACAAACCGGCAGGTCGCGGGTTCGATTCCCGATGGTGTCAGTGGACTTTTTCATTGGCATAATCCTGTCGGTCGCACTATGGCCCTGGGGTCGACTCAGCCTCTAACGGAAATGAGTACCAGGAATATTTCCTGGGGGGTAAACGCGGCCGGTGCGTAGGGCTGACAACCTTACCACCTTCATGTGCCGATTGTTTAGAAATCTGGGAGCCTCAACCTCCTGGAACCCTGTGGGCCTGTCCAGGCCTGTAATGGGACTGCTTTACCTTTTTTTTACCTTACTTCTTGTCGTAATTTTACATTTGTGTTACTGGTATTTCATAAGTTCTTACAACGAAATATGCGTTTTGCACTGCAAATGAATTTGCATGTTCATGGCAGTTCTGTCGGTCCCAATTAACCCCGAACATCTAGAACCTGCTGTGCGATAATTTCATCTTCTTTGGACTTGGCTGCAGACCCAATCCCACTTTGCATCACACTGTATGCAGTCAGATATTACTGTCTTTGTTCTTTCTTCAATATTCACCAATGACATATGGTTCAAATCAGCGTTGTCAGTTTCCATTATATCTATATTTACTGTGCCAGTTTTCGTTCCTTTTGTACACTGAAGAGTTTGGAGGGAAAAATCGATTAAAGGTCGATTCGAGCTTCAAGCAAAGTAAGGGTTACGCTGGACCGACGCAAACCAAAACTAAATTAAACAGCCAACTTTTAGTGTGGACCGTAACACCAAATTTCATCTAAATCTGTCTTGTAGGGTGGAAGAAGAAGCATCCTTACGGACGCACAACCATCTGTTTGTACGTCACTTCTTACCCCTACACAAAGAAAGCTACAGGTCCCAGCGGGTCCACTGTTTTTGTTTTCACAATAATTCTGCTTGCTTTCCAATGTTACAAATGCATATTTGTTTCGGGCTATAGCACGTGGTTTATCTGCAGTTTGGGTACAGCGGTCTCCAACATTATGGCTGCTACAAGAAAACTACCGTATTTATGTTTAGCTGGGTGATCGTAGGCCTATTCTGACAACAGATTAGGCGAGGCCTTACACGATACCAATCTGTATGCTTTACTGACACGGTTCGGGATATTTACGCCGAGTTTAACACCTCATACTCTCTTCGACATCTACGCATTACCGATTTTTTCGGTTCGAATTTTAAAGCCTCCAACAGTGTTCCGCAAAAGATCACGACTGGCGAACCCATTCTCCATGGTACGGTGACAAAATAAATAAATAAATAAATAAATAATGATCATTCACAATCCAACGTCAAAACTGTCTGCTTGAATGGCTGGGAGACTTCCGTCACATGAGGTAAATGGCATTATTAACTATACGAATCAGACTCCTCCTCTAGAAGACAATAGTCGCTCGGCTTATAAATAAATTCCCGGAATTTTATGAAACCAAAACAATGATCATCCCACTGACGTCTTCCCCCCCCTCCGCCCCACTTCTCCCTGTCCTGTGCCACAATAATCTAGTCCACACACACACACACACACACACCGATTTTCTTTATTAATTTTATTAGTATATTCACATCTACGTCTAGATATTGCAAGTGGTCTTTTCCCTGCAAGGTTACCGAATAAAATTTTGCAGGTATATCTCATCTCCCCTGTGTTCGTTGCATGTCCCAGATTTGATCATAACAGTAGCAACTGTGGAAACCACAAGTTCTGTAGTTATAACAATACGCAATTTTTTCTAGCCACCTGTTATGGCCTACCTCTTAGGTTAATATATGCTCCTCTATTCTCGAACACGCTCAACTCATGTTATTTAATGCGACAGACCACATATCACACCCACGCATAACATGAAGAGAAGTTATAGCTTTGTAAATCGTTATCATCAGCACTTATTTTGCCAAAACATCATCTTGACAGACATCGTCTGATAAGGTTATATCTGAGGCACGTGTTGTAAGGAAAAGGCTATCTGAAGCATTTACCAATTTTGCATTGTTTACTTGCTCTTAGAAACTGTATTAAAATACACGCGAAACACGGTATGGTAAGTGCATATCCGGAATTTCTTACGGGGGCTCTTTTGAAAAATGAATACAAATCACCCGTATTTTATTGCACGCATTTGCTTTGCGAGTTACGAAGTGTACCCCTTCACCATATCTTTCTTGTGTATCTAGCTTTTGTTCAAAGACAGGTTTCCTTATGTCATTCGCACAGGCCTGTTTCACGAAGAGGGGAGCAGGTGATAAATCTGTAAACCGCCCTCTAAATACAGCACTGTAAAGCAGGGCTGTGGAGCCGGTACACAAAAGCTCCGATTCCGACTCCTCGATATTTAAAACTTCCGACTCCGACTCCTCGAGTTTTAAAACTCCGACTCCGACTCCTTCAAAAAATCTCAATATGCATTAATAACGGTAAACCTGTAAGACATTTCATCGCCACCACGTGAATCATCAGGCTACTTTTGTGACTTATAACCTATATTTAAGTATAAGTCTAATGGTTACTGTAGCTATCAGGGCTCTGGAGTTGGAGTATCTATTTAAGATTTTAGACTGAGGTCGGAGTCGGAGTCGGTACATTTTTTCCCGACTCCGACTCCACCTAAAAATTCCTTCCGACTCCGACTCCACCTAAAATTCCTTCCGACTCCGAATCCACAGCCCTGCTGTAAAGGCGTCAATGTGGTTAGCTGCCCTGTAGTAGTGTCTTCTTCAATGAATAAGTATATTAATTCAGAAAATCTTTTGTTGGAATATACAGACACTCCAGTGGTAGAACCTGAAGGTTCCGCACTTCTTAGGTTAAAATTTGCCAGTACACACGACAACGATTAAGTTTAACCTGACGTCAGACATCAAAATGTATCGAAATCTTCGCTCTTCTGGGATGTTACGTGGCGTAGGTTGGTAGTCAGTTACCGACGCTTCGGAACAACCTATCGGTCCCATCTTTAAGGGTCAAGCAGTCCAAGAATAATGCCGGGAACACATTGGTGCGCAGCTGCGAACCTACGTGTAACATCCCAGAAGAGCGAAAATCTCATTTACAACGCAGCGAAAGCCTGAAATCACGCACCAAACTGTATTGTCCTAAGATTCACCTACGAGCATCCTGTCATTTTCTTGGTCTTACATGTGACCGTTTTTCAGCAGGTTTCCCCTCTAAGATTCTGATTTCTCGTCTCTCCCATACAAGCCTCACATTCCGCCAGTAGCAATGGCCCCACAGTCATCACTCTAAAAGTAGCAAGTGTCCTACCTAAATCAACAAGGTCCCTCTTAATCCATGTAAATCCTCTATTCCCTTATTAACTCATCCTCTTATCGACAAATACCTTTAAGAACATTTTGTTTTCAGACATTAATAGAACTCTGATCCTCGACAGGGCCAGGGGCTTTCCTTTTTGTCATACATCCAGACTGGTTTTAGGGCCAAACCATTTCCCTATTGAACGGACACGGGATTATCCTGGTAATTAAACGCCCGAAGAGTTAAGCTGTCTTCTCAGCTTAGACAAATGCCGATGTGAAGAATGCATAGAGCTATAACTCCACTCCGCCATAAGTCTTCAAGTCGTGGTGCTTAACTGGGTGGGGGGGGGACTTGAATCCCTGCCCCAACCTAAGAAACCATCCGTAATTTGATACGTTGTCCCGAAACGTCGGTAAAGGATTACCATTCTACGCTGCGTAATATCCCAGAAGAACGCAGATCTCTAAGAAACCATGTTTCACATCCACATATAATAAATGCTGCAGACTTAAAATTATTCAACACGCTTTAGAAGGTAAACAGCACGCATGTTTGATATTTTCCGTGTTCTAACGTTGCGTTCGAAAGGCGCGGCGTTTGCAAGAATGGTGGCAAATGAACATCGTCTATTTGCTGCCTCTTGCTAGTCAACCTTATATCCTTGTCCTGAACTCCCCAGAGAACTCTTGACGTTGACGTTTACCGTCGTTATAAACTGCGCCTCAGTGTCAGTGACTCACAGCGATTTATGTTTTTCTGTGGAGAAAATCACACAAATTTTGGTTCGCTAAGGCAAGAAATAGCCGATCCTAGTGGCCGCGCGGCGTGGGTCTGCGGCCGCTCGCTTGCTGGGATCGTGGATTCGAATTCCGACGCGGGCATGGATGTCTGTCTTGTGAGTGTTGTGTGTTATCAGGTAGAGGCCTCATGCGTCGGGCTGACCATTCGTTTAGAGGAGTCCTACCGAATGTGGTGTGTCTGAGTGTTATCGTGATGCCTAGATAAAGAGGATGACCCTGGCCCACTAGGGGCTGTTGCGCTATGGCGGGGGGGGGGGGGGGAGTCAAGAAATATACCGCTATGAAACACAAGACACAGTTACCGAACAGCAGGCCTACATAATAAAATATTATCTCTGTCATAATGGAGGAAGCTCCATTCATTCCTTCTTCCGCGCTCAGTACGTAGTTTTATTACGCAAATTTCGTGCATTTCATGAATAGCCTTCCTGTATTTTACGTACAGACCGGGTACTGTGGCACAGCAGTACAAGGCCTGCATATGGTGCTGTGTATGGACCTCTTGTGCTACGCACGATTCACAATGTTACAACAGGAAAGACGCGCTCCCTCATGCCAGCGGTTCTGAAATGACGGAAACGTACCAAAATCATTCCTGCGGAATGTTCAAATAATGCATACCGCACACTTTTATTAAACGTTGCAACTAAACTAGTTGCTTGGCCTCATAGCATAGACAGGTACTAAATACAGAAATTTAAAATAATGGCCAGGTAGTCTACTGGAACATAAATACGTATGGTTCATCTGATGGCTCTAATACTTTTTTCCCTTCAACGTTTGAAGAGACTAAAATTACTCTCAAACGAAGCAAGTAAATACACGGAGTTGAAATGCCATTTATTTATACTATGCAGAAAATCAAAGTACGTGGCAAATTACATACGAATATTACGTTTTGAACAACTGTCCGATTACGAGAGAAGCTATAATTTTTTTTTCAGCAAGGCAGCGCCACAGGTCACGCCGAAAAAAATACTATGTGTTGTTAAACGCATGCATTATTTATCGCGTGCTAAGCTTTTAATTAAACATCGTACCATAATACAACACACCACTTAATTAAAAATCGCATCGCCATAGCACAATATATCATTGCGAATGCCTTCTTTCAGGCTGTCCTGCGTGAGACGATTATTATAAGACAGTATATAAGTATATATATAAGACAGTATATAAGTATATATAAGACAGTATATAAGTATATATATAAGACAGTATATAAGTATATATATAAGACAGTATGTAAGTATATATATAAGACAGTATATAAGTATATATATAAGACAGTCAACACGCTTCACAAGTAAACATCACATCAGGATTCTTTGGCAAATACTTTTCTGAGACCACAAATTCACACCATTATGTTACGTACGTTCTGACATCACCTGTACTACAATGGTACGATTTCTAATTACACTCCATGTGTTGCATGCGGAGTGCTTTTGGCTGACGGAATAGAAAAAACAAGTGACTATGGCCACTTGTTTCGCCAAATCCAAACCCACGAGATTTGTACTCGCGGAACATGTTAATGGATTAAGTGCAGAGCAATGATCGTCGAACTAACGACAATCCGAAAGAAAGCCTTCAGAACGTAGTCTTCCAGTTTCACGTGCATAAATCTGAAGTGAAACAACTATCGTGTTTATCACATGTGACGTCTGTCTGCGAGACGAAGGAAAGGACTTCCTTAATCTTCCCCGAAAATTACAAGTAAAAACCTAACACTAACCACAATACATCGACGTAAAACGATCGGACCCCAAATCACGGAGAATCTAACAGCCGCGATTACTCCGCTGCCTATTGTGTCACGCGAAACGCTCTGCATATAAAGAAATGCATAGCGCCATTTAGAAAACTTACATTTTGATACTGAGCCGCTCCCGGTGGCCGCACGGTCTAAGGTGCGGGTCTGCGGCCGCCCGCTTGCTGGGATTGCGGGTTCGAATACCGCCGGGAGTATGGATGTTTGTCTCTTGTGAATATCGTGTGTTGTGCAGATAGAGGCCTCTGCGACGGGCTGACCCCTCGGCTAGGGGAGCCCTACCGAGCGTGTCATTGAGTGCAATCAGGTGTAACAATAGCCTTCTACGCCTACAATAAGCAGTTAGAAGAAATCAGACTAAAATGTTTGATACTGTTTGAACTTTTAATTCTAATGTTAATGGTAACTGTTACTGCAATGCAGCTATAAAAAGTGGGAGATATTTCACCTGAACATGGCGTGGTGGTACTGAAACATGTACTGAAAATAAAAAAGTGCTAAAACAATCAGTAATTATTGTATACGATTGAAATACACAGTAACACCAACAAAAGACACTTCTTCCTTATCTCTACAGAATATTTTTGAAAGAAATTCTGAAGCGAAAACCAGTGCCTGGCGGACAAGAGTAGGTGTCAGCCGCGGTAAACCTGTGGTCACGTGACGTATTAAAGCACATTACTGCCTTCTGAATACGAGAATGCCTGTCCGAGTAACCGTGGTTCACCCGAGTTATTTCTTCAATAGTTCTGCGCCATTTTGTATTTAATGGGCCACTGTCAAAGTTTATTCCCTCAGTCTTCCTTGATACTCCCCCGTTTGTGTGTACTCATGCGAACGCTCATTCAGTTCCCCTACATGTTTGGGCAATTTTCTGTCATCCGTTCCAGTTTGAACCAAATGGCAAACTGCGGTGCACTTGCTAGAAATTACAAAATACGAGTCCTATAACACACAATTAAAAATTTTTAAATGATCACTGGAAGAAATGTTCGTAGGATAGTTATGACACGACTATGGCGTCGCCGTGGGTTGGGATGACATAGTTCGTATAAAGATTCGCTACGGGCTGGACGGTCCGGGGATCGAATCCCGGTGGCGGCTAAATTTTCCGCAACCGTCCAGAGCGACCCTAGGGCCCACCCAGCCTCCTATACAATGGCTACTGAGTCTCTTTCCTGGGGGTAAAGCGGTCGGGGCGTGGCGTTAACTACCACCCCATCTAGCGCCGAGGTTAAAAAACAGAGCCATACCTCTACTCCCCCTGTGTGCCTTAATGGCAGGTTATAGGGAGACTCTACTTTTTATATCGTTGATTGAAGCCGCTGTCTTGTTCGATATGCCTGTGACTGCAGTTTCCGTTATCACAGATTCACTTACACAGTTGACTGTACAGATTTGTGTTGCTTGTAATTAGTACTGTAAACATCAGGAAGTTATTGTCTTATACAAGGTTATTTGCGGGTGCAATGGTGTCATGGTGCTGTAACAGTTAAAATTTTTGTGTGCATGCGCTTGATTAGTAGGTTACTGTATATGCCCAAAATCGGATGGTGGTGAGACAGTGTCAAGTATGTGGTGTGGTGAACCTGTTACTGGGTTGTCTGGTACAGATGTTAATCTTCAACACTAATCTTGCACGTGCCTTCACGAAGACTTTGCACTTGGCCTAATTCAGACTGTATTTAAGAAGTCAGTTTCCGCTTTCAGCCCCAGTCTGCGTTAATGTCTAAGAAGCGCGAAAGGAAATGTCAGACAACATACATATAAAAGGATTAATATTAGCAGAACAATATTCATATCACCTACACATATGATTCACGAATTTGTGTGATAAAATATATCGGCTGTCAACTGGGCGAGATAACTGTTCACGGCAGTGACTACGAAGATTGACGTCTTCAGGAATGTGACACCGTGTAGTGTGGTTGCAATTAGCAATGTCTCGAAGGAACGAACTGCTTCCATCTTCAGGGTACAAAAGTAACGCTCCTTCACATCGATAAATTTCTACCAGACTTCACGGCGTCACAAACCAGTACGCAGTAATGTTTTTGTACCGTCACGTTAAAACACTGCGAAATGAAATCACAGACACACAATTCTGCCCACCCCATACAAAACTACACTGGTCAACGATTTGGTAAGGCAATGAAAAAAGGTAGGCCACTGTGACGACGATTTAGTTTCCTTGTGCGTGTATAGGCTAATACCGAGGGACCATTCACTCGAGGTTTCCATACTTCAGATATGACCTTGCACTAGGATTATAATCTCTCGAGAGGTTGGATTAGTTCTTTTTCAGAAGGAAGTTGCACAACAGTCAATACGAGATAACGTTAATGCGATTGTAGGCTATTAAAGTGGGTTACCTCGGACGAGATGAAATAACATGCAGGCTACTTAATTTGCATATACTTTTTGCGCAATTTAATAAATGCACGCATAAAATTGAGGTAATAAATGTTGGTAATAATGTTTCATTAAAAATTCCTTGACACATTTAATCTTGTCCATATCGTTTCCACTTCGCATGAAGCTCAAGTCGAAATCTATTTTTCTTGGGGGAAAAACGCTTCGTTCTGTGAAAGTTTGGTACTTAAGAAAAAAACCTATACCATCGTAAATTTTGTTAAAATCCGTTAACATTCAGTACAACTTTCAATACAGTGTGCATTTAAAGAAATACAAGGAAAGACGAGGTTCGACTAGCAGTGTTTATACAGTACGATAAGCTTTCCAAGAACAGAATTCTATCTGCGAAAATAAACAGGAAGGCAAGTGCAGAATTCAAACTCGTGAACACTCGTTTGAAGAACACACAACATGTCCTCCGAACACAAGTGCGCCCCTCTGGTCTTCCTTCTTTCTCAGCATTCTTCGGTGCCTTAAACAGGCAAGTCGAATATGGACATGCCACAGAAGTCTCTCGCCAATCGCGGGGTGACGTTTCAGCACCACGGCGGGACAGAAAAAGGTGTTAGGAAAACCGTGCTAGCTGTTGGTAGTCATCAGTAGGTCTCTAACGGCCGTTAAAAATGTGCCTGAAATCAGCTAAATCATACGTCCCTATACGTGCATTAGAAACAAAATCCAAAAAGTGTCACATAACGAGGCACCGCAACGGTAATCTGGAAGTTGGAAAACTGGTTTCGGATATCGGTACAGCCCTGTTCCTCTGCAAATTTGGATCTCCTTGTGCCGAAGCCACCGACTTTCCTGCACGCATTAAAAACCACGGATATATAAACCAGCTACCGTGGTTTACACAGCTGAATACAGACGAAAAGCCGAGGTTAGCAAGCAACTGAAGTACTAATAAGACGTGGCTAACATCGCAGTGACAACTGTCCCACATAAAGCAGAATTAATTGTGATTTTTTGCGATAACGCTTTAGAATATGCCAAGAATACGTAGTATAATACGTATCATACACATACAGTTTGGGAGTCTAAAAAAATATATAATTACACAATTTAATACACATATCCCGAGAATAAGTCTAATCGTGTTTCTGACGTAGGTACATAAGGACGCTGCCGTACTTAAGAAACAGCAGATACGCTCTCCCCGTTTATCAGCACTCAACCTGAGACACGTGCTCAAGCGTCTGTTAAGAATTAACATACAGTGGGCGAGTGGACAGTGCGTGTGGAAAATGTATTCTGCCGAACAGAGAGTGTTCATTTGAAATATTTTAAAAGAACAACATACATAATGGTGGAAAAATTTCGAACGACAGGTTCAAAGCTTAACAAAACGCTATTTTTTAACTGTAGATAAATTCGACCATACTGGCGCTCGAACGGAAACAAGCCCCAGAAAATCGTTGCACTGGTTTGCTGTTCGAAGTGGCCTGTCAAAATCCTCAACTGTCAAGACACAAAAACTTTTAAAATTACGACCGCATACAGTCATTCCCAAGCGTACGTCTTCTTGACTTACACCGGTTGCCCCCAGACCGCAGCCAGACCCAGACGGAGACTAAGGAGAGAATCACGACGGTTTCAAAGTTTACTGAGGGGCCAGGACTCACTGAAGCTGGCATCGACGTGTTAAAGGACAGTGTTTTGAAAGAACAGCGAGCAGCACAGCACGACAAGGAATTACGAGCAAGCTTCCTATGAAGAAATTCTGAAGGAGAAGATGTCTTTTGTCTTGACAGACTTCAGTCCTTGACTTCTTCAAGTCATCTTCAGGCACCCGTGCATCGCCACCTGAACTGTTGAACACTGGATACGATGATCCAGATGACCCGCCCACAATTCAAGACGAAATTCTTCCTCCTTAAACTGTCATTTGTCATGTCATAATTTTTGCCAATTTTTTTTATCAGCATGCCCTTTTTCTTGGTCAAAATAGACTGTAATCGCCCTGCCTACTTTAACATTGCGTTTGTGGGAAAATCTGTCTCAACTTACATCGTCACGACTAATGTCGCCGCTCTCGGAAGCACCTACGACGTAACTTCGGGGAATGGCTGTGATCAGAGCCAGGACTGTGCAGTCGGTACACAGAACTTCGGACTCCCACTGCTCAATTTTTAAAACTCCGATTCCGCCTCCTCCATAAAATCTCAATATGTATTAATAATGGTAAACCTATAAGACATTTCATCATCACAACGTGAATCATCAGGCCGCTTTTTGACTTATAACCTACATTTAAGTATAAGTGGAATGGTTATTGTAGCTATCAGGGCTCTGCATTTGGAGTATCTAGTTAAGATTTTAAATTTAATTCCGAGTCGAAGTCGGTACATTTTTACCGACTCCGACTCCACAGCCCTGATTACAGCCGTACAAATTAGACTGCAGAGGAAAAAACCGACACTGCAGATGGGATCAAGGATCAATGGCCAATAAATTTCTTGATCCGGAACTCTTTTTCTCAGATGAGCCATTGCTTAAACTAAATGGGATTGTAAATAGAATAACAGCTGTTGGTATTTTAACATTATTCACCCCGTGCATTGTGACTAATTTCTCATTTATAAAACCAACATTCACACATCCAACATAAACAACAATAAATCTCTTGTTTACTCCTACAGGTTTCGGCGGAACTTACAACAAGTTACCTCCTACACAGAACTAAACGAGACACAACACAGGGATAAGATCCATAGAATACGATTAGATATTTGTATGCAATAGCGAAACCCACAATGATACACCAGCATTTCACGAGATCTTAGCTTTTTGAATTCAGCTGCAGAAATCAGTGTGATGCAACATATATTATTACTGTATTATAATCTAGTGAGTTTTAAATATTGGTGTATATACTCCCTGAAGATGGCGAAGTACCGCCAAAACATGGCGTAAAAAACAGACTGTACTGTGTACTCGCATGTTCCATGTACATATGTTGGTTTTATAAATGAGCAACAGATGTTGCTGTTTCGAAAATCCCCATGCAGTTCAGTAACTTCACACAATGTTGAAAACCAACTACATGCACATTTTTACATATCAAAATGTTTTATGTACAATCCTACATGTTTCGAACCAATAACTGGTTCATCTTCAGGGATGTTACAAATTATAACTACACATACAATCCAGCAATGTAAATACAACTTTTGAATACAGTTGTTTAAAATACAACTGCTACTCCATTTTACTATTACAGTTACTATTTTAAACAACTGTATTCAAAAGTTGTATTTATATTGCTGGATTGTATGTGTAATTATAACTTATGACATCCCTGAAGATGAACCAGTTATTGCTTCGAAACATGTAGGACTGTAAATAAAACATTTTGATATATGTAAAAATGTGCATGTAGTTGGTTTTCAACATTGTGTGATTCATGACAATGCACGGTTTGAGTAATGTAATGATTCAATAAGTTCCCCTGCATGACCCGCAATTCGGATTCTGATGTGCAGTGTGTGGTCGCAAAATCACGGACACCGTGTTTTTGGAAGAAACAAAAGCAACTCATGTACTGTGGCCTCCTAGATCTCCAGATATGAAATCGTGTGATTATTATTGCTGGGAGACACTGAAAAATAGATTTTACGTGAACAATCCATATTCTTTTCAAGATTTGAAATGTAATACTTGACAAGAAACTGGTAATATTTCCAGATAAAAAGAGCCACGTCGTGTGTCGAGAATGTTTTCAGAATACGCGAGATATGCTGAGAAGCTACAGGTCGGCATTTCGAGGCTCTTAAGTCAAGTTGACTGCAGGGGGAAAACGGACTGGAAGTTTCCAGAGCGTGCAGGTTTTCCACGCCCTAAAGCTCCCGTGATGGCTGCAGTGATAAGGGCCATGATCAGTGGTACGCAGTGGACATTAAATGATCAAGCAGGTGTTTAATGCGTGTGTAAAGAGACGACGACTCCACAGACTTAACGCACAACTACACAGTTCCATGCAATGCCCCAGAGACCAGCTGGAACGTGGTGAAGATGGACATGACAGAGAAGAAATGTCGGGTACTGGTACTCCTAATTTAATGTCACCTGTAGCGTACGCTGAAGGATAAAGCAGATAAACGTTGAGTACTCTCAAGACATGAAACTACGCTGCTTTCCCAGAGAAGAATACAGTACTTGAGTTTCTAGTCCGTGTCAATAATGGGCGAGAGCTGATATGGGGCAACATGGACATCTGCGACACTGAAACGTGTATACACAGAACTATCGCTTCCTTATATGCCAAATAACATGTTTATATCACTCATTGCGCATGTTCAATAATAAAACTTTAATATGCCGTCCAACACAACTATGTCTTTATTTAACCTTTTAAAGCCTAGCGGTAACTTTACGTAGCACCAGGTTTAAAATTAAAAAATTCAACGTGGTGCTCACATTGCATTTATGTGTTTTGTATAGACCTCAGAACAAACAGCACCTTCTGCCTTTTAACAGATACGCTTCGCCGTTAAAAAGTTACATGTTTCGGTCTCAACAGACCATCGTCAGTCTAATACAGACTTTTAAAAATAAGGTAAAAATATAATAGATATGTATGTAATACATATGAATCCGTATGTATTACTTTTTAACCTTATTTTGAAATATGTAGCTGTTCTTAAATAAAGACACGTGGTTATGCTGGACGGACTAGTACAGATTTATTACTGGACGTTCTATAAACACAACAGGAAGGTCTCAATAAAATTTCGCACGCATTTTCCCTGGTACAAGTGGGTACGTATTTTTACACATCCTGTGAATGTGAGTAGTCTAACGTCTTAGACTTCAATTACTCTTGTCTCAAAATATGTCGAATTACGCCCTGTTAAGATCGTCCCCACAGTCCAGAAGCACCGCTGTTCAAATCGAGTAAGCACGCCAAAATATTTCGCATGAATAAAATGTTTCCCTCCTCCGCATTTGGAAGGAATTTCTGGCTCCTGTGACAGATCTGTCACTTTCCCAGTCAATGCGGCGAAATGCCAGAACGTTATCTAGCACGACACTGTGCGAGCTTCCTCCCACATTATTCCGGGATCACCACTTGTTATCATAGCGAAACGCCTTTTCACATTACGAACCTCATACAGTCAAAAGAACGTCGTTACGCGCCCACACTCAACCGCCACTTACAAAAGACAGGAAAACTGTCGAAGAAACATACCAGTTCGAGAATGTACAACGATGCATGCAAATCTATTCCATAAATATCCATTAGAACATTGATATAATAGTTACATATCTCTATAAGCACGAACTATTTACTTAATGCCAAATTTTAGGTTACCACGGCGGTAATTACGAAGAGATTGCTGCCTTCTGAGATATCAGAGTCTCCTGAAGGTGGTGGCAACAGGTGCCGGTGAAACGTACGTTCCTACCTACGTTTAAACAGTTTCACATTCCAGAGGACAGCGATCTCCATATTTACTGAACCAGCCGAAAACTTCGTATACGCTTTTCAGTTGTCATTAATGTGAAAGACACTGCGATGTTCCTAAATACACATCTCAGACGAAGAGTTTCCTTGATGCAGCAGATGCAAAACAGCAGTTCACAGTAGTTTCAATCAACAGTCATTCCATGCTATACAATCGCTTTTACAATAGCTGATGATTCCATACGATCAAGAAATCATCTTTCCGTTCGTGACTGCTTGACACTTAAAGATGGAACCAAGAGGTTGTCCCAAAACGTCGGTAACTAAATACCAATCTACGCTGCGTAACATCCCAGAAGAGCAAATTAAATACGAGCGAATTAAAATGCCAGTGACCCCTAACCCATTCGAAACCGGTTCACTTTATGTACACCTTATGTAAGGTGCATTGCAGAGTATTACTCCACGTAAACGTGCGTCTCCTAGGGGTCTTCTTGAAAATGCCCACCATAACTCAGTATGTATATCTAATTCCTTTCGCGCATGCTACTTGCCTCACCCAGCCCACAATTCTTTGTGTAATATCTCTGACAACATTATAAGGAGGTTAGAGCTTCTGAAACTCAGGCCTATGTAATTTTCTCCACTCCCTTATTACTTCATTTCTTCTCAGCAGTTCCAAGCACAATTTATATTCTTCCCTCAGACAGACATCCAACTTTCAAACCTGAAGCGCAACAACTCGCAGCATCGGTTTACCTTCGTGGAATTCTGACGAAAATAGATCCATATTAGCGGCCGTGTTCGCAAAGCAGAAACGTCACCATGCACAAGCTACGACTGAAGGGAACTTCGGAAAAAAAGATAACAAGCAGGATTATCTTATCTTCTGCGTCAGAAGACATCTAACAGAGATTCAAATACTCGGACTGCTCCTTCAAGTAGGCAGGTCTACTGCCTACTACTCTTCACGGTTAACAAGACACACGTACATAAGCATCTGCCTAACTGATGACTGAAGTCTTCTGGAATATGATGCCGCGTCGCCTGGTAATCAGTTACAAAAGTTCTGGAAAAACATCCTACCTCAGTCTTCGGAGTGATCAGACAGATGCATCGAGCTCCCTCGAAACGTCGGGAAATGCCAATCAACACGACACCATATCCCAGAAAGCTTCAGTATTCATAAGCAACGCCATGGAAGCATCAAATCACGTAATGTGCCGGTCTCTTCATCTTGCATATCTATGTAGAAAGTCCAAGTTCTTACTCACAAGCCATGGTTATACGAATTTTATCTAAAGCGTACGTAAAAGTGCACTTCGTACCTAACATTAAACACGCTGCGTCTCTTAAGATTCAAGCCTTCTTGGATGTTGTGCCATGTTCGTTGTTAAAGTTACCGACGCTTCAAATTATAGCAGTGCTTTCATCGTAAGGGGTCATGCAGTCCAGAAGATTCACAGTTCTTGCGCTGTGTCACCGTGAAGATGGAAGATTTAATTCAGGATGCCCGATACCATCTGCTGAACCTATTAACCAAGCGTCTAACATTTCATATGATGAAAGACCGAAAGCCCACTAATAAATTTTGTATCAAGTTTTATTTTCTTAACGTCTTAAACAGCCATAATGGCATGACACAACGGCCTTCAGAATAATAACAATGTTTTCAAAATAAATTGGAATGAGGCTTCTAACGGTGATTCTTAAATGTTGGCGACAGTGGTTCATTCCTTAACTAGTACAATGAAACTTTCCTATAACAGAACCGCAAGAGACCGATTTCTTTTTCGTTGCAGACAGGTTCCTTTTAACATAAGTGCTTTAAGTCTGGGTCCTCGTGACTCCAGATCCTCGGGGCTATAAAGTTTTCCGCCAAAGACACGGTTCCATTACGCCCAGGTTCTGCTTAAGACAGTTCTGACTCTACTATGGTGGACAATATCCATGAACGAGCTTCATATAGGCCTACTTGGCGCTTCTGGAGACGGCCCTCCTATTCCTGTCATCCAGTAAACGGTTTTCATTACACTGACGAGTTGCTTTACAAACACATGTTACCACATAGCCCACACGATTACTGGGAATTGACCCTATTCCCTGAAAACGTGATGGAAGCTAACTACCGAAACATCGTGTATATAAAATATACCTCAGACATAATAATAGTACGCACCATGCAGGTGCAAAGGAAATGCTGGTCTGTGAACAATAAAGCCACCTAGGGGATCAATTCAGGAGACCAAGTCATTTCCATTTCCTAGCCCATGGAGCGTATTTACACCAACTGTCGCAATTCAATATGCACTCTTAGCGCTGTCATCGGGAAATGTAACCATATACGTAACACCTTACAGGGAAAAACCTTCAATACATGTTCAACACCACTCTGAAATACTTGGAATTGTACTCACACTGCAGAACAAATATTCTGGTGGTGACTGATGCAATATCTAGGCCCCCATTAACATCAAAGATAATGTTTCAGTACTAAGTATAAAAGATGGGATAACTAATTCACACTAAGCATTTTACAATTTATTTATCCGCTGTATTACTGCAACAAAATTTTTAAATGAAAAACTCAGGTTGCATTTAGACGAAACGTGCTGGGCCAATAAAACTCAATGTAAAGTTGTTTCGACTATTTTTATATGGGACATGTAGCAATGATTAAAATAAAGCAAACAACCTTTTCCTCAAATGAAGGTAGAAATACTGATGACAGTTCACTGTAGTGTGCTACCTCCGAAGTGCCTGGCTAGGAGTAATATGAACTATTGATGAAAACCACGTATGGCTAGTTTAAAACTGGGCACATTTAACACTAAACTGTCAATATTCGCATCGAAGTAAATCGAATGCAACATACAAGTTCAATTGAAAATTCTAATGCACAAAAGAAACCATCGAAGAACAGCAGGATCACAGCAGATAAATGGACCATGGATCGAAGAGGAACGACAGAAACCTTAAGGTCTGGGACGAATGAGGACTACAAAACCTGTCATCAAGCATTATAAATGAAGAAAATCAAATATAAGGCTGTACTAGGAAGTTCTTTGTTCTTTAAAACAATGTTAAGTTATGGGGTTATGAGGAATGGCACAGGTTTGAAAATTATCAGCAACAGATATGGTAGACAGCAATCCGTTTCCAAGACTGGACGATTAGCACACTGAACCGGCTACTCTGGGATTCAAGTTATATGCTAGCGGAACTGGTTCTGTGTTGGCATAATGAGGGTTCTACGCGCTCTGCAGTTGTGTTAGTAATGACGGGTTTCAGGGCAGACACAGTGTGTATCGACATCGGCCTCCACAAACACTCCGGATATTACAATGCCCCGCCAGTCGCGGTTTTTCCAAGCACGGTTTCAAACATAAGCAGTTCTACGTTTGTTTTAATTTTGTCACCACCTTTTTGGGGGGGGGGGTGAGGTATGTAGACGCGGTTTATGATTTGCGTGCACGTCTTCATGGCATCGGACAAGTGAGTACGGATATGTGGAGTGAGAGGACAGAACTGAAAATCCACCAACTTTTGCCTTATATTAGAAGCAGGTAAGTGGTCAGCTTCACCCTCCGGCTGCCAGTGCTTCGGAGAAAAATCTCAAAGATGGTTGTGAAGGTGTGGACTGGATTTATCTGGCTCAGAACAGAGACCACTAAGGGCTTCTTAAAAAATACGATAACTGGAGGTGGGGCGGATCATTCTTGACCAGCTGAGCGACTGTTATCTTCTGCGTATTTATCTGATGTTGTGCATCCCATTGTATCCAGAGGTTTCAATGACTGAAAGTAGTTAACAGTACTTTATACACAAATTTAATTATGGTTTGGTCGGAATGTACTGCCCGTCCAAACCGGCCCTGGTGCCCACCCAGTCATCTGTACAATGGGTAGCGGGTCTTTTCCGGAGGTAAAGCGGCCGGGGCGTGGGGCTAGCCACCCCATCTATTTATAGCGCCGAGGCTGACGAAAGGGTAGCGCTATACCTCTACTCCCCCTTGGGCCTTAGGCCTGCATGGGGATCCCTTTACCCTTTTTTTACGCATGTACGTACATTAACCTGCTACATGTTTCAACCGACATACGATCATCTTCAGGCCTTACATTTTAGAAGACGGTAGCTGATTTTGCCAACATATAACTGTATGCATTTATGTAAAGACCGAGATCTCAGTCTTCTGAAAACAAGAATATATGTTGGCAACATTAACTACCATCTTGTATAGTGTAGAGCCTGAAGAAGATCGCTTGTCGGTTGAAACATGTGCTGGTTAATATAAAGACATGCTTACCGAACTGTCATTTTAACGTGCTCCATCCCATTGTGTTTCCAGTCAAGAAGAGCCGAGATAAAATATTAAGACCAGCTAACACAGCCTTAGAGTTTATTAATACTAATCCTCGTCAATGTTACACTACATGTTTCGGTCTGAAAAGACCATCTTCAGATGTAATCATACACAGAACGACGTACAGGGCTTAAAATTGCGTGCATACTTGTGAGGTCTCAGCAAGTATACACGCAATTTTGAGCCCTGTACATTGTTCTGTGTATGATTACACCTGAAGTTGGTTTTTTAGACCGAAACATGTAGTGTAACACTGCCAAGGATTATTATCAATAAAGTGTGAGGTTGTGTTAGCTGGTCTTTATATTTTATCTCGGTTCTTCTTACCAAACTATAGCAAAATTTTGTAGACGGTACCATTAACTACTTCCAGTCACTGAATTCTACATACTTATTGAGGGTTTATTTAAGAACGCAGCGTCAAATGGTAGGATAATTACGTAAGGACCAACGACTTGGGAACAGTCGCGGTCTAACCTGAGGTACCATCTCGGTATTTTCTTGGAGCTACTGAGAAAAAATACGACAAACCTAACAAATCTAAGTCTCGATAGTCAGTATGTCGGCACAAGACTCAGACAGATCATAACTGTACATATGAAGCCAGGTTCCACGAGGTCTCATAACATATAATATTACTATTCTCCTTGGGCAGCCAGTGGTATAAATTAGGTTTTGAAATAACGAACAACTGTACAGGTCACATGTGTCCCAATTTTTTTTTTGCAGCGGAGCCCTTTTTGCCTGAAAAGAAACTTGACATAATCTCAAACAGGATTCGTTTCAAACCGTACAGTGGACAGAATAAACCACCAAGTTAACACTTCACCTCTTTTTATTGTCAGAACTCCAAATCCGTATCCTACACATTTCCATCCTTAGTCGATCGTCTTCAAGGAGAAACACCTGATGAATACAAAAGTCGTTGTTAGGCCTGACAACGACTTCCGTATTCATTAACTTTTTCTCCTTGCAAGATGATCCAATAAGGATCGAAACATGTAGATGACAGATTTGGAGTTGTAACAGTAAAGAAAGGTCAATGCATGTTACCTTGAGTGTTTATTACCTCAGCTAAAACTTGACGCTGTCTGTATGAAAAAAAAAAATGAAATGTTGTGGGATCAGGTTTATGTTATTCTAAAACCAAATCTGATCGGATACATTGCAACATAGCGTACTTGAAGTGATTCTTGCATATGAAGCAGTTTACTGCGACTTGTTTACGAATCATAATTTCAGTAACTTGTTTGGATAATCTCTCAGCCGATCCCAATGACCGCGCGGTCTAAGGCGTGGGTCTGAGGATTTCAACACCCGCCGAGGCCATGGATATCTGTCTGTCGTGAGTGTTATGTGTTGTCGGGTAGAAATCTCTGCGTCGGGCTGATCACTTGTCCAGGGGCTAATGCGCTATCGGGGGGAGCCTTTTCTGAACCAATACTATATCAGAAGATTCGTTAAGTACAGTTTATTAGCGGTAATGCCAATTCAATGTGACACACAATTTACGCAAATTCCTCCCTTTAGAGGACGCAATGTTACTTAGTCAGAAATCTGTAAAATTAAAACATGTCACTGAGAAATCTGCAAATCCTTCCGGGGGATCTTGAGCATGGCGGTGCATAGTCTGGCAATCATGGTATAAGGAAAGCTATTGAAAAAGGGAGGAGCGTTCGTAAAGGCTTGATAACCCGTGGCTCAGCATGCAAAAAAAAAAAAAAAAGGAATGGGTGAGGATTGGGAAGATATGACTTGATAAATGCGAGGTCCGAAGGGCTGTGGGTGTAG
This sequence comes from Coptotermes formosanus, assembly GCA_013340265.1. NCBI lineage: Eukaryota > Metazoa > Arthropoda > Insecta > Blattodea > Rhinotermitidae > Coptotermes > Coptotermes formosanus. Next base: position 2,385,753 of record BLKM01006251.1, on the reverse strand, counting down.
TTCATGTTCAATACGTGTTTGTATAGTGAGTCTGTTTTATTGTTTCTCTGAACACCGAAGCCTTCTCGTATAGAATGCCTTTATCCACCAGGACATCCTGCGACAGCCGCCATGCTCAGAGAAGCAATAAAACACGTTCTGTAGTCGAGAATGAAAATTCCGTTTCATGGACACACACAAGACTGGCAACCATATGTGCAACCAAGAGCCTGCCGGATTACTTCGAAGTTCGTACCATGAAGCGCGCATATTGCAGGCTAAGGCTTCTCATCATGGTGCTGCACGGTCCGGGTGACAAGCTGTGTGCGTCCTTGACCTGCCTCCAGATGCACCCGTCTGTCTCCCAAACCTTGCCGCGAGCTGTTCGTCACTGTGCCGAACAGGTGCCGCTCGATTCTGATTCAACAGATCATCGTCACTGTATGCCAGTATCCACCGTTCGGACTTGTTTTTCGGAGACATGGAATGCACGTACTAACGAGAACACCGCCACCTTCAGTAAAAAGGAGGGCCGGGGGGTGGGGGTGGGGGGGCAAAAACAAGAACCAAACAAGATAGGCAAATAGTACAATACTTCATTACCAACACAACTACTGGCACTCCTAACAGATCAAACTGTAGGGCAACATGTTTCGACCAATATTAGGTCATCTTCAGGTCATTTCATAACATATAAATAAATTACAATTGTATATTGATGTATATGTAAGTAGATTGAGATATTCATCCAGTCGCAAACCAATGGCCTGAGATCTCGTTCTACTTACATACAGATCAATATGCAACTGTAAGTTACTTTTACGTTATGAAATGGCCTGAGGATGACCTAACCTTGCTCGAAACACGTTGCTCTACAATTTGATGTGTTAGTTAATACCAATAAGTAGTTATGTTGATGGTAATCATTTACCGCTTAATAATAATATGTTAACACAACGGGAGGTCTAAAGTAAAGAAAAAAGCAATATATGTATACCATAACACTGCGGCGCGTCCGTGTGCTGTTGCCACCTCCTCGGCTGTCCCAATAGTCTGGCACCATTTGACTCGAATAGAGCACTTTTAAGGCGACTAAGTGTCGCCGGCAGCAACGAAACTTACTTAGGTCTTCATGTAAAGTGTCCGATATTTTTGCCTGATTTTAACCAAATTTAGATTTTCTCGGCGGATTTTCAAAAAAGTAGCCAATATAAAAAAATCTGTCAAGTGGGAGCCGCGTTGATACATGCGGACAGATGGACGGACATGATGAAGCTAACAACTTTTCGCGACTATACGAACGTGCCCAAAAATGCGCAAAAAACAAAAGGGCGGGGGAAAGGAAAGCCAGCATTTACTGTGATGGTAATACACTGGTTTACCAAACTGAAAAAAGTGGCAGATTCTGGAAACGGCACATTTACCGCTTGCAGTGATATTAACGCTTTACTATTAGTGGAATCTTAACGCATGCATCTCGAATGTTGAATAATCGCGAGAGATCCTGTGACATCTATTGTGTTCATGTTCCACAACAAAACAACAAAGATATTTTTTAATGTCTTTGATCTGACGTAATTCGCCAGGCTCTTATTCTGGGTGGTCTGGTTGTTCAAATTAGTATTCATCCCACTGAGGAAACACCGGTACCTCGCCAGACGCAAATGCCTTTCGATTTCCTACAGCACGTCCGGACTCTCACGTACTTTGCTTGGATAAACCTAAAGTCCAGTATCTTTCTCGTTCCCTTTCACTTTTAAAATCAAAGTTTCCGTCTAGGTGTAATTTTATAGTGGTTTATGGTTCAGATATTCCTTCAAAAAGTGCCAACTCATAAACAGAAACGACAATAATAATTAAATAAAATTCATTTCGAGATACTCTTTATATTACGGGTGCTGGCAATTACAGCGAAGATGTGGCAGACCATCTTATTACTTTCCAACTCTTTAGTATTCTCTTTACAGGTCTAGCTGGGACGGTGAAGAAAGAAGAGAAACTTGAAATCGGGATGCTTAGGTCTGCGGTATATCGAACACGCCCCTACATAAGCTACAGAGACAAAGCGACTATTCCTTAGACAAGCGCTTTGATATAATCCTACCTTTTGGATCCTACCAAAAATAACAACAAACAACGACAGAGATATGTAATGGCGCATGCGCCGCAGGCGGATGGGATTTTCGGCACGGTTTCGTTGAGATTTCTGCGTGTCATTCAGACTTTGGTCACAACTGATTCACATTGCCCTCAGACCGCCACGCCCTTCTAAAACTGCCACTCCAGTTCCTCCGGCGGCCTGCGAGGGAGGGAGTGCACACGCACCAAAGAGAAGCACAGCCTCCTACTGCTTGCCAGCTGCAGCAAAGGGAGATGCAACGTTGCCACGCTACATCCATCCCCAACGGTCACTTTTTTGTGCCTCAGCCTTGAGTCCTTTCCTAAGACAATAAGGCACCAAGAATGCCCATATTCTTATGTGAAATTCATACAGAATAATACACAGAGTTCAAAAACGAGAGGTACCCGGTGGCAGGCTACTGCCGAACACGTCACTGCAAGACTCCCAAACTTCCATGGATATTTCAAGGTGAATGTATGAGACGTTTCAAAATACGAAGGTTTACTCTGCATAAGCAACTACAGTCTGAATTAATATCACTGATACAACGGTATGAATCTAAGATTCTAACTTAAGTTTACTTCACGACTTTTCACAGCTCCGTAAGTTATAAAGCCTAAATTCGGGGACTGCTACCAATTATGAGTTTTGACCGGCATGGGAGGTCGTCATTCCAGTATTTCTCACAAACGCTGAGAAAGCCCATAAAAAATCTCAGAACAGCCGGTCTCGCAGTTGAACAGCAATAACACTACCGTGGCAGAGCATAATTGCTTAATTCAGTCGCACATGTATTTACATGTCTTCGGACGGAGACAGCCTCTGATATGTATGCATTTGTACGATATATGTGCATATGAAATTCTCTGATTGTTACCTTTATATTCTCAAATACAATACACATTTCGTCCCCTACATTCGTTCTTAATTCGTACTCCGTTTGACAGTAATATTCATACACGATGATTTTTAAAGCTGTTTTTTCCTTCACTGAAGGCTGCGGTCTCTATTGCCCCATCCAGGGGCACCCGCCAAACCCTACTTCATCCATCATAACAAAATAATAATAATAATAATAATAATAATAATAAAATACAAGAGTTTATGTATAGAGATACAACGAATGTGGAACCTGAAGTGTACAATTGTACCAGTAATAATTGGAGCCACTGGAATAGTAACGAGAAGCTTAAAGAAAAACTTGGAAGCTATACCAGGAAAACATTCGATAGATTCACTACAAAAGACAGCTATACTTGGAACATCACACATAATATGGAAAGTTCTGCAGTGAAGCTTGAAGCCTGAGCGGTGGGGATCACTGCTGGTTCAAGAGACGTACCGGGAAGGAAAGGCCTGTGACAAGAGACACACACATAATAATAATAATAATCACTGGGAAGACAATGTTCTCTGGTTTGAGACGGCAATTAAATGGACAGGTAAAGTTGTCCCCTGTACCCGCCAGGAAGGCATACAGGGAAGGCAGAGGCATAGCTACTCTCATTCTTAATCTGAACATCTTGCACAAGAGAAAAATCTCTTTTCCCTGCCAGGATTCGAACCCCCGATCGTCCAGTCTGTTGAATACGCTACCCAGCTCCCTGAGAAAGAAATTACCACCAGAAACAAGAAAGATAACTTTGGAAAAAATCTGTGGATTTTTTTTGTGTCAGTCACAACCCATGTGATTACTGGCGCCAATTCGGGCCGAAGAATTACGCCTGCTGTGTTCAGACTTTAATCAGCCAGCAAGGAGGTTTGTCATTCTGGGAATAAGCACTAAACGAGGGGTGCACAAAGCCCGGACTCAAGGGCGCCGTGGCGACTAAATTTTGTACAGCGGTGCGTCATATTTGAGGATCCTCAGGTTGGAACTTCCTCCACGCCACCCGTCTGGTGCTTAGAATTTTCAGGTAGCGCCTATATTTGTACACAGTGTGTGCACCCCTGGACTAGACGACCGTAAGTTACAACATTCAAATCTCAAAAGGACTGACCGTTTTACTTAACTCCGATTCCAAGGCCCTCCGTAGGAAGCAAGTGTGTGTTCGAATTCTTCCCAGTGTTTACGTTTTTGTATTGCAGTAAGTTCACCGTCAGTTTTAACACCGCTGTTCTGAGGAATGTGGAAAACCTCTAAAGCAAAGAAGCAGCAGATCGATTAGGGCAACAGCGTCACAAAAAGCCACAATTTGATCTACTTAAAACGGCTAAGCACGGACACCAGTTCCACGTCTATTCTCCGTACTGTAATTTGTAGTCTCATTTACACAGCATACAGTGGTCTGAAAGGCGCTGGAGTACGCTGACATTGGATGCAAATTCCAAACAGCTTCAACAGCAAATCAGGATTGAGGTGGGGACAGTGGCAGCTACTGTGTTACTCCCCCCTACTTTATAGACTGCAGGGGGCATTCAACAGGTTGTACGAGAGTTTACAAGGTGTACGGATTGTCTAGGCACGATAACAACAGACAGGCAGTATAATAATAAAGTGGAGACTGTCCACAGGACAAAGGCAAATACACCGTCTCCGCCACACAACAAAAGACTAAGGGTCTGTTTTATACCTGCGTAACGCTGTAGTGTTTCTCACCGCAACCTGACGGCAGCAACCATATTTATTAATCCTTCACGTCAGGTCAAGGGAATATAACTCACGGTAGAACGGCGTTCGACTGCCGGCAGGGACAGTAATATTACATCAGTTGCCATCCCTTCCAAACGGCTCAGGGACACATCCAGCCTCCTCATGTGGAAGTATAACCGAGCGTTCCTTCTCGGACGTAAAACAGTCGAAAAATGAATCACAGCCTTAACTTCTAACTAGTTCCCAGCTTCACTACCGCGTCCCTGTATGCGTGCTACAGGAGAACTATATATTGATTGTGTTACGTAACATTGGAAGTATTGGATATAGCGATAAACTCTTGCCCCTGCCGGGAATCGAATCACAATTCCTCGGTCGTCCAACGTCTTAGCCTAGTCATTATACTAACTACGATATCACAAATAAAACAAAATACAGACGGTGACAGGGACCAGATATTTTACCCTTCACGACCAAACAATTCGCCTGGTACTGAATTTTGTCACAGGAGACATTTCACAACATCCCCAGGAGTGAGGACTGAACAGCATATGCCATCCTGCGGAAGTATGCCCTTGGTGCCAACGATCAAACGTCTCCTCTGTATATCGGTGCTTGGAATTCCCAGTTATCGGTACCGAATACATTACACTACTCCTTTCCTACACATTTTTGTTACTACCACACTGCAAACAGAACGCAAGTTTACGGTGTTTGTTTACTCATGTGTATCAGTGACGTAAGATGCTTTCGAACCGCCTCACAGCCTCCAATTCGCAGGCCGAACAATTCCCAGAGACTGTCACCCGACCTCAAAGCAAGAACACTGCAGAGTACCTTCATAATATCAGTGACTGCAGGTAACGAAGTTGTCCAGTAAAGAACTTGTTAGGGGGCATGGAGGTAAATCACAACGTAATGTAGGCAAGACACACACGTGATTTTCCGACTTGTCACGCCGGCCGCTTCATCGCCGAGCAAAGATTCCAGTAATCCAGCAACAGAAGGATGGGAAGGTCACAGAGCTTGGAAGAGGTGGTGGCAAAGAGATACTCAGCCCTGCCCGGAACTGAACCTGAAGCTATTCTGGCTCAAGTTTTAGGATTTGGTGTAGACGGTAACGTATACTATCAAGGAGGATGAAATGCACACGGCATCGTCATTCATGGAAGAGCTGAGAAATGTGCGTATATGAAATTTTATTTGTAAAACCTCAAGAGGAAAAACCTACATGGAAAGATAATATTAAAACTGGTCTCAGTACTCCAGCCTGAGAACGAGAACTATCTCTTCGGTGACTACTCGATGTACTGGCGATACTGAATGACATTTTGAGAACCTGGTCAAAGAAAAGGAAACAAGCAACAGGATCCGACAGAACAGCTCAGTAATGCCAACAACCATGCTAAATTCGTTACACATTAACTAACTGCTTATTTTGGCCGTGCCATGGCTCAGGCGCTTAGTCGCCGGCCTCTCACCGCGGAGGCCCAGGTTCAATCCCGGGACAGTTCATCTGGAATTTGTGGTGGACAAAGTGGCACTGAGACAGGCTTCTCCCCGAGTACTTCGGCTTTCCTCTGCCAATTTCATTCCACCGGTGCTTCATTACACGGAAAAAGGGGGAAAAAAATCATCTTCATCACATGGTTGCACAATAAGCCTCAAGGCTGCGGTGCGTCCGTAGCTTCTGCTGCGGGGCACTTCACCACAACAGCTTATTTTACTCTTAACTGGCAGCTCTTCAGATAAAGTTAGGGATGTTGATCCATGAATTATCTGACAGTGACACTCTCTATTTGAGCTGTGCCTGTGAAGAATTAGCCTACATCTGTGGTGGATATTAATTATCCGGTATATCAGCTAGCAAAATCTAATTTTCAGACAGTCGTACGGAAGCCACATGCAACCATCTGAGCGGTTCGTCAGGGTTCGACTGCCGTCAGTGAGGTATTGCCTGCATATTTTGCAACAGCTCGCAATCCAGCCAATCTCCTAGTCAGTGAGTACCAAAGCGCTTTTCCGCTAGCAAATGGTTGCAGGAGCGTGAACCTGGCATCTCGGCTTCAACCCGGTGCCAAGCATATGTACATATTTACTCCTACGTCCCAGTATTATTTCATGAAATTCCAGCAATTGCTTATGAATTCACACAACTGGCAAATGTCATTACTTGTCTCAGCAGACTGATAAACGAGCTGCACAATGCTGATCCCGCAGTGACAAGCTAACAGTCGCTCATCTAGTCAATAATTTCCCACCTTTCATAGAACCCGACGGTTCATTATCATATCCACAACAGCCCGCCATCAGATCCCACCCTAAACCCAATAAATCCAGTATACACTCACACCTTGTTTATTTAATATCTAAGTACTCTTATCCTCCCATCTACACCTAGATCAAGCAAATGATTCCTTCACGTCTACCGACTAAAATTCTCTACGTATTTATCATCTCCCATATCTCGCACGCGTGCTATGGAAAGAATGATGAGGAACGAAACCATATGGACTATATGCAGACTGCAGACACCTACTGGTAGTATGTCATCCAAACCAATTAAGACGAAAGACTCTGTTCATTATTTGGCTTCCAGGATAATCTAATGACGCTTTATCAACTGCAGGGGTTGTATAGCGTCAAACGGTCGCATGATTTTCGAATGGCTAATTGGGACGTATGTGGAAGGAAGCATCCCAATTCTATTTTAAGGTACTATCCAAGCAAGAGTCTGGACAGGTTGAGGAAAAAAAGGGGGGAGGGGGAGGCAGAAAACCTCCGTCAGTTAGTCTCATCTCGAGTCTTAGCCTGCGACTTCTAGCGCTAAGCCATACCCGTACGTCGACGTCCGGAAATAGGTATGTATACGACGAATACAAGGTAACGTTTACTCTATAACACGCCAAGACCCAGAGGGGAATACACGTATAGCTCTACCCTTTCTTTAACCTCGGCGCTAGATGGCGTGGGTGGCCAACTCCACGCCGCGGCCGCTTTAACCCCAGCAATGGCCCGCTGCACACTGTACAGGAAGCTGGGCAGGTCCCAGGATGTTGAAAATCTCGCCCTCACTGGGATTCGATCCCCGGACCGTCGAGCCCGTAGAGAGTCGCAATACCGACTACACTATCCCGGCCCACACATGAAAACATTTTTACGGAGCAGGAAACGCCACTGAAACAAATACCGAGTGCGTAAGCAGTAGTGGTAGTAATAGTAGCAGCAGTCTCATAACCAGGAGAAAAAAAGAACCTCAGTTTAAAACGGTGAAATGAAGCTTTGTTAGCAACAAAAGGACGAGACGGGAGGAAATGTATTTTCCCACGAAAAGCAAAACGCCGTCGGTTGAGTAAGGGTCGGGTAACAGTAGAGAGGCCATCTCTCTTTACACGATCCTTATCGCAACAACTGAGCGCTGGTTTAAGCCTTTGCACACTAACTGTTCGAACAACCTACTTATACAGTATCACACGCAGAATAAATGTCTGACATCCCTGTACCTCAATACCATAAAAATCACCATTTTAAGGTACCAGCGCTCTCTGCATTAATTGTTCTGTGTGGCTCCACATAAGATACTATTCTGAAAACAATGTTCTCATGCTCGAGAAATTACTGCAATCTTTGGGTTACAGGTCCGAAGTTACGACCTTATAGAGCGTAATTCCCAACGTCACTTCACGTCTCAAGGAGTTCCCTAACTTCAAGTTCTTATTTCTGAGATCATTCACAGTCACAACTGTCATACAGGAAGTCGGATTGTCAAGGGCTACAGATTTGTTTGTCCCTTGATGCAGGGCTGTGGAGTCAGAGTCGGAGTCGGAAAGAATTTTAGGTGGAGTCGGAGTCGGAAGAAATTTTTAGGTGGAGTCGGAGTCGGGAAAGAATGTACCGACTCCTACACCGACCTCAGTCTAAAATCTTAAATAGATACTCCAACTCCAGAGCCCTGATAGCTACAGTAACCATTAGACTGATACTTAAATATAGGTTATAAGTAAAAAAAGTAGCCTGACGATTCACGTGGTGGCGATGAAATGTCTTATAGGTTTACCATTATTAATACATATTGAGTTTTTATGAAGGAGTTGGAGTGGGAATTTTAAAAATCGAGGAGTCGCAGTCGGAGTCGGAAGTTTTACAAATCGGGGAGTCGGAGTCGGAGCTTTTGCGTACTGACACGACAGCCCTGCCTTGATGTTAAAACAACAAGGAAACAGGTACTTGCATAAGTGTTATTGCAAAATTGTCAATAAATGTTCAAAATGGCCACACTCAGACTCAATGACTGACGTATGTGAATCGAGCAAGTAACTTGCGTCCCTTTATTAGGACTGTCCTTTATACGTGTTGCAACGTTCAAAATACGCCGCAAAAATTCACCTCGTGTTTCCACTTTTTGCCACTTCATTAGATCTTTCATGTGGCCCCACAGGTTAAAATCCAGATGCTTGAAGTCTGGAGATATGGGTGCCAAAGACAGTTACCACCACGACCAATCCACCGACGAGGGAAGCAATGATCGAGACACATTTTCAGTACTCGACCAAAACGGAGTGGCGCTCCGTCGTGTTGCAAATATAGAAGCAATGAGATGCACTGATACATCGCATTTTGTATGTCACAATTCGTGTAAAAGACAACTCCAATGAACCGATACTAGCTATATGCTCGATTCACAGACGTGCCAAGATGCATACTAAGGCTAAGGGTGGTAATCTGGAACTTCTGCTGCAAATTCAGCAATAAAAGCTATGCAAGTACCTCATCTCTTTTTAACATCCAGGTAACGATAAATCCTTCACGCTTGAGAAGCGGAGCTACGTGACACAGCAATCTGATTGGCCATTACCTCAGGAATAAGCTCCTGCACTTAACACATCAAGAAGTCATGAATTACCTTGTATTTAACGTGTTCAGTGCCCCCAAGAATTCTTTGTACGATATTGCTAATTTACTAATTTGCTGGCTTACTAGCCCTGGGACTGCGGGTAAATAACATTTTTAAATATTTCACAACGCGCGTTTATTATTATTATTACTACTATTACTATTATATTTGTCTCCATCACCAGTCGTACGCTTGAGTGTGACTGTATAATGGTCGGGAGGGGGGGGGGGGGGTTGAGATGATCCACACACAAAAGCAGTGGTGGACCATCAGGTTGTATTTTATGGCTGGAGAGGCGTATATGGAACTGGCCGCGAAGCGCAGAGCTTCAAAAAAAAAGCTGTTCTACAGCTATTATAAACTATTCGTACTGAATATACATGCTTGTTAGACAAAACTAGCATTATTAATTTGGACGTGATGTCCGAAAGTCTGACAGGTATTCTAAAATGTTATGACACGCACTAAAGCGAAATCGGAAAGGGCCCCAATAAACCCTCTTATATCCAATTGTACATAGTAGGGAAAACATTGTAATTTTCCAATCAACAAGCAAAGCTAATGTTGTATTTAGTAGCTGCCTGTTGGCCGCTTCAATCAACAGAACAGTATGACATTTAAAGTTAAATTAAATAGTTTTATGCTTGCTACTTTACGCACGCTTTCAATTGGTGCAGCTAGGAATGCGTGGCATCAAATGATCGGATGAATGGCCAATAATTAATCGGAAAAGACATGGAAGGAGGCATTCGTGACCTAATTTAAGGTAATTTATAATAATTAACCAACAAATGCACAATCTTTGAATTTACATGGTTATATTACATTAAAACACTGAAAACTCCTACACGTTTTAATGTAATGTAATTGTGTCGATACAAAGATTGTGCTTTTGTTGCTTAATAGTTATAACTTGCTCCTTATAAATGTACGGAATAACATAAAATGTAGTTTAAGGTACTACGCCGATATTTGCTTCAACAGACTGGAGGAAAACAACGGAAATCCTTATTCGGGTTAGCTGTTCTCCAGGCCGAGGTTTCAACTCGGAACCTCCACAATATGCAGCAAGAGACTTAACTACTCGACCGCGACGTTTCGCACAAATTAGAACCGTAAAAACACATGATTTACTGAAGACCCCCGTCGAAACCCCAGTTACTATGTATTTTGTCATTAAAATAGTTTAACTCGGTTATAACGTCATGAAGAGGACGGAATGTTTTGTGCCATTATAAACGAGCGTTGTAAGAACCGAGGGGTATTACGTTACGGTTAACAGTGAGGAATTAATTGGTATTACAGAATATCTGACGCTATAAACGAGGTGTCGTATAAACCGATGTCATTATAACCGGTTTCGACTGTACTTTATACGCTGTATGATAAATTAAAAAAATAACAAATGTTGTATTATTAACAACATCTGAATGTCACTGGAGGATGGAGTGAATGTTTGACAGGCTCTGGTCTTTCTGATAATATGCAAAAGGATACCAGTGCGTGGTGTAAATACTGTAATAGATGAGCTCATTCAGAGGGAAGGCTTAACGTGAGCGATCCTTATTAGAAGCGTCAGTAGCGAACTCCGCAAGCCGACCCACCAGTAGCTGCACACTGAAGACATACACACGCATATGGACAAATTACTGTTAATCGAAATGGCTCTACTGCAGTTGATTAGAATTCTGTCTTCTTTGGGTTCCAAGTTCCGACACTGACCTTTCATATGGGCACAAGCCTTCACTAAATTAACAGGATACTTGGAGCAGTTTCTCTGACGAACGAAAACATGCAAGGAAGCAGAAAACTGTTTGAAAGTTACTTCACATATTGCCGAGATTAACAGGTCAGCAGGCTGCGTTTGATTGGTCAGTTTTTCATGAATTTCCGAAGCCATACGACTAAATGCTGAAATATTACATTAAAAGAACCTAGGACCTTAACTTTCCACATCCTTCTCAACTCATTCGAATATACTGCGACATTCAACGCTATAAGCTATAATCTGCTTGGTTACTGACGGAACCAGCATTTGTTTCCCGGCTAGGGTAAAGACCTGTCGTCGCTACCACGCCCACGCTGGTTTCCCCAGTCACCATGCCTTAGTTACGTTACAGACTGAACCACCCCAACTTATAAATCCTTTAAAGTCATTTACAGAATGAGGTTACAAGAACTTAAGATGTACATAATTTATTTCATTTATTTTAATGGCATGCGGCGCCGAGGCAACGCAAGATTTCGTCATCCGTCAATGCATGTTAAGTCATGCAACCTTCAAAACAGCGAGCGTTCTCTTAGTTATTCTGAATTAAAAAAAAAACCGAATGCCCTACGTATATCACAACTGAGAAGAAATTAATTAGGCATATGCCGTTATGAATACTATCATTGTATGCAAAACAAATGGCATTAATATTTCACCCATACGTCCAGTATGATAGAAAGGCAAAAATGGAAACATACGACTTTCTTCTAACTGGACAAAGAGAACTATCTCTGTTTTAACGAAGGATTCATGAAGCGAAGATGTGTAGTTATCTGCCTACGTATGAAGTTGATATTAATCACATCAAATGTAAAACTAATATCCACAACTATTTTATTCGCTATACCTACGGAATACAAAATTTTGAGGAATGAAATATTGATTCATTCAAGCCTTCTGGGATGTTACACCGTGTCTACTGGTAAGCAGTTAATCAACATTCCGTAATTCCCCAGAAGTTTAAATCTTCAGCAACACCGGTGTGAGAACCTCAAATCTCGAATAAAATGGTGTCCTACAAAGATACTCGTATATACCACCAACACAGACCACTGTTTTCCATGTACTCGCAAAAATCACAGTCGGGACCCAAGAACGTGAACAACAGAAAACCAACCTTTTTTCAGGTAAACGTAGTTATTCGATTACTGTGGGGCAGAAAGCAGGCAGTTATGCTGGCGCCAATGGTCATGCACCGTAACATATAATCATAACCTACATAAAATATTTTCTAATTTCATTCCATGTACAGTACATGGAATTTTCTTCCACTTGACACACAAACCTCCTGTGTAACATTTTTATAGACAATAGTACGGAATGTCATCCATTTCCAGCGCCGAAGCAACATCTTGGCGGCCTCAGATGCGAAGATGATCGCAGGGTGGGAAGAGGTACGATACAGTGACTGTTAACACAGGCCATGGCCTTACACCGGTATGAACAGGAAGAGAAAAGCTCTTCCCACTGTAGAATAAATGTCCTAACCGTAGAGGGGACTATGTGGAACTGCAGAGGAATGGCAGTGCGACTAAAGTGAGCTGTACTTATTAGACCTCACAATAAATAACCCAAAAAGGGCTGTAAACTTATTTTCTCACCAACACTGACAGTAAGCCCATCATGCGTAAGTTCTATTCGCTTTAATTCATTTTATGAGTAATTTTACTCAAGGGTCCAAATTAACCTTTATGACACATTACGCCAGTATTAGCATGTGTATTATTAAGCTGCATTCATTTCAACTCGTTTCAAGGCCTCAAATAAGCGTTAACTTCACAATGCAGTATAGGTTATTGAATAAACACTACAGACATTCGTAACCTACCCTGTAAGTTATGCATTAGAGAAGCTGATAATATACGGTACAGCATAAATCGTGCAGTGTTTGCACAGAACTCCTTTGTTTGGAGAGAATGACGTCTAAATAATTACCAAAACACTGAGCTAAGTTGTCCCATTTAGGTTCAGCTTAAAAGAGAGAGGGAGGGAGACACATTCCAGAAGTGTGTTCGTAAGCAGACTTGTTCGTTCAGTCCAAGATCACTCCCATCGATACCAAACATGTTGTAAAAATAAATGAGGATACATAATATACACACAGCATAGAAGACCTGTATCTTACAGTACCCTATAGTACGGAACAGAACACTACAGTACAATGCAGCAGGGGTGCACAAATCCTGGATGCATGGTCGCCCCGGCGGCTAAATTTTGCACGATGGCGCCAAATATTTGTGGGTCCTCAGTACGGAACTTGCTTCATGTTACCCTCCTGGCGCCTAGAATTTTGAGGTGGCGCCTAGATTTTTGGAAAATCTGTGCACGCCTCCAATGTACTGCAATATATCTTACCGCATACTATTAGGTTACGATTTTAGAGGCAACGGCAATGCCATTAGCAGTTGTATAACCTCTTATAGAACAGGGGACATACAGGCAGGTTTGATCGCATCTCTCAAGAATTCGTAAGTCGACTGCTCGTAAGTAGAGGGATACCTGTATTATGTACTACGGTCAGTGTCCTCCCTTTAAATTGCGTGTGAAACTGAAACTGTCAATAGCTACATTTGTGAACTCAGTACTTTCGAGGGGCGAAAGGCACAATTCACATTTACATCACAACTTAGTTCATTTAGCAGCACTCCCTAAAAATTCGTAACTGTTAAGGACGTAAAATTTCCCCCCACGTCGGTTAAGTTTGCTTCGCAGACCGTTTACAGAACACCGCTGGCACATGGAGTCCTGTCCTAAAACGATACCTGATCGCATGTCTCGAGTCGAGCATACTGAAATATTTCGTTCATTCCAGGCAAATTTCGAGTGAATGCGGCTTTGAACCTTTGCTGCTCCGTCCCCGTCTCTAATGCAGGTCCACCTGATCAGTCTTTTATAACATGTGCTAGCCGCAAGACCAGCTGTAGGGTCGAAATTGTGCGAGTGCAAAAGACGCGTCGTGGCTGGATGCCCTGTACTGTCTAGACTGGTTTGGAAATCTCACCACCGCTGTCAGATGCCCGAAGGTACTAACCCCAAACATTAGCTTCCCTACCAACCCACAAAGCGTTTCCATAAAACGCAGACATACATTAAAGATCGTCTTGAAGTAACGGACTTAAGAAATGAAATCGTGCAATTTGAACATGTGCAAGAACGGTGTATCGTGGTGCACGGAAATGTGCCCAATTTAACATATCAGACAAAAACTGCAGTACTGCTGTCCTACTATGCAAGGAAAACATGGGTGATAAAGCACTTGTTGAATGTCATTTGTTTACAGGCTACGGCAAATAACATTATTTCTGTATACTGCACAACTTTACAGGCTACGGCAAATAACAACATTTCCGTATATTGCACAACTTTAACTATTCCATTTACTACCCTCGTAAAGCAGCACGCCAATATCTCTCCCATCCAGAACACGTCGTATATCCTTCGCGTAACACACTCAAATTGGAACTGCCCTCCAACTTCACTTGTAATACACTCTGTTACAAAAACATTCTGACAATATAATTATACACGCTAATTCCTGGTACTCACCTCGCCAATTTGTGTATTAAAACTAAGCAAACCTTGTTTGCACTTTGGTTGTTTCTATTCTATGAGAATGCACAACTTTTAATGCTGCTATAAACAGAACGGTAGCCAAAGCACAACACATTCACACACACGCTCGGGGTAGTATGTTCACAACATAAAGGCGTACGATTATGGCTGCCGAAACCAATGAATGAATGAATAAAAACATGGCATACGATTGGTCAGACGTCCCATGCTGTGTGTGACGTATGAATGGAGTTCGTTTAGTAAACTGGATCAAAATAAAATCAATTGTTATTCATGCTAGACCTTTGTGGAATATAATTTCAAATATTTCTGTCAATACCATAATTACTGTTTACACGTACTCTAAGTTTATACCTTAAGAGTGATTAGTATATGAAAATAGACATAGTTTTTACTACCTATTTTGACATCCGGACACTGTGCGGCCATATTGGATCCAGCAGCTGATCGTAAAAGAACACGGAAAGGTGAAATGTCTTAAAGTAATAGTTATGCATAATCTTTCTGTACTGTTTGCATGTCTGTAGTAAAATACATTTTAGAACATACTAACTTCGTCATATGAGCCATTGGCGTGTTCTGTTTAGATACGGATTTACATAATTTCAGCATTTTAAAGCCAAGGCTAAAAATTAGAACACGTTCATGCAAATGTGTGAAATATTGATGTATAGGGGTAAAAAGATGTGGCCAGTTTTAAGCCAGTAGAGAGCCTTCAAATATAACACGCCTCTTAAGCATTTTAGTGTTCCCTGAAAGTAACCAGTGTTGGAAGTTTGCATCTTTCAACCGAGGTTACGAACATAACCATTGAAGACGTGAATATTGCCTTGCTGTCTCTGCAACGTTGGTGCATATACAAAGTGTCTTATGACTTGAAGTCTGAACGCAAGGAGCCTATTCCCGAAGTCATTCCCGTATGAACATTGGTCCGATTCTGAGGCTTTTATTGTTTAATTTACAATAAATATTCAAAATCACATGCTCTGGCACATCTGTGAAGCATGTAGCTCCTATCACTATATTAGGATTGTCCTGCACACATTACAGAATCCAAAATGTGACAGAGCTATACATTTGGTCTGTTGATTTTTTTGCTGATACGCCTGGTATATCGTCTGCCACAGATAAAAATAAGAGTTAAGAGTGTACAGCCAATGTGGGTGACCAGTGCTGCAGTGAACCACAACTGACTTGCTGACTGGAGAAGTTACAATAGACATTTTCACTACATCACTGAAGTGTTGAGGTGCACATGATATATGTGGTTATTTTGAATGGTTATTTTAAATATTGCAACAAGAAGTGCAGGTACTGGTTCATGTGTTCCTACCTTTTTAACATCCAGATGATAAATCTGTAATCGTTCAGAATTTGACCTGTGTTTATGATATTTTGCACTGGAGATGACCCCAAGATTAAGATCATGAAGTTCAGACAATAAGTTGTGCATCACTCTGTGGACTGAATTGCAACACGTCACATCAAGTTGAGAGTCACTTCCACAGGAACATCGAATCTCACATTTGAAATTTTCATTACAGGTATTATTTAATATACTGTAGGATGCTGGTTTCTTACCTGCTAACGAATGGGAAGCATGTTCATGTGATCCTGCGGCGCAATATTGGAATATGTGCTCCAGTCTTACAAAAAGCAACAGACCCAATTCAGCAACTGTTTATTGATAAGATCCGTGAATATGCCAAGAAAAGCAGGTAATGAAGCTAATACATGTTAAAGAAGCAAGGTCATGTAAACGTCACAAAAAAAGGCATTTGTTCATACTAGTCATTTTTGTGTCTGCAGAAATGATGTAGTACAAGGGCAGTTTCTGCACTTGTACCTACACATTTTGGTTGATGATTGTTCTGCGATAGGATAATCAGTAAAGGACTCTGAGCCGGTTGATTAGTGTTCAGTCCTAGCAGGGCCAAAGATTCTTGCTGCCCCTTCCACACCAGTTCTGTGTACCACTGAAATCCTATCCAATGGTCAATTGGCACTCTGTTCCTTAGAGTAAAGCTGCTGAAGTGTGAAACTAACCATGTGCTTTTATCAGTGCTGAAGATGAAAATGTGTGGAATATTACTTCCATTCCCCTCATTAGCATTCCATCATCATATGATACTTAGTAACAGAGACCACACAAAGATCAACAAGATGTTTGCAGTGTCTGATTTATTACAGAGTTCATCTGTACCACTTTTTGTATCAGGGCTGTGGAGTCAGAAGGAATTTTGTGTTGAGTTGGAGTTGGTAAAAACGTACCGATTCCAACTCCGACCTCGATATAAAATCTTAAATAGATACTAGCTACAATAACCGTTAGACTTATATATATGTTATGTCTAAAAAGTAGCCTGATGATTCACGTGGTTGTGACAAAATGTCTTGTGATACCATTTACCGTTTTAGTGGGTTTACTGTTATTAATACACAGACCTTGTATGAAGGAGTCATTGTCGGTAAAAATGTACCGACTGACATAAAATCTTAGATAGATACTATCTACAATAACCATTCGACTTACACTTAAATATAGGTTAAAAGTGTAAAAAGTAGCCTGATGATTCACATGGTGGTGATGAAATGTCTTATGATACCATTTACTGTTTTAGTGGGTTTACCATTATTGATACATATTGAGCTTTTATGAAGGAGTCGGAGTAAGAGATTTAAAAATTGAGGAGTGGGAGGTTTTGTGTACTGAGTCCACAGCCCTGGTTTACATTAAGTCTGAAGTTTCACATGATTTCCCCCCCTCCCCCCACACCTCTGAACATCAGAGGGTTAGCAAGGCTGGAATAAATAGAAAGAAAGGATACTTAGTTGCCCAGTGGTAGTTTCTGTCTTGTTGATTCTTCATACAGCTGCATTTTTGTTTTCATGAGTTGGACACAGAATTCATGCTTCTTTAAATATTGGTTTTAGTGCTGCAGGAGGAAAGCTTGTTGAGTCAACACCTGAAATTCAAAGAGAGTTGGCTGCAGAATTGGAGAAGGTAGCAAAACAGTATGGTGGAGGTGAAGGTGTTGACATGACACAGTTCCCCACATTTAAGTTTAAAGGTAATTAAATGGCAGGGTTTGATACTCTATACTAGTTACTATAAAACTCATTTCTATATTGGTGAGTAATGTAATCTATCACTCTATAAGACAGTGTCGTACCAAAACTGTTTACAGTTGAGAACTGCGCTCTTCTGGTGTATTACGCAGTGTTGAATGGTAATCCTTTACTGATGCTTCAGGACAACATATGAGTCCCAAAATGTTGGTAAAGGATTACCATTCGACACTGTGTAATATCCCAGAAGAGCACAGTTGTCATCAACATTGCAGCGGAAGCCAGAAATCACTGTTAACAGTTAATGCATTATGCATCAAGTATCATGTCATTAATTTGTGTGGTGTTTGTAAATAGTCGGAGGCAGTGGCAGAGTCAGTATGCATATGATGTTCATTTCAAAATATAATACTTGCATATGTTATTTGTTGTCTTTGTATTTTCTCAAATGTTCTTATGGGCATACCCATGAAACTAGTTAGGCTAATTAAAATGGCCTTAAATTGAAGCCTGTAGAAAAGTGTGTTATATATAAACATGTCAAATGAATTTTCTGTGCAGCATAGTCTGAAACGAGGTGCCTTATTGCCACTGTTTAGTTTTCTTGAAACTGTGCCATTAGTAAGGTACCAGAAAATCAGCAAAGACTGAAATTATACGGGATATGTCAACTTATGGTCTGCTCTGATAATTTTATTGGGTGAGAACAAATACAGCAAAGAGCACAAATGCTCTACTAAGACAGCAGAAGGGAGACTGGTCTAGAAGTAAACATGGAGAAAACTAAGTACTACATGCTAGTGTCTCATGGACACAGTGCAGTCCATTATCATGAAAATTTGGGGACCACAGTAATAAATTAACACTGCATTCACAACTCATACTCTCCTCAGTTAATTAATTTACTTGATTAGTTATCACTCATGCAATGCTATTCTTATTTATAATGCTTCTGAAGGAACAAAATAACTGCTGTACGGGCCTTACATTTTATGAGGGTATGTATTCCATAGTGAAAAGTAACAGTCTTCTTTGTATCTGTTTCAGAACCAGAGATTGATCCTATTAATCTGGAAAAGTAATTAGACCTGGCTGTATATGTTATTTCATAAAGTAGTTGTCAGTTTGCATTACTGTATGTAAAAAGTTAATTTTTAATAAAATGTAATATCTGTACTAGGCATTACATGTATGTATATTCTTCTATCTGTATACCTTGCCATGAAGCCAGTGAGATAATGTTCCACGTACCACATTGTCATCTGAAGAAACTAATTTAATTACAAAAACATCAAATGGATGGCTAGAAGTTTACATGCTTCCACTGTCAAAATGATTGGAAACCCCTTTGGCGCCAGAATTAAATGCCTGTAGTGATCTGCAGGAGACAGAAATTTAAATGGGGACTACTTAAGCTCAGTCATAAATATAAAACATTCAGTATTTTTGGCATCACACTGCATGTTATAAATATATACAGTAGAACCCGGTTATAATGACATCAGTTTATATGACACCTCACCTATAGAGTCAGATATTATGTGGTATCAATTAATTCATCATTGTTAACCATAACAGTATATTACTCGGTCATAACAACACAAAACATTCAGTCCCTCTCATACCGTTATAACTGAGTTTGACCATATATATATGTAATGTTCAGTGCCAAAGAGTTATTCTAGACACAAGCTACATGGCCAAGGTGCAAGTTCCAGGTCAGCTTCAATATTTACTGCCCTTTGCTAACAGGATGCTCACAAACCATTCTACATAAAGTCTAAAATCTGAAGTCAGAACTTTACCACCTGTGCAAGCACACTTATCATAGTAGGTCAGCTGACAAGAAGAGCGCTTTCAAGTTTTCTCACCAAAAACACTTCCTGTTGAAAGATACAGGAGCTCAGAAATATCGCTGACTTTACCAGTAGGCCGTTCTTTCAACCAATAGTACAACACTTAGTACAGTGTGTTCTGTATCATGTAATTAAACTTGGATTCATCTGAATATTGAATTCAACAGTTTCCAGAAGTAATGGCATTTTGAAATACTGTGCAATGCCACGGAACGTCTTGAGACAAACTGCAAGATCCTTTCTTGATATAAGTGTCTCGAAGTCTCCCGCACAGCTGCAGAATTGTGTCATGTTCTCCAGTTTAATCTGAGAATATATAAAATAGTTATAAATGCTTTATGCATGACGTACATACACAATGGAATCAAATTGCTCTTGCGACATACATGCACAAATCACACACACAAAATGATTTTTTCTGGCAATACGCAATAGCAGACAGTATGGGACACCTTTTTTCTCTAGGAAAGCAAAGTATGCTACAAGGTGTCCATTCCACTTTGCAAGTAATGGCACTCCTTTTGCCAGTTAAAAAGCACTTTGTGTACACATGCATATGAACACTGCTTCCTCTACTTATAAATGATATTTTTGATGTTGAACATCCAAGTTGGCATATGTATACAAGGTGTATATTTCAATTCCTCAGAGAAGAAATCAGCCACGACCAACACTTTTCTTTGCTTTATTAAAAATTACTGAGCAACAAGGTTTCGGCTTATAGGCCATCATCAGGCTATACATTACTTCCATACAAAACATTTTACTTTGTATAACATCATTTCACTTTGTAAAAGAAGGCCTTTCCCTCATGTAACATAGACTTTCTTAATTCTTGTTTTTATAGTGCATAAATACAATATATTCTGTTCCAGTAGACAGTCATACCT
This sequence comes from Coptotermes formosanus, assembly GCA_013340265.1. Lineage (NCBI taxonomy): Eukaryota > Metazoa > Arthropoda > Insecta > Blattodea > Rhinotermitidae > Coptotermes > Coptotermes formosanus. Next base: position 2,365,006 of record BLKM01006251.1, on the reverse strand, counting down.
GCACGGACGAATAAAGCAGGTTGGGTGGAAGCTTATTTATCATCAAAACCAAGAGAATTCAGTAACTGTCAGGTGTGTTCAGAAAACCACTGCTGAGTGTTCAGTAATCTTTGCCTATGTCTTGAAGACCACTGCTGAGTGCTGAATGTGTACACATATCATCCCTTTACTTTACTATCTTGAAAACTAAGATTTCATGTGGGGGAGGGGGGATACTGGCCACAAAATGTTTGTTTGAATTTTCTCTACAGGTTCAGTTTGAAACATTTTCACTCAAATATATGCTTAGTAACTGATGCTCCAGATATGTGAAGAAATGAAGGCAGGTCTTCATGTAGTCCCACTTTAGCAAAAACTGTGTTGGTTAATTTTTATTAAAACTTCCCAATATCAAATTTCATGACAATCTGTTTAACATTTCTACTGTTGTTTCATGCATTAAGGCAGATGGACAGAGTGAATTTAACAGGTAATCCACGAGTGTTGCAAATGTGCGTAAAAATGCATATAGTAATTTGTTATCATACATAAAACCTAGTCATCTAAAACAGAATGCTAAATCAGTCACGTGATATTTTTATATGTACAAAGTACAGTTGAACTCAGTTACAAGGTCATGAAAGGGCCTGAATATTTTGTGTCATTATACCCAAGGAATGAGATGTTATGGTTAACAGTGACAAAATAATTGGTGCCACAGAATACCGGACTCTATAATCCAGGTGTCATATAAACTGATGTTATAGCCAGGTTTCACTGTACACAGTTAAGTGGTATTTATAATTAAAAGATCATTGGTGCACTAACAAGACTCACCTGTAAACATTTCTTACACTGCAGATCCTGCAGTGTATAAGCCATGGCTTTCCTGTGCATTATGTCTAGTAGGAGGTACTCTATCTCACTGTTATCATAACTGGTCTGGCAGAGAGGGCACTGCCAGACAGGACTGGAAAGGGAAGACATTTGGTCAGTAGCACTAAGAACAAGCACTGAATTGGTGGGTGTGCCAGTTTATACCTCTTCACTGTTACCATCTAACATGTCATCAGATCTCAATCAAATCTGTGTGTGTGTGTGTGTGTGTGCACGTGCACACACATGCAACATACAGCTATTTTTCAAGAGAACAGCAGCATCACATTATCCAAGAGAAAAATTCAACATTTGACAGTTAAGGTGGGAAACTGTCTTGGAACAACAGGAGAGAAAAAAATGGTCTGTTTGGAAAATTTTCACCTAACACACATAAATAAATTAGTTAAGAGTGCTTTATTGCAGCCTTTCTTATTTGCAGTGCCATTATTTTGCTGCACTTTAATGCAAACTTCCTTATCAAGCTTCCTCCATCAGTATGCCATAATACTGACCAGTGCCTCACCTGTCATTCTCAGTAGTTCTGTAATTGTCCTTACACAGATCTATGTCTCGACAATGGTTACAGGCCTTGCAGATTACTTCAGGCAACACAAAGGAAACACAAGGATCATGCCACACAGCTTCATCACTGAAGTCCCCAACACTGATAAGCCTTAACATGTTCCGCCGAACCTTTGTTACATCATCTTGCACACTTGAGTCCAGTGACAACACCTGCACACATATTCATGGCAGAAATGTGATTAAGTCCATGCAAATATAATAAATCATAACTTACAAGCTGAGTGATAGGTTCCATGCTAGAAAACATTCTTTGAGGAGCTTTTGTAGTTTTCTGTGTCATTCCAACAATCTATATTATATTGTACTGACTGCCACATCATCATTCATACATAATACACAAGAGATTTGACAGAAAAAGATTAAGTAGCAAAGAATCAATATCCACCATCAGTAACATTTTTAAACAACTTTATTTAGCTGTGTTCAATACTTCGGGCTTGTCACAGAGAGAGAGAGAGAGAGAGAGAGAGAGAGAGAGAGAGAGAGAGAGAGAGAGAGAGAGAGAGAGAGAGAGAGAGAGAGAGAGAGAGAGAGAGAGAGAGAGAGAGAGAGAAATAATGAAATAAAAGAGACAGAGGAAAAAGGAAATGGTCCTGACTTTTCATGCAGAAAACGAGCAAAGAATGTGCATGCTTTCCCAACATTTCACACAAGACACAGACAGGAAACTATCATTTCGTCTGTAACAGGATAACCTGCCCCCCACCTGAGAGTGAAACCAGATGTCTCCTTCAAAGTAATGCAGCATTTGTTTTTAAAACTAGTACTGCAAGTACCTGGACAGAGATCTAATATGTAGCATAGTTATTTGAAGGTGTACCATACTCCTGGGTAATCTCAAACTACATCATCACATGCTGTCACACCTTAAAGTTACCAAATTTTCCAAAATGTAGTACCTTGCACACAGTCTTGACAAATTCAAGGGACACCTTTTCTATGTCCATACATGAACCTTCTACCCAGGGAAACTGATCTTCATTTTTCTCCTCAATGAGAACTTTTGCTTGCTTCAGGGCCTTCTCATGTATGGTTTGTGTAATCCTAAAACATACCAACATGCACTTAAAAATTACACCCTACAATTAAATACAGCAGTTGTGTTGTAATTCAGAAATATTATTCAAAGAGATGTTAAGGTCATTGACTGTTTCACGCTTCAGTGTGACACTATGAACTCTTGATAATATAATTCTGTCCTTCATGGCCCACAACACAGATATTTGCCACACATCTGAATAATGTCACAATGGTCTTTTAAAACTGATATCCAAGTTCACAATTTCATATCAAGTCAGTGCATCCCACAATGGCTACAAATGAGACAGAATTCCTTGGCAAAGATGGCTGAAAATGTTTTGGGATGGTGCCAAATCACCTGCTATCCAACAGGAACTGTGAGACTCTCTGGGGTGGGATGGGCTGGGGGGCACAGTCGCAATGCACCTCAGTGTTAAAACAGACCACTCACTAACTTTATTTCCATGCTCCCTACATGCCTTCAATGTATTGTGCTAAGCAAAGAAGACAGTTCTCTATTTTCAGTAGTGGAATGAAGGATACAAAATATAAAATGCAGCCAGTCCTGCAAGAGAAAACTTCAAAAGCATTTATTCACTCACTTGTACAACTTCTGAGCCATTTCTCCATTAATAAGTTGCTTTGCAAACTCAGCAGTTGTTGCAAAGCGACCAATACCAAGAGGTTCAGATATGACTTGGCTTTGACTGCCAAGTCGGCGGCGTCTCACAGGAGTCCGGGGCTGTTCTGTGTGTTGTAAGTGTTGGTAGACAGCACTGATGTAACCAGCAATCACAGCACTGAAGTATTCACGACATCCACCAACATCACGCAGATGCTCCACCACATTCCAGTTCATTGTTATAGCTGGCTACAATATTACACACAGTTCTATATTCAGTAGCACAATGATCCAATTCAACACAAACTGATAGTAAAGTTCATATCTAAACTATAACATAAAACTGTAAAATGTACTTATACATTTTACAAGGTTCCCCTTGTTTGCATTACAAAATAAGGTGTGATCTTTTATTCAGCAACAAAGAAAAAACTAGTAAAAATAAAGCTGCAACAACTGACGCATTTCAGTACCATTTGGGGAATCAGTTATCAGCAAGCACAGCGAATCTCAACATTCATTTGCATATCTATAAAGTTAGGTTGACAGTCACATATTCTGAAAGCACTGATTGCTAGAATGTCATATTCTTTTTAGCGTTATCATCATACTTACAAGGCTCTAGCTAGTTCCGTATCTTAGGAGCCATGATTCTGTTTTTAAGGTAATTTTATCAAGACAGAACATCAATCAAAGAGGACTCCATGTCTAATATATTTGCTAGCACTAAACCAAAGCAAGACACATCAATCAAAGAGGAATCAACGTCTAATATCTTTGCTAGCACTAAACCAAAAAGAAGAATGCTTCAAATGAAAATATTACTCCGAAATGTATGTTAGTACTCCGTGCCTAGACTTCAAAGTATACAATGGTTGTTGATGTTCCTTAATTTATGGATGTGCTGCAAACCTAAGATCAGATTTATGGAATGGTATGTGGCATGTATCAAACCTTTCCTAACACATCTTTACAGGGGCATCATAATTAAATAATGAGGTCAACTGTTACATCATCATTAGAAAGTTACTAGACCCTATTTTCAACATATTTCTGGTATTCATACGCCAGTGGGTAATTCAATCATACTGCGTCTTGCCAGATGGCACAGTATATGTGTGGATCATAAAGGTGTAAAGGGTTCCACTATTTGAGTTACGTGAGTACGTAGCACATAATGAACAGTAAACTTATGACTCACGCTGTTGAGGGTGCAGAAAATACATAAAATTACTGCAAAGGATGAAGTACTCTGCATGCAATTATACTGATAGAAAGATTCTGTGCTTCCTGAATACAGTGCGTTAACATGAGACCAGCAATCAGCAAGTTGTGGTTTGCTATGTCACTGATATAATAACCAAGAGAAGAAAAACCTTCAACAAGCTACTGTTATGACTGCTGGCAACAGATGTGCTTCTATGGGAGTTTCTTCATAATAATGAAACATGATGACACTATTTACACTTTACCAAATATTTATGTACTAATTACAGGTATAGAAACACAAAAAACATTCTCTGTACATTTCCACATTTTTTAAAAACAAATATCCCTACTTATTGCTGCCATTCAATTGAATATAATGTTGTTAAAAATTGAGGTGACACACTTAGATTCATAATAATGTTCATTTACCCCGTCATCTTCCTCCTCATTGTGTATGTCCTCATCATTTTCATGTTCATCATCATCCTCAGTTTCCTCTTCACTGTGCTTCTTGGGAGTAGTAACCCCTTGTTCAACACCTACCTCAGTGAGACCAGCTGGCAGCTTACCCTGCACTCCTCCATGATTTGACTTCATGCAAAAACACAAACATACGTTTCAAGATGAAAAATCTGTGTTTGGTATAGCACAAACTTATCATGCAGAGTGCAAGCTGAGTAGCACACAAAATCTTAGCCACATTACCACAGTCACTAACAACAATCCAAAAAGAAACTTAACCGTACTCTAAACACAACAGGCATACAAAACAGAAATTTATGTTAGGGTGAAGTATGTCGCTATACACATGGGCAATTCAAAAACTAAGGTTCCCTATTTTATTCCTGCTGAAAGGATTCCTGCACTGAGTTGGCAAGCATAGGTTCAGGTAGTAGATATACTCACCACCATGTACCAATAGCAGGAAAGTTTGGTCTGGGTGGGTTCCCTGTCAACAGACTGATGAACATATAAAGACACGCACAGGGTCGTCCCTGATGCTTGTTCAGTTTTATGAATAGTATGTTGAAGCATTCTTAAGCAGAACTGTTACAGGAGATGAGACTTGGGTCTTCCACCCCAGACAGCAAGGCTGACTCAATGACCTGGACACACCCTCATTCTCCAGTCAAAAAAAGTTCAAGACAGTGCAGTCTCCATGAAAAGTGATGGCTACTATTCTCTGAGATGTTTACAGTGTTCTGTTGGCTGGTTTCACACCTCTTGGTTCAACAATATACGCAGCTACTTATCAGGAAACTCTAAAGAGACTCAAGGAGTCTACTTGGCAAAAAAGACCAGGATGTTCACCAATGGAAGTTCTTGTGCATGACAATGCCTGACCTCACACTGCTGCAGCAACTGTGAATCTCTTGATCTCCTGGGCATGGAAAATTCTTCCACATCCACCACACAGTCCTGATGTTCACCGTCAGACTTCCGTCTGTTCCCAAAGATGGAGAAGCACCTCAGATGTCAGCACTTGCACTCGAATGAAGAAGTTCAAAATGAAGTCAAGAAATGGTTATGTGCCAAAGACACATTTTTTTTTCTCAGAGGGACTTGAACCTTACTTTTTGAACTACCTATGTACACACACGCACACGCACACACACACACACACACACACACACACACACACACAGAGGAAAATTGTCTTCATGTCTTATGAGAGTTCTAGTCACTCAAAATTTCTTGATCAAATAATGGGTGGAGCCATGGTCTAATCTGTTTTACCAACTGACTGTTGTGGTCTTTTGATACACAGGATATTATTAAAGTTCGCAGACATCATTTAATCAGGAGCTGGGATAATGTATTCAATACAGTGACTAGCTAGAGACCGAAGGGTCCAGGGTTAAAATCCTGGAAGGGGCAAGGCATTTTCTCCTGTCCATCCAGACTGGCTCTTAAGCCCAACTAGCCTCCTAGCCAGTGGGTACCTGGGTTCTTTTAAGGAATAACGCAGCTGAGGCACGAAGTTGACCACTGACTTCCACCTAATGCCAAGGTAAAGAATCAATGGAACTATACTTCTACTCCCTCTGTATGCCTTCATGGCATGGAAAGCGATATCACTGTTTTTTTACATTATTTAATTTTGTTCATATGTGTACCTTTTATTGCCTCCTATCCACATCCAAATTTCCTGTTATTTGGTTCCTACATAACCTAGTTGATAGTGTACATCACACAAGCCCAATAACAAAGTAGGAACGAGACCAATTATATCTTGCTTCCACATATCAATCTAAAGCAACAAAGGAAACTTTAAAGGCTGAAGATATTTTTAACTCTGGCTGCATATGTCCATACAGTGTGGCAATTTGTGCATTCAAACTTGATCAGCCTCAAAGTGGTAAATTTTGCAACCATTTAAATGGCTCAGCTGCATAAGGCTGTCATATGAATATGACCTGAAGTATTCATGACAGAAAGCCCTTGCCTATAAACTAGGTATAACGGGCACAAGAAGTTATGAGCAGCTACCAAGTGCCATCTACTTACTGGGTCCAGCCACATGAGGTATTCCCAGCACTGCAGGTACGAGATGTCAATCCCATGAAACAGTTCTTTATTGCGAATGCTCTGCACTACAAATTCAATGTAGCCAATTGCATCCCCAATGGTGTGCTTCTTTGTGCAAATGATTATCTTGTTAAAGTTAGCATAAACAATGACAGACCCCAGTCTTTTAAATTCAGCAACAAGCTGTGAACATATAAGACACATCATTCACACACACACACAAACAAAAGTGGAAAAGTGTACTCCAGTGGAATACACATATTTTCCAAATGCAGATCTGCATTCCTCAGTAGCCCTGACACAGAGAAATTGACAGCTTTCAAACAAGAGCTAGAACTGTCGAAGAGGGAACGAAAGTTCCTTCTTTCTTGACATTAAAGTTGCTTTCAGGAGATCAAAATGTTGAATATTTTGACACAAAAAATGTTATGGTGAAAAAAGGGGAAGTAACTCTTGACTTCAAACACTTCATCCTGGAGGAAGTGACTAAATAAAGCTAGGTGTGCAGCCCATTTAACATTGATGTCAAAGATTTAACTGATCGCATTTCAAGCATTGCTGGCATCCCAAGGGCAGCTTATCAAGACCCAAAATGAAGAAACACTGTACTACAATTAAAAAAAAACCCAAACAGAATCACTGACTGCATTCTGGATCAAAGTAAAGAAGGAAAAACCAGTTCTAGAAAATGAGGATCTGAATGTTTTACACCATTTGTAACCTCCTAACCTACTTGTGTGAAGCAGTGCCTTTGGTAGATGCCATCCCAAGAACTAAGTTTCAATGCTGAATGCAAGAACAGCATGACTCAAGATGCAACACTTAAAATACATGGCCATGGACTGCAGAACTTTTTAAGCTTATGCAAAGTCAAGATTCACATTAATACACTGATAACTTTTTGCTGTTCTAATATTTGTGCTTTTGCAAAAGTAAAGGTACTACCAAGTAATAAACTAACCACTAATATCATTTCAATGTTATTCTATTGTACAAGTACCCAATTTCCTATTCATAAGTTATTTTTAGTAACAATAATATACTTAATGTGTATACAAGAGTAACGTAATTAGAAGGAAATACATTATTAATTCAAAACTGAATTGTGGGTCCTGAAGCTTACTCCCGAACTTAATCGGGGTTCCAGGCAAAAAGGTCAGAAACTCCTCAGCTAGGGCCTGGACTGAGATTGGTCAGTATAACCAACAGTATAAACAGCTCATGAACCTCATAAAATCTGTTCCATGGTATCGGTTAATAATGGAGGAGTAAAATTTTGCATCAAAGAAACAGAGCTCGGGAAAAACACTTCTGAAAGCTTTTCAACTTTTCAATGATCACTTTCCCACGAGTACAATACTAACACTGTGAGCTACAAATATGAAAGTAATACCATAAATCACATCAGGATAAACCTTACAAAGATATCAAACATGAAGAAGTCTTGCATAAAACAGATTCAAGGTGGTTCAGAGTCAATGTCAAAATGCAGGTCCCATCTGCCAACCACCCTCGTATAATTTTTACAGTAGCAAAATGCTTCTCACTGGAACGCCCACATTTCTCAGATGTTCAACAAGAGACACTTATATTTATTCATTCAGGTTCAAACACTCTGCATAAGAAGCTGTAATCCTTGTAAATTCTAACAGATTGTGTAAATTTTATAATGAAGAGAGACATATATCTGGTCTAAAACTTTCTTCTAAGCAATACTGAGCAAATAATTGCAAGATGGACCAATAACCTACTTGCATAAATAATTTTTTCATGAGATTGTGCAGAGTTCTTCTAAGAGCAGGGTCATATAACAGGGAGCTGGGAGACCGCAACCACCTAGAGGAAATGCAAATCATCATTAAATATGCCATTACAACAAACATAGGCATATGGTTATGTGAAACTGCTTTACTATATGCAGTAAAATCTAGTTAAGTGTAGTGGCTTTCCCTTAGTTAATGTCTAATTTGTGTGGTCATAATTCAATTATGTTACAGTTAAAGTTCTTCTAATTAAGAAGTGCATAAACTGTGTTTAAGTTTCAGGAAGAAAATTAAATAGGGATTTCATTGCATTCAACTTTGCATATGATCTATGAGCTTTTAAATATAAACTTATCACAAAGCGTAGGCTATGTTGTGCAGCAACCAAGATGCATTTACTGACATGTTTTTTTATGCAACATAAATATGACTGAAGACTTTTTGCCTGAGCCAACAGCCACATAAAAATGTTCAACAAAAGGATTAACAATTATGTTAAACACACATTGTATTACTTGGCTGGCATGATGGGAAAACGATGCCTAGGATGTGTTGAGATCTGCTCAGTAGCATTACAAAATAGTTAAGGACCTGTAAAAATGAAGGATCTGGAAGTCTGCAAACACGTTCTTATACACAGAGACATCCCGCAGCCAGGCGCTGACCATGGAGCGGAGAACCTTGAATGCTCCACTGCACAGTGCAGTCTCATCGTAACTCGGTAGAACAGTGCCCTGTCCTCCCATCATGTCCTCCAGAGAAGCTTGTGGAATGGTATCAAAAGAAACGCTGGAACTAGTACCTGCATAAACAATGGTATTTCTTACTTTTCAATAGCAGTGAATCAAATGCCACAAAACACATCCAGCTACAAATATGAAACACAATTTATACATGTAAATATAAACTTCTGCTGTAACCAGATGAAACTGTTGTCCAAGCTAACTCCATGAAACAGTTTCCTGCTTGAGAAGCTAAGTCACACATCTAATCAAGAAATTCCCCTCATTTTACAGAACCAGAGGTTCATTACTGTTCCCAAAAGTCTGCCAGTGGACCATATCCTAAGCCAGATGAATCCATTCCACATCCTCGCATGCCTTCTTAATACAGTACAGTACTTATCCTCCCACCAACACCTACATTTCCCAAGTAATCTCTTCGCTTCAGGTGTTCCACCTCAAATGTTATAATAATTTCTCACATATTCATACAAGCTACATGCTCCATCTATCTCATTCTCCTTCATGTGACCACCACAATAACACTTTGTGAAGAGTACAAATTATGATGCTCCTCATTCTACAGTTTTCCCAAACTTTATTACTTAGTCCTTATTTTCAGAAACCCTCAATATATGTTTAATCCCTTACGGTAAATGGCCAGGTACACTGTGCAACAGTCATATAAGCCAGTGGTGCATGAATTAGGACCCACAGACTGGACAAGACTCTAGAAAAAACACTGCCAACAATACAACACAATTTTAACTGCCTAGAATTGTTACTAACAGGCTTTATGAATTCTGCTTATGACAGTGGTCTTAAAATATCTCCTTACACCATTTTGAGTCTCCACCCTAAGATATGTTTCTTCAGTACCACCTGCTTATGATAAATGCTGTAACTTCTACATAAAGATTGTGCAAGGGGCACTTGGAAATGACTTAGACTCAAAACATTTGCAGCAATTTTATCACCCTTAGGCGGAATACTAAAAAATACCAGCTCAACATATTCCCCTCCTAGGCTTTACATTGCTGCCATCTCCTTGGGAGCTTCAGGATGGCTTCACAGAACCATTCTTTAGGGGTGCTGCAGTACCACTCATGGACAGCCATGCATGCAGTTTCCTTGCCTCTGCTGAAGCTATGTGCCCAGTCTAACACATTCCTGTGTGAATGTGTTTTCTCTCAAAAAATTGCAGCTAACTGATGACAAATATCTGACAGTTTAATGCCTTCTTTCCATAGGAATCATGTGATTCATCTCTGCCATGATAATCACCTTCCATTTTGCAACTCTTGTCCATGCGTTTCAACCACTTGACCTAGTAATAATCCAGCAGGTTTCACAAACATGCCCAACTAGGTCCATTTCATGGTCGAATGATGTACTAAGACTACACTATCCATGTAAACAACTTGAAAAATACTATTGATCCCGCACCCCCCCCCCCCCCCCCCCCGGGGAAATTTGAAGGTGTTACTGTATATACCAATCAGTAGCTACTTTATATTACCTTCAATATCATTGACATGATGAGACTGCAACAGTGTGTTGACTGCTAACCCATCAATGTTCAGTTCAATACTGACAGTTGAGTAGCAACCTGGGTTATTTGTTACAACACTTGTACTCTCTTCACACTCTGTCAGTAGCCTGTGACAATAAATAAGATTCTTTATAATAGCAAATTTTTGTTTGTAAAACTATTGTAACAATACATGTAATCAAGAAATTAATCATGACATACTTTCTGTCACATTACATGAAGAAAAACATGAGCAAATACAGTAAACACTGCAATATCCAGCAATGGATGATATGGAAAACTCTATTAAATGGAAACTGATTAAGAGGCCCATTATATTTCACTATTCTTCTACCAGCACCACCCAGCAGTGATTCCAAGAGTTTGGCCATCTATTACTGGTGTCTTGTACGTTCTTTTTAGATTGTATATTCACTATGTTAAGTAAGTAGTGATGAAAAGGAAGCAGAAAGTGTGGTAGTGATAAAAGGATAGGATATCATGTGACAAATTAAATGGTTAGGTCTGTCCACGAGTTTGCTAGGTACAGCAAAGTACATGTTAGGTACACAGTTCTAATAACTAGAAAATTATAATATCCAGCAGCCCTTTGATCCCAGAGGTGCCAGATAACATAACCTTTACTACAGTTCATACTGTACACTGATTTACAAAATGTTCATTAACATAATTCTGTGACTATAAGCCAAAAATCACTTCAGATATACTGCTTTCACTGCTCACTTCAATTGAGTACATACTATTTCATTCATTCATTCATGCTTTCTTTTTTTCTCTTGAGTGGCACCAATTCCAGTTGTTTTCATTAGACTCACCATGACAATATTGTATGACAAGTGGAAGGTTTTAACGAACCTGTTGTCATCTGCTTCCCTTCCTCCCAGATCTGGGCGTTCAGTTGGTGAGCACCAAAGAAGGAAGTTGTGTTTCATAAGATGCCGGGCATAGAAGAGATCAGCAGCAAAAATAGTTGGGTCAGCTGGGAGATTTCCTAGTGGAACATGGAAGTAGCGAGCTTGCTCTGCAGTGAGTTCAAGGATGGTCTCACAGTTCAGGTAATGCCGCAACATGTTGCGAGCCCCAGTTCGCTGCCAGTTTAGGTCCCAGACACCTTCTGCATCCTGAACATGGATTGGAACAAGAGGGAATTCTCCTAGACCAGGCATCAGTGAGCTCAGAGTCTGCAAATCTGCCAAAAGCAAAACAAATAACTTAAATTCATTGGAAAATCAGAAATGTTTATTTCTTATTATTAAAAAACCAACTAGTTGTACATAAAAAGCATACAAGCTACATACACATATGATTATTTATATATACATATATATATGTTTTGTATGTGCAAGTAGTTGCTTTTTTAATAATAAGAAGTGTAATATCTTGCACGGCATCAACAATATTAAAATTAGAAATTTTTATGTTTATTTGTGTTTAAAAATTATACTTTTTACTCGAAGAAATTGCTACAAAGAATGTATGTTTTCCGTTTCAAGATACCTATTCAGTCTTTGTTGCCTCCTAAAATGCCAAAATATACAACAGACAAATACTTTCAAATCACACCCAAAACCTTCTACTTTGTTACGCAAACCATGTCCTCAACATCCTGAACATAATATCAATATATTTCCCTTTAGACACCATTATGGCTGCTCCTGATGTTTCCTTACTCTATATCCATATTCTCTATGGACTGCCTTTTTGTCTTCCAGAAATTTTTATCAAGAATCCTTCTCTTACTTTCCACATGACATTTATATGAACACCCATAATTTAAATTTCAGTCACTTTCTCAAATTCAATGGCTGACATAAGAGAGACTAATTTTGTAAATACAACATTAACATGCTCATAAAACTGAAATTCGTGGTCCCAGTGAAAACTACTCACCAACAGGAGACTGTACAGACAGCAATGTGGGACCCCGCTTTTCATCCTTGTAGTCTTGCAGAGCCCTCTGGATAAGTCTATATACTTGTCGTGCATCTGTCTCAACTCGAACTTCAAATGTAAGATTTTTGGGAGGCAGCGAGTCTTCAGATTTTCCCCTTTTTATCCTATGCATTAAAATAGTGTACGTATTAACAAGGTATAATTAAATATGACCAATAAACACAATTTTAAAATACAATTACAAATTGTATAAATTATTACTGCGATTAATATAAACCTCTTACTATGAACATACCACAAGGATACTCAGTACACAATCATACCCAGTTTTATGGAGAAAACATTTCACTTTTCAAGTTTAAATACACAACAAAATTTTTCATGTCTGTACATTTTCATATATCCACACATCAACCACTCTCCAACATTAATAGCGGTGGAATTTTGGAAATATGCATGTATTATGCAACAAAGTTAGGAGTCTGAAAAGCCCTTAACTAATGATGTCAGCTGCTCTGAAGGGCCAGTGCATGGAACATTAAACTATCAAACTGATCAAAAAACCAATAGTTAGTTAATAAATATGCAAATACAAGTACAATACAAATACACTCCTTCCCACCATTCAAGAATACCGATTTTATGAAATATGTCAGGGAATTATGAATAACCCTCCGTGTGTGTTTCTGTGTATGTATATATTGGTGCGGAAACATCCAATTGGATGATCAGAAAAGAGATCCAGCATAAGATTAAGATGGAACTCAGAGGAAAATGCTGTGAAAATGTGAGGTGCATGGATTACCTCAGCAATATGTCCAGTAGCAGGCTTTGGTACAACTGATGTTGCCCTACCATCAGTTCCATTAGTACAGTGTTTGTTAAAACAGAGTGATAGGAGAATGAAAACATAAACTACGGAGGAAAATACAGATGCACATTAAGTATAAAAACATGTTGGGATTTTCCATTCAAAGACAAAAACCTTTTACTCTGCCTTAGTCACTGCTGCAGAATTTTGGAGCTTCACAAAGAATTCAAGCGTTCTTTTTGTAGAGCATTCAAAGCCTGCACACACAAAACCCCACAAACTGCTATCATTTGACTAAGCATAGTATATATGTTTCATTCCACGGACAGAAGAATATCCACATACTGTCACATTATTTACAAATAACACTTACTTCTCACTGTGCTCATTATTATACATATTTGCCATATTAGGCATCTGGTTGGTGCGAACTGTATCCAACACAAACACAACAACACGCTTGCTTGGCGTCAGGAACAGACCAAACATGGCACGGTGTCCAGTAGGAGCACGGTTGTGATAGAGATACAAATGCCGGAGTGTTCCTGTCTGTGACTGTAGATATGGATGGTGTGCCAGGCTCAGAAACTGTAACTGATGCATGAAGAATGTATCAGTACCATCCCGCAAGCCTGTTGCTGCCAATCGCCGAGCCTCATTGCGCTCCACACGGCACAGACACCCTAAACGAAGTAAAGCACGAAATTCCAGTGATACCTGGGTTTCATAAATGCCTTCTATGTCAGGCATTGACAAGTCTGCAGTTAACTCCCTGGAAAAAATAAAAACAAATTAATCACACGTCTTATAACACAGTCTCATAAATTATGATACCACATTCTTAGAGAGTAGCATGGCAGTTGATGTCTTCTGCCTAATTGGAGGCAATCAATTAAAAATCTGTCACAGCTTTTTAATATAGTTCCCCATTTGATGAAATGGGTATATTATTTAAGTGACTTGTCAAATGAATATTCTTTCAAGAAACATAAATTTCCTGTTACTGTAAACAGTGTAATGTATGTGACTTTTACCTCTGGGACAACTTGCAATAAAAATGCATGTTTGATAGCACATGGTTCTCTTAATTACGAAGTGGTGCTCAATGGCCAGCATCTTGCTACATGGACAGGTGTAATTAAGTCCACAAAAGGATGAATAAATTGATCTGTATGGTATGGGAGAATGTTTATTTTTAGAAAAGCAGAAACACCATAATAAGACTGTCAGGCATTTTAAAATTCTATCACAGGTATGCTATGTGACAAAACAAGCACCCAGACTGTAATATGATGCAAACTGTACTTCTAAATTTATGACAAATAATGGCATTTGTGAGTGACACAGAGTTTATGTACAAATTACACATTTGGAATTGAAACAACAGAATATTGACTTACTACACTTACCACAGCAATCCAAAGGTCTAGGACAACAAAAGCAGCTGAAGAACTTACAATAAGAAAAATCAGAATATTCATGCAAGTATCTTAGTAGTGGCACAGATAAGGCCTCCACAGAACCTGAAGTGTGGGGGGCCCATGGGTTGGTAGAGGGCACCAAATGTGCAGAATAGAGGCAGTTCTCGTCTTACAGCAGGGGTTACATTCTTGAAAAACACTGCGCAAATCAAACACAAAATTCCCATTTAAAAGCGTATTTCCTGGGGCTTAGGGGACTGAAACTGCATCTTGTATAGCCTACGACTATACCACTCGCGGACATATGGACATGTAGAGTACATATGTACTTTATATACAGTATATATACATTTCTATACGGTATACATACATTTGTATACAAATGCAATAAAAATATGAGAGACTCACACCCATAGTTTTTGGTATGGTTCATTCGGATAGGGCTGTGGTAGTCTTGCTACACAAACAAACACTTTAGTTCTTGACTTAGCACTTTCTTTAATTCTATCAATATTATCATGCACAGTGTATATGCTACTATCAGCGAGTCTAACATTACGGCATATGTCAACAATTCGTTCACCTTTTCCAAGTTGGCTTATTACTTGTAATTTCTCTCCAACACGGATTGTCTTTCGCCAGTTTTTCACTTGGACTGCACTAGGTGATGCACGTTTACGTCTTACACTCATGTTGGTAAGGAAAGCCAATGCTGCTGAAGAGGAAACTAAATGAGCCAAGTATATCACCAATGTAATCAATCCAAAGGCACGACTGATGGCATAACAGTGACATCACTTCCTGCTCCCTCCTACAGAAGATAAGTGCGGCCAAGGATTGTCTATGCCAAATTGTGTTAAACTGAAAACTATCATGCAAATTCAAAAAATGGCATAAATTTTCAAATTGCGGTAAAGTGAGATCGCGTAAAACGAGACCTGCCTGTACTAAAATTTGTTGTGGCTTCCTTCAGACTGGAGACCATTCTTGTAACACAAGGCAATATATTTAGATCTCTGTTATGAGATCTAGAAGCAACATCCCTAATAATTATTAGAGGGACTCAACTATGAAGCTGGCCAGAGAAGGGGGGCAGTGGGGACTGGTTAGTTATACCACTCTATCCTATGTACAATACAAGGGGACCTATAAATTTCAATTTACTTCATTTTACCCTTTGTATCCATTTAAACTATCCATTCTGCAGCCAAAAGTGTGTTTTACTAAGCTACTTTCCACACTCACTGACTATGCTCCCGATACAAATCCTCAGGCACTGTGTACTCATATAAGTTGAACACAGGGCGAGAGCGAGGCAGAATGCGACTGCACTTCCTCCACAGTGCAGCTGCATCTTCATTTGGCTCAGGGCGAGGAAAGCGCTGGTTTACATAGAAAATCCGTGGTACAACCAACCGGATATTATGGAGTTCCTGCCCCACCAAAGCCCAGACTTTAAATACTCCTGGTTTATTTGTCTCCGAAAGCTGCAACAAAGTGGGATACATTAGTATGAGAAATAACTGATGCAAGAAACACTGATACAAATACAAATGTCACAAATGACATGAACACTTCATTACATTACACCTTAAAATACCGACTGCCCACTATTGCTACCTGTATGATTTGCCATGGTGTATCCAAGAGTGTTTGCTGTGCACGACGCAAGAATCCTCCAAGAGTGCCAGCAGCTGGGTTCCTTCCCACACTCTGAATACCTCCAGCCTGTCCACATCCTTCAGCTGAATCTCCAACACGAACACGTTTCACAAAACTGTTTCTTTCTGACCGCTGTTTAGCTTGAAGAACCCATTTCTTTTTATGATACTGCAGCCAAGCCAAGCGAGATTCCTGTAATTACACATTAACTGGTGAGTGAGAAGAGCTTGATAAACAGTTACATATGCACATCAGATGTTATATCAAGATGCAACAAATCTACCCACTAGGTAGAAATAACATCAAGACAATGTAAGAGCTTCAGGGTGATCAAACATGCCCCTGATGTGCAAGTTAAAATATTCTTCTTTCCATACATTGTCCTACCATGGGCAATTTTACCTTCAAAATAAAATCATATTTCTCTGGCTCTAATAACGGTACTTCACTAACACATAATTATTCTTCAAATTACTCATCATCCTTGTATGTTCTGCATAAAATCTCATTTGCTGCAAAAAACATTAATGTCCTTCACAAGAGAAAATGTGTTGTAACACCAACAAACAACATTCTGCACTTTGATGCTTCAGTTTTGGATTATATGAGTGCATCCATGACTCATTCACCATCAAAATGTGGGAAAGCAATGCTTCTCCCTACCTACTCAATCACCGGAAATGTAACAGACAACAGCATACATCTGACACACTGATCTTCACTCAGCACACGTGGAATCAACATGGTGCACACCCTTATCTTTCTTACGTGCACGTAATGGATATTCCCACTTCTGATACAATAATCATGGACATCATGCTAGGAGCTTTCCTTGAGCAAGCTCCATGTGTCTCTCACGTGCTGCAGGTTCTGGTAGCATTCATCCAGCAGCAAACACTTTCATACAATGAAGCATGAGTGCCCAGCTCTTCAAGAAATCATGACTTTCAGGTGATTTCCCAAACAAGAAACAAAACTTTAACACAGTGAACATGTCTGTATACCAGAAACTTCCTTGCAGTCACTCTCAGTCCACTGTTCAGCTGAGGGTGAAAGAGCCCACAGACAGCCATGTGATTCCACTCCCCAGGTGACAGTGTTACCACACAGTGCTGCATGCCATTCCTGATGTCTACTTTCAAGTGGCACAGCCATACAGGACACTGCTAAAATAATGTGGTATATGATACATACTTGGCTACCATATACAGTGCCCTCTGAGTGAGTTACACATGGATTGCCACGGTTACCATTGCAGTAATGGTTATGACAGAGGTTGAGGCAGACTATGTTCTCTGTGAGGTACACTCTGTGCGTAGAGAATAGTTTTTATAACTGAGACAGAGTTTGTTCTCTGTAACGTATGAGTTGAAGTTGAAGAAACAGTTCAGCATCAAGCATTGGTTTGTTTGGTTTCTACGGTTACCATATTTTGATGGAGTACAGCATAAGTATAATAGTCGCCCATCATGACAAACATCCGGATATTATAGTAGTAGTAGTAGTAGTAGTAGTAGTAGTGATGACAATAATAATAATAGTGATGATGATGATGATAACAGTGATGATGATGACAATAATGATGATAACAAAACAACAACAACAACAACAACAACAACAACAACAACAACAACAATCATAAAGGAGGATGACAATGATGACAACACCTACTTACGCTGCATTTTTCAACTCTCTTGTGAGTACCATACACCCCGCCCATCTCATCATCCCTGATTTTAGAATCATCCTAACAACATTTTGCAAAAAGCACAAATTATGAAGCTTTTATTACATCATTTGTTTCTGCCTCCTGCAAATCCTCAGCCATGCAAGTCCTGTTTGTCAAAATATACACCATATTGAATAAAAATGTTGTTGTGGCTCTTCTCAGTGGTTAAGCACGTTAATGTAGATATGAGTATTATATTATCAACCCTGAGAAAGTAAACAGGCAATCCTGTCATTGATATTCTCATCCTTAACATCATAAATGAACTGCAGACACTTGAATATTGCCAGTTACAAAATCAAACTGCTACAAACCTTGGTGTTACCAAGTGAAGGAGGAGGACCTAGGACATCCCTCCAGTTATATGTTAGTGTGGTAGACTGTGCAGAAGAACTGATGGTACCAGAAGGCATACGTTTCCTCTTAGTGACACTGACCACAGCCCGTCCACCCGTGCCTCCATGACCCTGTCTTCCAGCAATATCTTCAATGTCAACTGGTTCGGCTTGAGGCACTGACTGCGTTGCAAATAAATCTGTTTCAGGCTGAAAATTAATATGAATGCAACTCCCACTGTAATAAAATCTAACCTGCAAGAAAAGTGTGTGGAGTACACCATCCCATTGTACAGAAATCCCCAGTTATAAACATTCAACTCACAAACAAGGCCATTATCTAACATACTTCAATAATTTGGCCATGATAAATCTGAATACTGTTACTGACTTAAAAGCCTACGTGACATCATCGTAGAAGAATGCAGTCTTCATAGGCACTGCCACGAAAAGCTCAATTTTTGCCAATTCATATGCATGACCCACTCACTGCAGAACTACCTTCTGCAGCACAACATAGCATGCACATGTCAGAGGATGTTCTGACAGTGATCTGACCTCACCCAATGTACCCTATTCAGTTCACTGTTTGTTGCTTTTAGAGCAATGGCAAAGTGAATTCAGTGAAACTGTAAGCTAAACGAGACTCTATTCACAACTACAAAATACTATGCTATTCAACTGTTCACCTACACACAGTATTATCTACACAAATTAGACATATCAAGCCTATAATTTCTGTGTCATCCGAACAGCTGGACCTTGTAACCCTGGCAAAAACATCTGAGAAAAGCAAGGAAAGCTCTGACAGAATATGATATCAAACATTTAAATGGGTATTACAAAATTAATTTGTACTGAATTAGCTGTGTATTTCAACCAAATGACAAACATGAGAGAGGTATTACAAGCTCAACAAGTACAATGAGTGATTCAAGTTGTACTGCTCATGTTTTCTGCAAGTCAATGAAAGGTTTCATATTTCTATATGCAGTGATATTACCTGCTATCTAAGAGAGCCATGTGTTTGAGAAGTCCAACATAATCGTTGGATACACACTGAAAGATGTAAGGAACTAAATAAGAACTTGAAACGGGGAACCACAAATTTAAAAGCCTACAAGCTTTCAGTGATTATGATGATTATTATTACATGGAATAACATAACACGTGGTAATATGCAAGTATGACTATGTTACTAAACTCTTTCTAAACAGGAAGTCAACAGACAAACTATTGGGATCAAAGGCATATCCAAGTTGTTCTGAATTCCGCATTACAGCACAAATCCAGCACATTTAGAGTTCCTGCAGTTGTGTGAAACTTACATCAATCTGAGGCTCTGGGTTTTTAGGTTTCACAGTAAACATTTCATTAATCCTCCTCTGTTTCAATGTGTCATTCTTCTCTAGCATTTTCTTGTGCAGCCAATCAGGATGTCTCACCCTAGGCACAGGATTTGCTAGCTGTAAGGAAGACAAATATTTAATTCACAAATGGACATTTGTGGCAGACTAGAAAGGAGAAGTGTGAGACATAAGCTGTTTAACCCAGGAGTGCACAAATCCCAGATGCCAGGTCACCCAGGCAAATAACTTTATTCGGTGGTGTCCAATATTTGTGGGTCCTCAATATGGAACTTGCTTCGTCACCCATCTGGCACCTTGAATTTTGAGGTGGCTCCTAGATTTTTGAAAAGCCTGAGGACCCCTGGTTTAACTTAGTGATACATTATTGAGAAAGATCAAAATATATGTGTAAAATTCATTCAAATATTTCAACACAAATAACTCAAAATCATCATATATTAACACATATATTTTCCAATTAGTAAACCATTTAAACTTTAATCCCGTGACAATTCACAGCAACTACGTTAAACTAAAGAGGTATACACCTAGAATTTGTTAATACTTCATACTGAGGGTTTCCAAATCATCAAAGTCCAAAATGATGATTTGCTTACAAATAAAATGGGAAAGTCAACAATGATCAACACATTTCCAAGTTCTAAATATATTTTAGCTGCATTATCTAAATACAGAATGCATAAACTTCTGGCTACATGTACACTATAATTCTTAGACAATGGTGTAACATGCAATATAACACTGATGCATATTTGGACTTTTTCCACCATCACTTAATATATAAACACGATGTTTCAAAAGCAGACTGCTTTCCTCTTCAGGTAAAATACAAACTTAAGAATGAGTAACAATCTAAAAGCACAAAAAACCTACATATCTAAGAGACGAAATAATCCAGACCTCTAAATATAAAAATAGTGTGTATGAAACTCAATCTAAAACTGCAATAAAATGAAATAAATTTTCCTTATTAAAAATAAAAATCACAGTCCCTGAACAAGCAACAAAATAAATTTTTTTTTCAGTAAATTAAAATGTGAGGTATTAACAACCAAACCATGGGTGCTGATTGGGTTGTTACTACATCACATTTTAATTTACTGGGGGGGGGGGGGGGGATTTTGTTGCTTATTCAGGGTGTGTGATTTTGATTTTTGATAAGGAAAATTCATTTCACTTTATTACACTTTTAGATTGAGTTTTGTACACACTATTTTTCTATTTAGATGTCTGGATTACTTTGTCTCTTATGTACAAATTTGTAAGTTTTTGGTTCTTTTAGAGTGTTACTTATTCTTAAATGTATAGCTCACCTGAAGTCAAAAAGAGTCTGCTTTTGAAGTGTCATGTTTGTATACTAAGTGATGATGGAAAAAGTCCAAATACACATCAGTGATATATAGTTCTGGATACATGATTTTTTTTAATAACACAACCATCACTCATTGAAGTTATCTTTCTCTAGTGACCCCCAGTATACTGAAACAGTCAATTCAGTTCTTACGGTCACTTATTGCATGTAATTGTCACACCATTCTGAATGGTGGGGGCAGGAGGTTTATGCTCATTCTTTTAGTTATCTTACAACTGCTGGAATTTCTAGTTACTATTTTGTTCTCATTCCTTCATTATCCCCTGTAGTTTAAAAATGATTATGGTAACACACATCTTCCAAAATGGTTTCATGTTACGTGAATGCTGATCTGCACAAAACAAGAACGGACAGGTTATGAACCACAGTGTCACGATAACATCCAAACACCCTATAAATAAGCTCTGACATAAACTGTAAAAGAATAAAACATGCCTTAAACCACTGAAGAATTTGGATCTGTGCTCAGCACTGTCTAAGGTCTGGCCTACACAAGCAGACATGCACAACAGTTGGGACTGCTTGAGGAAGAACAGGACCATCTCCTGTATGCTGAAGCATGGAAAACATACTGTATCACTGGATATAAATGCACCAAGTGACACGTCTTTGCAACATGTATGTTTTCTGAAGATAACAATGACAAAGGATAAGAATTAAATCTTTGTGTTAAAATGTGAACATTTTCACCTCACAAACAGCATACAGTAAACCTTATTTACAACATTGTTGCATATGATATTTTGTCGTGTATGACATCAACCATTTTTAGTCCTGTCACATTTCAAGTATCACTTTCTTTCCCATATACTTGTATAGACACACACACACTGGACACCAAATTTAGGAAAAAGATCAGAAATTCATTTCCCTTGTTGATCAGGGTCCAGCCCATACCCAAGAGAAAGACAATTTGAAAAACATTCTATCCAGTCTCTTCCAATAACATCAATCCTACAGCTATTTAGTAGTAACATCTGGGAAAACGCAAAAGAGAAGCTGAAGTCTTCTTGTTGTTTTCAAGATTATGTGGAAACCTTATGAAAAACAGAACACTGAGGACATCTGCAATCACATTAACCACGTTCCAGAAGTGAAAACAATAACATTATTTCAACTCTGAAATGTTCTGTGGTAACTGAACAACATAAGGCAGTTGTGGAGGGCAGTACTTCAGACATACCTAACCATATATGGAAAAGCTTCTGGGACACTGAAAAGTATGTTCTTCAGCAAAATAACGACCACTATATGCAGTCTATGATAGGCTGCTTCTTCAAGAAACTGTAATACCTTATACTGTCATGCTTCAATTCTCTTAACATGCATTATTTGTGTGCAATTCCAAATGCAGAAGAATAAATATGTAAGAAAGTTAAACAATCAATACTTCGGAACTATCACATTGTTAAAAGAATGCTGATGGACATTTTGTGTACACATTTACCATTTTTGATGAACCATGTGTATGAAAATGCAACTGAAAATCATGTGTGTCCTTATGTGTTGAATAATAAGTCTTACTGTTAAAATACTACATTTTAGTCTTTTCTGTTGCATTAGATAAAAATACAAACACTTGCAACCTTAAACAATACATCAAAGAGAGAAAGGGCAAAAAAATTCACATTTACTTTCCCTTCCACAAAGTTCCCTAAAAAGATACGTTAACCAGGTTTTACGCTATCTGATGACACTTAATACAGACATGTCCTTGCTACTAACCCCTTGCATAGCAGCTGGTATAGTGATAATTTTTTGAATGGCACCACCCAATCTCTCAATGTAGTAGTCCCAGTCCAACACTTGGCGTATGTCAACATCACCAAGGGATGAGTCTTTAAGCCACTTTCGCAGGTAATGCCGCTTTATGCTAGGCTCTGACTGGAAAATGGCCAGTGGGATGGCCCTATTGTTGTAAAAGTAAAAGAAGAATTAAAACAAATTGTGTAACTCAACCACTCACATTAGAAACAAAACAAAACATAACAAATGAAAACAACAAGTCAGCCACCACACAGAACTGTGAGGGAGAGGCAGAGTGGCTGGGATGGCTAGAAGGGAGCAAGGAAAAGGTAAGGACAGAAAAAATTTTGGAAAGTAAGGGAGAAGGTATTTTAGAATAAGTACCTTTCAGTGACAGGTGCTCCCTCCGGTTTCTTCGATATGATAAATCTGCAAGCAAGACCTGCATCTTTCACCATCTGATCTCCAAGAAACTCTGCTAGACGCTTTGCAGTAGATATTGAAGTAGACTTCTGCCCACCATAATCCTCCAACTTACGGGACATTGAGCGGTTTTCTGAGATTAACTCAAACAGCTCTGAATCTGGCATATTGCAAGCCTATAGATATTAAAACAAAATGTATTTTAAGAGTGGAATGAAGCAACATAAAGTGTGTTACTCTATAAGGAAACACACAAATTATTTTATATTGTTTTCATTACAAACACACTACAAAGCCAGAGAAATTCATGTACCTATACACGTGGCAAGTTTCTCTACACAATCAGTGCACAGACTGTCACACATTGCATCTTTGTTTCATCACATATCAAATTATATCTTTTGAAACACATGTTACCATGTCTCTCTCTGCATGCCAATAATATGTTATGTATAACAGGAATCATCCTTATTAGTTGCAGACTGTAGGGGGAATCAGTGTGCTTATGAACAGTACTTAGTTGAACACAGGCTGTTCAGTGTAGTAGTTCTGCAAAGCATGTGTCTTGGAAAAACATCACCATTTGTAAAACATATCCTGTGTGAAAGAATTATGTGGAATAACGTAAAAATCTGATGGAGTCCAGTGATATACAACAATAAAATATGAAAAGTCATGTTCTAACTGAATATGTCATGACACTGGCACTGAAATGCAAGCAAACCCCCAAAAATCTATGTGCCTCTTGGCTCTTCGAAGTGGAGTGTCAAAAGCCTCTGCTCACAGGGAAACAAGACTTTTCAGAACTATGGTCATACAAAGATACAGCCATACAAGCATCCTTTTCTCCTCATGGCGAAGCAAGAAGCTGGATGGTAATGCAGGTGGTTTATACAGTCAGCAACCAATCGATTTCTTGATCACAAACGTGCTTTACTTTTAAGACGAATGGTTTATATTACATGGGAACATCAAATTGCAAAAATATCTGATATCTGTGTTCCAAAAATCTCCAACATGTTCACTAAGTTCCTCTGCACTTTTGCATATCTGCCCACCTCAGTGTCACTCCAAATAACAATAAGGGAACTGAATGCTGAAATGTATAACCTGCTACTATATCCAAGATGGAATGTGTTGAGTCTCATATTTTATTCCTAAGTCCCAGACAAACTTAGTCCTGGAATTTACAGTACACTCCTAGTTGGCGCATTGTAGAAGAGGTCCATTCTCATAGGCTAAAGAATACTGTGTAAGTTAATTATACCAGTTACCACTATTCTTACAATTAAAAGTCAAGCAAAGCACATGCTTTAGAACAAATATTTTAAAACTGTAACAGAATGCAAATTGCTCACAAAAGTTTTGTTTCACAGATATAATGGTTTATGAATCTTGTACCACTTATTGGTGGACTTGACAATTTTGAAATCTGGCTGTCCAGCATGACATATACTATACACAGCAAAACAAAAGCTAAGACATGTCTTGAGACACTCACCTTACTATACAGAACATCAAGCCAGTAATCAGCCACTTTCGCAACAGACTCATAGCAAGTCTCCAATGTATTACCCTTTAGGAATGCCTCAAACACGGATGACTGGAAGATCTTGATTAGCTGCAACTCTCCTCGGCGCTTAACTTCAAAGCTGTAACGTATGTTCCCACGAATAACAGAAAATACCTGGTAGTTCAAACAATCCACAGAAACCAAGAATATGCTTATATGGACCCACCTAACTACTGTTTACTGGGTAATAATAGTTCCATCCCTGGGTATAAAGCAGTCTAAGCAAGAAGGCCACCATGCATCTCCTCCTCTTAGTCCTATGGTTATGAATGCATGGGAACTCTAGTTCCATGCCGCTACATGCTAAATAAAATTATGCTTAGGCACAATAAATCCACTTCTAGTTACACCTTGCCAGGTCCTCAGTTTCAATTCACATATTTATGACAGCTGGAATGACTTCTTCCTTATTCACAACTCCCCCAGCAAATTTTCATTAAGATATTACTACAAAAGTCCCTGCCTTACTGATTTGTTTTGAGAATGGTCCAGCATTTAGCACATAATGTAAAGTTACACCTGTACACATAAATTAAAGGTAGTTGGAAAACTCACATAAATACATGATTTTATGAACAAAGCCACTAACTCCATTTACTCCCCCCCCCCCCGCAAACAAAGAATGTGTGGAGGATGTCAGTTACATGGCTAATGGGCAATAACCATTATATTCAATCTGGAAAATCCAAAATATTTAGCAGTGTGTTATGAGATGCATGCAATAATTGCAACCTCTGGTGTCTGTACTGGTTCTACACCCTCACAAAGAGTGTGCATTAAATATACGCATCTACACAAAAAAATGCCTGAAAAAATGCATTCCAGCAAGCAACTGCCAGAACTGTTAATATCATCATGTTCAGGTAACTGGTTGTTACTATACTGACAAATTTATGATTTTTACTAGGATGTTACACCAACCACTGAGGCAGCCAAGGAATGGTTGCTGTAATCTAATTCATATTACACATGCGGTCAATTTATGACTCATAGTAATGGGAAAAGAAATAACATATCTGCCAGTATAATGACAACTAGTTGCTTAAAAATGACAGCAGAGACAGCTCCTTTAAACTGTCATATACAGAACATATCAAATATAGTGGTACCTCACATAAAAATGTTCTACCCAACTTACCTCCAGTTGGTAATAATGAGAATAATGCACCACACAATTCCATCCAAGAAAAACAAACCCCAACCAGTTTCATACCAAAAGGAAAATAACTGCCTCATTGAAAGCAAACACATACCATCCAATGAAAGCCTGTGGAATGCAGAACTATCTCATCTAGGTGAGGAGTACAAATCATGACAGAAATGCTGCCTCACACAAAAAATTTTGGACGCAGACGGACACACACTGATAGAATAACCTTCCTTCACTTACAACACGGATAATACATAGTTGCTTGTAGGAAAATAAGGCACCTGATCCATGAATATAATAAAGCAGGTGCTCTGAGGCTGTTCAAACTTACAAGCAGAATACAACAGCCTCTAGATCATGGGTCTCCAACCTTTTGTTTTGCAAAGGGCCACAACTGTTATTGTGAACTGGCTCGCAGGCTGCGTGTGTAAAAATCACACTATATGGTACACCTACCCACCTAAATCAAAAAGTTACACATATTATGGAGTTTTATTACAAAAATGCAACATTATATTATGTTAACTGCCTTAATAAGAGGAAATATTATCTTAATAAAAATCTTAAACACACAAGCATCTCTCTCTCATTGCTCTTTGTCAAGGTCATGCTGTACTTCCAACTAAATGGGTCGCATGGGTTTATTCTGACTAAAGACATCTGTATTATTGTTTAATTTTTATAGTGTATGTATAATTTACAAATGTGACCACAGGCTGCATAACACGACCTGGCAGACCCATGATCTAGATGTTGTCACACCTGACACTTTGGCAGGATACTGCATACATGTGCAGAAGACTGAGGAGAAATACTGTACAAAGAGAAGAATAAATTCAATGCATTATTATTTCCTTCAGCAATTATGAAATCGTCTAATGAGACACCGAATGACACATTTATCAGTGAGGGACGGCAACAATTCTTACCAGACAGATGCTCACAACATGTGACAAATGTAACCTGCCATACACTAATTTTATTTCCAACTACTGCACACAGCCAGTTTTTGCGGTCGTACATGTTTTGGTCACTTACTGTAGCCATCATCAGGGAGCTATAATATCCTAAAGACACAAGCAGCATGTCATGTGTCAGGAAACAGTAAACGTATACACATCAGCATTATAGAACAGTCAACTGATGTACAGTATTAATACCTGCATGCATACTGATAAGTGTTTATGCATCCCATTTAGTAATATCACAGTTTCAAGTGTTCATCAGGAGTTACATGCACAACAGTAGAAGGATCACTTGTGGTAACAGTAGTTACAGATGGGAAAATATTAGTATAATGAATCAACTCTGCCATTTGATAACCCTGTATTTCATGTTGTACCTGAAAAGGTGCAATATGAAATACAGATAGGTATTTTTGCATAAGTAAACATCAATAAACTATACACAGTATGAAATATACAGGAAGTTAGGAAAAATTCAATCATATACCATATATACAGTACAGACCACCTACCCTTTCAGTTCTGCTAGGCTTCCATCATGATTGAAGACAGCGTAACGCTTCTTCAGCTTCTTGCCTTCTTCTTTTGAAGCTGGCAACACCATTGCTAGATATGGACCATCTACTTCAAAGAAAATTGAGTTCTCACTACGTTGTGTGTATGTCAGTGTCTCTGGATCCACCAGCTCATGGTACTGATGATTAGTGAAATGATCCTGAAAAAGAACAAGAAAATAACTGCTCTGCTTTCCAGAATATAAGATGACCCTACTTAATCACCTTCCATTTTCTGGAAAACATCTACATACATAATGTGAATAACTATGTACCCCCCAACCATGATTTTCAGATGAGTCAGTATAAGTTTAACACACAAATGATAAACAAGAAATAAAGAGACAAGAATCAGCAGGGGGAAAAGACAAACACTTTTTAGGAGAATCTGCATAGTCACGAAAAGTGCCTATTAGCTTCATCAATCCGCCCATTTGTCCACACGTATCAGTGCGGCTCCTACCGGATGGACCGCCATGAAATTTGATATTGGGGACATTTGTGAAATGGCATCAGGCCATTAGTCTGGCTGCACATATCAGCACAGCTCCCACTGGACGGATTTCTGTGAAATTTTGTTTTGAGGACTTCTATGAAATTCTGCCAAGAAAACCCAATTTGTTTAAAATCACATTACATGAAGACCTACGTACATTTCATTGCTCCTGGTGATATTAAATTGCCATAAAAGTGCTCCCTTTGATGAAATTGTTATCACACTGTTACGATACCTGAGAAAGTCTAAACGTTATGTGAACATGCCACATTACATTACATGTACACTGCCTATCTTCTTAGATACCTACTTTTACCATGGAGTTGAGAACTGCATTGGTGTAGGAGATCTCCACTTTGGGTTTTTTGGGATGTGTACTCTTTATGACATAGTTCTCCGGGAATGACGCTGGCAGCACGCACCAGATGCCATCTGTATCCAGTTCTAATGGTCTGCCAACTTGTTCAATTATCTCACGAGCCTTAGTGATGATGGCAGCACCAGTATAGCACACTATCCCTGCCATTTCCATGCTGTGCCAGCGAGCACTGCCATTTACCATAAATAAAAAAATACAGAGTGATTCTGATAAATGTGTACATTATACACGCCATCATACACTGCACAAACTTTCACACACACAGTTAAATTACAGCAAAAAATTTTAGACATGTGTTTCAATTTTGTGTCTTTGAATTTGGTGTTCTTGTACGATTGGTGGTAATTCATTTCCTTATTATGAACTTAAAACCAAGTGCCCTTCATTACAAACATCATATTTCATGGGTTTCCTTTTCAAGTGAAAGTCATTTTACTTGTTACATTACAGATTGGGTAAAGGGTGACAAAAACTAGTTTCTGTGTCCAAACTCCCTTAGTATGCTAACAGACTCAAAACAGAAGACAATTCCAGTTTAATTGGTTTATTGTTGTGATATATTCAAGGAAGATAACTCATCACATGGAGAGTCAACTCATTTTCCATGTAACATTAAGTCAAATGAGATACAGTAAAACCCTGTTAAGACGTTTTTGAGAATTCCAAGAAAATCCTACTTCTTAAGCGGGATATTTCTTAAAAGGGTAGGACTAAAAAGTTCTATTTTTTAAATTTTTTGTGAACTTATTACATATGTATGCTGAATTTGTATAATGTGCAGACATCTTAACACATTCTCACTTGTATCTGACCATTTAACCATTTTGTCTGTAACCTTTAATTCACAGTTTCATTTACACCTTTACCTGTACTGTTACTGACTTTTCATTCATAAGTTCACATTTCATTCCAGATGTTTACTTTTCCTTGAAATATTTTTCAAGCATAGGTTGTTGCTCTTTTTTCAAAAACAGTAGCAGTATACATCTTCAGATCCCATAGGTTCGCTTTTAGGTAGACCATAAGTGGTGGTCAGTAGTTCCAGTTACTTTCACTAACTCTGCAGTGTCTTGAATTTATTTTCTGAAATTGCTGATGTAACTTATCTGCATACAGTCACCACAAATGTTTCACAATCACGCAACACGACATGTTTATATTACTGCCCACAAATTATGTTTAAACAAATTGTCGCAATCGATCACCCACTTATCTCGCGTCAAACCGCTGTCCCCCAGCAACATGTGACTCCCGGCAGCGTGCGCCTAAACTTCTTCAAATGTTATTGGCTGCCCTAGTTTCCACCAAGTCCCAGGCTGTTGAAGCAGCAAAACGTTGCCAAACACAGGCTCACGCAGGTCACAAAACAGCTAGGATTGGCTTCCAGCCACCCAATACAGATTTTCAGTTGTTGTGACAAGAGACCAAGTAGTGGGGAGTGACTCACTGCAGTCTCTACATCGTGGAAGAAATATGACACCTCCACAATGGTCGTGAGGTTGCATCATTCTGCTGTGTGAAATGTGGCAGAAGTGACCTTGACCACATGCCATTTGAGCGCTGCATTTGGAAAGAGAACAAATGGAAGCTTGGAGAAATTCCTTAAGATTTTGAAACAGAAAATGTATTAAACGGGTACAAAAATTGTTTCATTGTGAAATTTGTTACTTCTTAGGCTGGAAACTTTCTTATGCGGGGATGTATTAAAAGGGTAACCTGTAATGTTAATCAAATGGGAGAATTTTGGTGCTTTTTTATCCTGACTTCTTAGCACAAAATTTTCTTAATTAGGGACGTCTTAAGCGAGTTTCACTGTATATTACACATGCCCCGTTAATGGGCAATTGAGGCATAGTAAAAAATATTACATAATATTATCTGGTTTTCACCAAAGTAACTATGACAAAGTGCTACTGCATATTACTTCCTTCAAGCAATGTGAACTTAAAGAAAACGTATAATTGATTAATCAGTTGCAGTCATAACAGATACTAAGCGTAGCCACACAGAAGGCAGAGACTTGTCCTCTATCATCATTCAATCAACTGTTTTTCACAGCTCTGAAAACAGGAATGTAAATTCAAATCACAATAATGAAAACCAACATGTCAGAACAGCTCAACTTTATTAACCACATATACATATATAAAAGAAACTACCTATTGTAGAACTGCACTGGAAGACATATAATCAGCATGCCAGTAACCAAACACTGGTGATCACAAGGCACACAAATGTAAATCCAAATTCAATATAACAAAACGTAGACAGCAAAACCTCAGTGGGCTGCAATTAGCACATTGAAATGTCAACATAAATGTCAAGAATCAAAGAAGTGCGCTCCTTAGCAAACAACCTCATGGAAGTACCATATACATGCCATTACTACTGCTGAAAATAAAATACAAAGGCCTAATGATCACTGTGTGTGAATCTGTATGAGATTTTCTGCAACTTCAAAATTTTGTTTGCTTCCACACAGATTTGGTTAAACAAAGTACACTACAGAAACACATCTGAATTACTTCACATTCTTTACTCACCCCTTCCTCATGACATATCCATAGAAAGAATTTAGAATGCACTTATGAGCCAGCTGCAGGGAATCATACAAAACTTCCCTATTCTTTGCAGATTTGATTTCACCAGCATCTCCTTTTGCCACAGCTTGTGCCACTTGCTTTTTTGCCACCTGGAGAAATACAAACAGAATTTTGATTCAAACAGTTTTATGGTAAATATGTTTAGCAACTTTAGCTTACTTCAGACAAATGCAACACAGGAACATTCAGTTTTCCATTAACAGCAACAATAAAGGAAATGAAATGGAACAATATGTTGCCAATTGCAGACGTTATTTTCTTGAAAAACACAATGACTGGCTACATCATAAGTTGACAAGATCAAGGTCCTATGTAAAGTCTACAGGTAGGGGAAATGTGGCCACTCTGAATAGTCATCAACACCTCAGCTGCAGGTCACAAAATGCATATCAACATCTGAAACTAAAATGGCAAAATGTTGCAAGACAATACATGACAATGGTAATCTGAAAGCTAGAAAACTGGTTTACAACCCTGCCCCCCAACAAATGGGGATCTGTTGCAGAGAAACAACCAATTCTGTGTGTACACATATTAAAAACAGGGCATACATAGGACAAACCACCACAGTTAGCAAAACTAGATGCAAATGAAAAACTGTAGATATTCGAACTCTGCAGTTGGCAAAATCACAGATACTCAAAATCTGTGACTGGCAAAGCTCGAAGAAATTACTTTTTTCACTTCTGTGTTAAAAAACTTAATGAGGCTACTTTGGCGAAGATAAAGTAGCTGAAGCATAAGGCTGACCACTGATCTCCATCCAGTGCTAAAAATAGCTGGAACTTTACCTCCAGCTGTCATGCATCATTATGAGATGTGCTTAGTAACTGGGACATCTGTGCCTCTTTGCACTCCACGCAAAACTCTACATCAGATTTTTAAACAAGTCTTTGTAAGATTAACACAAAACTACATGCTGGGCTGCCATAAAGAAACCATAACCTACCTGATAATTTAGATTTAAAAGTCAATTTATTTCCTGGTTTTCAGTGACACGTGATTAATTGCAAAGCAAAACACATTCATGTTTATAACCATACTGTTCCTCAATGATCATTCCCCTCA
Source organism: Coptotermes formosanus (assembly GCA_013340265.1). Taxonomy (NCBI): domain Eukaryota; kingdom Metazoa; phylum Arthropoda; class Insecta; order Blattodea; family Rhinotermitidae; genus Coptotermes; species Coptotermes formosanus. Next base: position 2,332,596 of record BLKM01006251.1, on the reverse strand, counting down.
TTCTACTGAGAAACTGCCTCAACTCTGGAGAGTCAAATATCCATTTTCTGTGCAATTTTGCAAAATAATGCACACTGGCTTACAATAAGAGTCATGTTTCTCTGTTCATATTTTGTCTCACCTCTGTTTACTTCTTAAAGAGAAATAATCTCAGCCAATGCAGTGAAATAAGGCAGTCAACATACCCTGCAGTAAGCCTCCATAAAATGCACTGCACAGCATTACTGGCGATTTAATACCATTTAATCATAGGACACAACTCTGTGCAGTACACACAATAAATGTTCTGTAATCAAAATAATACATACTGCAAAATGTGAAAACAATAAATCACACCTTAGATAAGCCTTTGTATTCATAGCGCCGATCCCTAAATGCACGAACAGTATCAACATAGAAACTGTTCTCTTTCTGACAAATGGTGGTGTATCGCTCTTCTGTCCGTGTCACATGAACCTTCTTGTATGCTTTCCTACAGTACTCAGACAAACGTTTCTTCTCATAAGATGCTTGATCTTCTCGACTCATTTCATGGAATGCCCTGTTTGGTCCACCAGGAAACAAGGGTGGGAACTTCTCAGTTTCTAGCTGCTGTTGGATGCGCTGGAACTCATTTCGGCTGGCAGGCACTGTTTAAAATTGAAATGTCACAGCCAAGTAGGGATAAAAGTGAATATGCTTATTAGTAAGCACATACATGTTTCAGCCAATGAAAGTAAAGTAAAAACAGAGTACATTCCCTACTTTGCTACTGATAAGATGCACATACACTTACATTTGTTTGGTTCTAAAACATATCAGATGCTGCTGTGTTTTATTAATCTGCGGAATTAATTTGCAGCCGTACATTCTTTAGGATTTTTGGTTATAAAATCAACAAAAATGTGGATCATCAATATATGTTACAGCCATGGAAGCAAAAACAAAGGTGGCAATATTACTACTCACAATATCTGTTAAATCCTCATCAATCTGATAATGTGTGACAAAAAGAATGATTATGATGAAATAAATGATAAACTGAGGACTCAAGTCCTCTGGGATATTGTGCCATGTTGACTGGCAAATACTGTAGTTAACAACATAATATCAGAAAAGAACAAGAGACTGTGTGGACCCTGCGTATGAAGAGAGCAAGCTCGTCCAAACTGTGAGTAACAATCCACCAAATGACACAGTGTCATGTACCAAAAATGTTGAACACCATTCTGAGAACATTAATCTTCACAAATGATACACTGTTTACCAAATTGATGTTTTTTAAAAATATAAAACAATGAAAAAGTCACTCCCTGGAATCCAGCAGGCTGTAAGAGGACTTGCAAATTATATGGTTATCTGGGTAGTTGCTCATTTTGCACACTGGATAAACCTAGTGCCACAGTGAACCATTCCAAAACATTTCACTTTGCATCATGGATTTGAAAAAATGCAAGAAGTTCATTTTTCCTTTATATATATATATATATATTAAAAAAAAAAGCAAGCAGATACAGTAACACATCCATCAGTCGAATTCACCTACAAACTGTACTCACTGTATTCTCCTCTCCACATCCAAGCCATACTGCGCTGGCATGTAGCACCAGGTTTGTTGAAGTCACATGCAGCACAGGTTGTCTCATCTACCATTGCAGATGGCTGCAAGCGATTTGTCAAGATAATGTTGGGATACATAGCACCTGAAACAGTATACAGTCCATTCTTCCTGACCTCTCAATAATGACTGAACTGAGTCCTCAGTGATTCATGCTGTTTCTTCCAGTTACTCAAATTATAGCACCAAATATGTGTAATATACCTGATATATGCTACACATTATTTCTTTTCCACATCACCAACCAAAAGAATGATCCATTATCAAAACTGCACTTAATATGTTAAAATGTTTTCAAGTAAATCAGTTTAAGTATTTATATAAACCTTTCCTGGTTGCATTATTTCACTGACTATTTTGCACTCACAGCTGATGCTACTTCACTAAAGACTTTCTCCTACCAACATCCAAATGGTAGATGATAGGCCTCTCACTGCAGTGGGGGTTATCACGAAGTAATGTAAGTTTGTGTTTTATGTCAGCCACAACGTCACTGAAGTTGGTTACCATGCTCAGTGGGATCTTTTCTTCCTGCTCAATAGCATGGCTCATTGCATGCTCCACTCCAGATATCAGTTTGTCAAATGCTTCAGGAACCTGGTGAGAGAGCGAGAGAGAGAGAATACACACACACATCAGTCAGTTTAATTATCAATAAAATGTGTCACGAAATACTCACAAATGTCTATTCAATAAATTTTTGAAAAAGCAATGAGTTCCAAAAAACTCACAGAGCCTGCTTTCCTACTGCACACATTTCTAGTTTTAGATGCATTAGTATTATTGTGACTTTATTTTATTCTACTTCCATGAATAAATTAGCACCTATATACTGACTCTATTTCCAATTAATCAGGTGTAACACAAAAACATCATATCACTGCAACATTTGTAAATCTTAAGTTTCTAGAAATATTTCACACATAATTTGTAGGTATGTTTGCGATCTCCATACTGAACTCTGCGTTCCTAGTTCCTGTAATTCATGAGTTGTCACCATCAAACCAAACCTAAAGAAACTTTTCATGTAACTGTCATGTCATTATTTTACATTCTACAAAACAATTACCCCAACAAATACAGCATTCTTGTGAGCTCTATCAATACACATCATTTCAATATCATAAATTAAGCACCACTGGAGTCACTGCTACATCACAAGGCCACGAGTCTATCATGTTTTTATTACCTTCCAATGTTGTAAGCTGAAAGGTATGATGCACTTGTCTCCAATGGGATCAGATTTATACGAAGTTCAAGAAAACATGTTCAGTTGCTTCAAAAAATGAAATTGCGGGACACAGACAGATACACAGAGAGCATGGTGAAGGTCTTACCAAAAAAGCAATCTGCTTACTAAAAACTGGCAGACAATTCCATTCTTCTGGAATAATACACGGTATACACAAAGGAATGGTGCGGTTTCAAAAGTTAACAAGAGATTTATTTCTCACCTTACACGGGCACAACGTACACAGTCAGCAGTGGCAACTGTCCAAGTTTCTCATGCGTTAATCACAATCCTTCAATGTTTGCACCCTGGGTCACACGACACACATCCACACGGTAATCAAATTCATCCCAGAGTCAGTGTAGCATGTCCGCTGTAATGGTCTGCAGTGCATGCGTTATCCGATCACGCAGTTCCTTGAGGGACATGGGCAATGGTGGTACATAAACAGCATTAAAGACAGCGTTTACGTACCACCATTGCCCAAGTCCCTCAAGGAACTTCATGATCAGTTACTGCATGCACTGCAGACCATTACAGTGGACATGCTACACTGAGTCTGGGATGAATTTGATTACCGGGTGGATGTGTGTTGTGTGACCCAGGGCGCACACATTGAAGGATTGTGATAACATGTGAGAAACTTGGACAGTTGCCGCTGCTGACGGTGTAGGTTGTGCCCGTGTAAGGTGAGAAATAAATTTCTTGTTAACTTTTGAAACCACACCATTCTTTTGTGTATACCCTGTATATTATGTTATGGGGTGTTCAGACATGACATGAAGGCAGTATGATCCTTCAAAATATCAGCATTTGATTATCCCCTGACACAGTGTCTTGTCTATGAAGGCAGGAATTCTCAGCTACACCACTGCAAAAACTTTAAAACTTGCATAAAAATGGGCAACAATAAAATGACTGGATAAAACAAGTTTTGTTCACACAAGACAAATGAACCTAGAATTTTTATCTGGAGGAGCAATAAAACAAATTTTCTTACAAGTTTCCACTGTGAAAGAGATACATCTTTTAATCTCATAACAAAATTATTTCTTTAGTACAGTTCTCTTATTTACCAGCCTGAAGCGACATGGAATGTCTGCCCGAAATACTCCAGATTCCAAAGCCTCAACATGACCTCCAACATATGTCTCCTGGTCTAGTACATGCCCATCACTTGTCATCTTGTTCAGTTCTGACTCCTGTTTATTGGGAAAGATGATGCGTGCATGGAAAGCTTCCACCATTAGCAAAGCTTCGCAAAGGGTTCCTGAACCTTTTCTTAGCACCTACAATAGTGCATTCAAATTATAAACCATAAAGAAAAATATTACAACACAGTAACATAAATTACAACTTGGCATATTAAAAATCTGTAGTTGTACCATCAAGAAATCTCAGTGCACACAAGAAGCTTTGATGACTAACCCCAATTTGATTTATTTGGATTTCATAAGCAGAGTTGTTATAGAACAGTTCTAACCATATCCCACAAGACTTTACACATATGCCAAGAAGGTAATCAAATTTTACTGTAATATTAAAATAAACTGAAGAATGAGAACAATAAAATGTCCAAATTTCCTGCACACTTCATATCACTGAATATTAACTTACCTCCACTGCAAAATCTTAGAGCCACTTTTAGCTCATAATGATCAACAATGGCAATCAAAATACATAACTGACACTTATTGCTATCATTATGCACATAATAACCGCCCAGGGGAGGGGGGAAGAAAAGAAAGAAAGAAAGAAAGAAAGAAAAAAGAAAAAAAGGAAAAAAAAGAAAAGGAAAAAAGGAAAAAGAAAGAAGAAGAAGAAGAAGAAGAAGAAGAAGAAGAAGAAGAGAAGAAAAAATAAAAAAGAAAGAAAAGAAAAGAAAAACCTGGTTTCACAAACCCATATAAGCACAAACATACCTCATCTGGTTCCGTAGGAATGATGGTACAAAGCGCAAAGATGAATGGATGAACATACTTCATATAAAGATAATAGGTGGCAACAGCATCTGACACTGAGTAGTTTGATAGCACTTGTGGCTGTTCGGATGCCAGTCGACACATTTCTTCAGGATCAAGCTCCACTGGATCATAACACAACTTAGCCTTTGCCACAGCTTTCAAATTCTGTGACCCCACAGGAAGATACGAGTCTCGCTTCACCCAACTGCAATGCAATATATTAGGTAATCAACCTGAATTTAAGTATCTGACAGACCTATAATTCTATCCAAGGCCCGTTATTTAACCATTCATAACCAGGTATGGCACTACTGTCATGCTTCACAGGTGGTCAAGCATTGTTTTTTCAATGCTATCCTCATCCTGAAGTTGAATTCCAGCTGCCTTACCCACGGTACAAGGGTCTTTAAAATTTTATACTTCCAAGTGATAAAAATAGAGTTCAGGTAAAAATTTAGAATAATTTTTATTCACACTTTTATTAAATCACAGATTCAAATACAGAGAAATTCCATTAATGTGACTCACATGGAACCAGACACGTGCCAAATTATCGAATTTTCCGAATTATCAGACAGTACCTATAATGACCTAAGTTGTTACAGGTAATTTTTTCTTACTGCTCCTATACTTGGGCTGTACATCTAATCAGAGGAGTATTCCATTTGGATATCTCCTTCATTTGCCAGTTCAGGGTCCTCTCTGTGTTTTCTGGAGTCTTCACAGGTGAAGAGGTTGATGGTGTTGGAGACAAGTGGTCATGAGGTACCACAACAGTTGATGTACAGATACTCTTGGAGGCATGATTTCAAGAAAGCAAATGAGATCTTTGCTCTCCTGGAATGTTACACTGCATTGATTAGCACATAGTTGCTGCATTTTGTGACAACCTATAGGTCCCATCTTCAAGGGTCATGAAGTCCAAGAAGAATTCTACTTGGACTGCTTGACCATTGAAGATGGGACTGATAGGTCATACCAAAATGTCACTAACTAACTACCAATGAATGCTGTATAAGAGCACAGAAGAACAAAGATATCATTCTTGGAGACCATTTTGAACACATTACTGAGATCTATCTGTTTCACTGATAAAGCTTTTTCTAGTAAAAAGCAACAATTCTGGCCTTGGGACTACTCTCCTCAAGTGGTGAATTACCAGGATTTCCGGATTACCAGACATCAGATTAAATGAATTTTGCTGTATTAGTTTCCATACAGATCAAAGACTGCACAGTCATATCTCACCACAGAAAATGTATTTTCATAGTACATATGGACTTCACAATTTAATTACGTCTTATTTTCATGACAAAAATGTGATGCTAAAAATCTTAATGCACAATGGACAGATCTTCAGATTTCAATATATAAATGTCAAAGAAGGAAGACAAACTTACCATAAGCAGTCCATGTGCATGGCTGACCTGCAGGCATATACCCCATCTCTGTTCCGAGAAAACCCTATCTGCTGCTTCATGTCCAGATCGTGCACTGCTGCTCGTGCCTCGATAAAAGGCCAGTCAAAGAAGTCACCATTGTAAGTAACAAAGATGTGGGGTTTAACATCAAGAATGTGATCAAAGAACCTTTGTAGCAGGCTCACTTCATCTCGTTCATTGAACACTGTAAACACGCCCTCATATTCAGGTTTAGGGGTGTACTCAAAATCCTCAATTTCAGCAGAGATAATTTCACGATTTGTTATCAAGAAACCCTGAAACAGATGAACCAATATAAAAATGGCTAGCAGTGTATGTTTAACCATGATTAGTATTATTAAGAAACATATGTATGGATACATTTCTGCTTCAAAACATGTTTCAGGTTTGTATCAGGTGGTTACAGCAATAAGAGGAGCTTCATTCCAACATTTAAAAACTAAGAGTTGGCTTGTAACCCAAATACAGTATAGTAAGATATTTTTCACAGATTTATATATTTTCTTACCAAATAACAGACACCACAAATATACATATTCTTTACATTAATACACCTGATGTCTTAAATATAAGAGTACTATTCTCTTTAGTTAATATGAAGTAGCTCTTCCTGTTTAAGATTACGGATTATTTATCATTTCAAGCTGAAGTGCTATAATCATAAATTATAACAGCCAGTGAACTTTAGTTCATTACAAAACAGGATTTAATTCAAAGTAACATAAAACCACTTACAAAATTTACACACAGTATAACAATTTGGCATGATTGCTCCATTTTGTTTAAAACGAAGTATGTTAAAAATCACCAACAACTTTTACAAAAAGCATTTTTACTCAGTACCTTGCAAAGTTACATTTCAGGTGTGTGCAGAAGTGCACGCAGGCTTCAAGACAAATGACCACTGTTGTCCGACTTTAACACTGAACTGTGGACATTTTTTATATCTCCACAGCATCAAATTTAATTAACTATCAGAAGTGATGTTCAGGTTTTGCACAAAGACAGGCCAACAGAGTTAAAAAAAGTGTTTTTTTTTTGCAAATGTCCATTGTGTAAGTGGCAAAAATTGCACTCAATAAACAAAGTATTTAATAAATCCATTCGTCATATGCAATAAAAGAACTCCAAATGGGCGGCAACAGTGCTAGAATATATTATGAAAGAGTTTCATGAATATTACAATCTTTAAACTTAAGTAATGCAACAGTGAATGATGACAATTTTTCAACTATTTGTTTTTAATTTCACAACAAACCTAATTTTCATATTTTACTGTACTGAAAATCCTACATGCTGTCTACTCCATGAATGCTTAATGTTAAAAATTTCAATTTTATGAGACTTTCTGTGGTGTCCAGGTTGAAAATTTTGATCTTCACAAAAATTACTATATCTGACAGCATGCGACATCTGCTGGCATTTTATACACACACTATGCACCCAAGAAGAACTTAAAAATTTCTTTTACACACTCAAGCTTCTTAATGACTTTTATCACATTATTTACCCATCAAATATGACAACCTGAAACAGTAACTAAAAAAAAGCATATCAAATGATGGTGAAAATGTTGTGAAGTAATCTTAGTAATATTGAACAATGTGACACTGATGATAATGTGACATTAAAAACAATTGTGCCTCTGATAACGAGTATGCTGAGTTATCGTCTTACACTGGCCACGTGATACTTGATGATTCAGGTAATTCACCACTGCATGCTAGAAAGAGAAAAACCTGCGATGTCACTATTAACAAATATTTTTTAAGGAGATCTTGCACAGACGTGGTTAATAGAATAAGAAATGTTCTGTGTATTTTGAATTTCATGTCATTCATAGTTTTTAAAGGTGTGTCCAAAATATTATCAAAAATAAAGACCAGTTATTTACATTGTGTTTAATTTATTTCACTTGAATGCACATTATTATGCTTCATTATCTTCAAAACTATGTACAGTAAGTCTCTGCAAGTTGAAAAATACAGCAAAGGCCTATCTTTTTGTGGGGTCTGAATTTTGTAGTGTTTTGACTTGGCACAGTAGAAAATTAGAACTGACAGTTGCAAGATAAAACAATTTTAAAGATAAAATATTAAAAGGTTACAAATTTAAAAGCCTTTTTCAGGTGAGATATTTATTTTAGTAGTATGGACAAATCAACAACAAAAAACAATAATAACATAACATGTTTTCACCTACACCTTCAACTTACCTGACCATCAATCATGTATGAAATCATCATGATCTGATCTGTATTAGCATCAGGGAATTTTAGGGGTAGTTTAGTTGTTTCTATGTCAAATGCTAAGACAATAGGATCAGGACGTTCTATCAGGTCATCTCTCTTTGTTATGAGAGGTACACCACTCCCTTGGCTCCGGACAGAATACCATGACCCACAGAATATCTTCATATCTATGGACACTCGCACATGATAAGGCACATCATATTCTCTGTAAGAAATGAGGTAATACACTGTACGGTATAATTTATACTTCTCTGCATTCAATTATATTTGTTTCTCCCACACAGTACTAACAATGAACAAGCCACCACTTCTTCAATTTTTCAAATTCTGAGACTTTTTTTACCTTCAGCTGAGCACAGTAAAACTATTCCTGCTGTCTACGATCATACACAGAAATAAAAACAGAGTACCATAAATTAATTGGAAGCTTGAACATATTGAATCACAAGAGGAAGGTCCTCGTGAAATATGTTAGAAACGTGAAACTAGAAAATACTTTACTTAAGAACAGACTTCATCCACAGATATATATATATATATAATTAACACACAGTGTTTCCTCTGGTACCTCATGTCAATTATGTTCTCCATCTGGTCAGCAGTTTTCCTAGTAGTACCACTATCTTCTTTTGAAGCAAGAGCTGTTGTAAGCATTTCTGTGTAGAAATTATTATGTTTCAGTTGTTCATGATTCTTTTTGACAGCAGGCTTCACCTCACGACGTACTTTCAACAGATCCGTTATTGTAAGAAATGACAATTTCAGATAGTGTTGCTTTAAGCCAATCAGGTGATTAGGCTGTAAAAATACAATACTTCCATCAAATTCTACACTTTAATAATTCAAATTCTTCAAATGATACATGTGAAATTAAGGCCCAACATTTCTTTTGGTGACATATTTTGTAATAATGGAGTACACTGCTGCTTTTGTGACACAAAATAACTTCAGTTTCAAAATTCTTAAACTACTGAAAAATACCATTACATCTAATTCGCTTACAAATTTCCTCTTCTCTTCTACACTTCTTAGCCATACAACACAAAGATACAGTGCAGGAACATGACTTTTTAATCACGTAAGACACGTTTTACTCACAGACATTTCAAAATACATTCAAATTTCTTTACCCAAAGCAATAATTATAATGAAAAAGACAAAGTATGAAATATGCCTTCTTGGCTGTCTCAAAAACTTCTTGCATCTCATATACTTGGTAAGATATTAGGTAAGGACTGAGAACACAACAGTGTCACAAAAACTCAAGTCATGGTAACCAAGAAACAGAAAAACATAAAAATATTTAATCCACCAATGCTAACCTTTGAGGTTCATTTTTGTTACATGAACTCAATTTATCATTGCCAGCACACATTCAAAACACTAAGCATATTCCAGCAAGGATGACCTTTCATATTACCACCCCACTTCGGATTACATGTTTCATTTGACTGACAGACACTCAAGCCAAAGTTCCCCCCACCTCCTGAAAAAATTATTCTACCAAGATCAGGCTTTCAGGTTTCATTTTAGTCACAAACACAGAACTCAAGAAAAAATTAATTTCACGAAGATTAGACTTTGAGATTTCATTTCAGTACAGGTGTCCGGGATAAATGAACAAACAAAAACAAATCCACTAAACTCAGGTCTTGACACTCACTTCAGTGACCAAAATTCAATCTATGTTTGCCAGCATACATTTCAAACACAATGTATTCCAGCAATGCCAGCATCTGATATTACTGTCAAGGTTGGGCTTTTGGGTTTCTTTGAGAGACAGGAACTCAAGTTACATTTGCCACCACATATATGAAACATAAACTGCATTCTAACATGGCTGGCTTGTCATAGAAGAACCAAAGTTAGGCTTGCAGCTTTCATTTTTATTGACACAAACTCAAGTCAAAGCTCTGCAGTCAACACCATGTTTCATCTCATTACATGCATGGATACAGAACAAAAATGAATGACGTATGACCCAGCAATATCATTTCCATTACATGAAATGTGAATACCAGACCATACACTAAGGTATGTAGGTTATGATTATATTAAAATGTCCGATCAGAAAGTCTTTAAAGACTCTGGTGCATACAGAATTGAAAACACTCCGATATACTAGGTAAATATGTCACTTTGTATTAGACCCATACACAAAGGAGAAGACAAAAAGACACAAAGACACAAAGAAGAGTATCGCAGAGGGACACATATAGGAGGAGGAGGAGGAGGAGGAGGAGCAGCAGCAGCAGCAGCAGCAGCAGCAGCAGTGGCGGCGGCGGCAGCAGCAGCAGCAATGACAGTGTCAGAGATGACAACTGTAGCAGCAGCAACAGCAACAACAAAGTGCCAAAATGTTAAGAAATAAATATTTTTTATGAGACAAGTAGCTGCATAGAGGTAACGTACCAAATCCAGATCTTCTTTTGTCACTACTTCCACCTTTGCCAGTGAGCCACTGAATTTCTTCGTGAGAAATGCTGACACTTCCTGTATACACTCTTTCCTAGTAAGGATGTAGAAATATGGCTTATATGGATATGACACTTTGAATCTGCTACCATCCTCCTGGATGAAATAGTAGTCCACAGCACTGGCAAGTCGTTTATCTTCATCCAGTACTTCTGTCTACAGAACAACATTTTTGTATTTGTATAAACATACACCTGACATGAATGCATATACTTCATTAGCTTAGATGTACATTTATTACAGATATAAATCCACTGTTGCAAGCGTATAGACTGTAAAGATTCTACACTGCACTGAATCGTGAATTCTGGCACTGGTGAGGCTATCGAACAGCACCACCATCAATCTTTCCATACACCTCATTAAATATAAATTATATGGTACCACCACAAGCATTAAAAATATCGGGTATGGTATGGCCCAAATTAAAGGAATAACTTCTAGACAGTGTGTCATACACTAAAATACTTTTTCACAACAATCCAGAAAAATTAGACAACTACTGAAGCTCCTGAGGGATCATTGCAGTCAAAAGCTGAAGCTGATCACACATTTCCTGCAAACTACATCAATGAAAAAGTGTACAATTTCTGCTGGAAAATTCGGAACTTCAAATGTAATTACATAATCCCATATATCAGATTACTCTGGCTTTAATAAATCACGTTTGTGGGTAATGGTACCATGCAGATGATGGATGCATTGCCACTGTTTTGAGAATCCTTACTGGTTCCATCCTCAAGAAGAGTGCCTATCTGATGGAGCCTGCTGATACTTACAATAGAATCTCACCGTTTGGTGAAATATGAAAAGTGTTCCATTTGATAGATCAAGGAGCAACCAGCAGACAGTGACACAGAAACACAGATCTTGTGGGTCACATGTGTCAGCCTGTGGCTAATTGGTCAGATATTGCCCACAGCACCTCTTCACTTGGCCTTTTAACAAACAAGTAACTTAGAACAAGGGTTGCTTCTATGGTATGGCAAATTGGGACCAACACTCCAGGCCTCACAATTCAGGATCAAATTCCAGTTGAACTCAGTTATAATGTCATGAAAGGGACTGCACATTTTGTGTCATTATAGACAAGTGCTGTTATAACCAAGGAGTATAATGTTATGGTTAACAGTGAGGAATTAACTGGTACCACAGAATATCTGATGCTAAAGGTGATGTGTTATATATACCAATGTTATAACTGGTTTTGACTGTATTTGTTCAATTTGCAGTTTCAATCAATTTGATTTTCCTGAGTAGTGAATTCATTAATTGGTAGGGCTGTGATGTCAAGAACAGTCATCGGAAACAGGTGGCTAAGACCCTTCACTGTTTTAGTGAGATGGTGATCTGTCAACCCAAAGGAGCATGTAATTGCACATAGCAGTCACGAATATTATTATTCTACATGTTCTACGTACTTCTGGGGGGAGGGGAGCAATTTGTTTGTCATTTCTCCAAAAGAATTCAGTCCTTAGTGCTGGCATTAATCTTCAGATTTTTTGCCAGAACAGATGCGAGCTTGGCAATGCTTTGAAATATGAGTTATAATGTATATGACAAATATCAGTCAGTCCATGTTTATGAAAAGTTTATGTTGTATTTGCTATACAATTGATAGTGTTCCTGTGGTCAAGTTTCATGCCAGCTATAGTAGACCAAACTGCAACAGTTCCTTGTCACGCAAAGATATCACTATTTAGGAAGTTTATTCAGATTGTGTTCTTTGGCATGCAGTGTTCTAAATGTAAGTACTGACTGTGTTTTCCCAGTGCTAGTTGTTTTGAGTTATCTATAATTAAAGAAGACTGGGCTACGTTAAAAAATGCACCTTATATAATGTCTTTACCAAAAAAGGATACTGGTTTCTAAGTGCAGAATTTTTTAGAAGTGGAAAAATGAATATTTTTCTGATTCCACAGATAGGACAACTGGTGTTTAAAAGTGCTGCTGTTCTGAAACAGCATAACATTCCTAGGCATTACAGTCTGGGATTTAGCACTACTATGTGATATCAGCCACCAACAAAATGGCTTAAATACCAAAGTTCATGGTGAAGAAGAACTCAGTTCTGATACATAAGGGGCTGATAGGGCTTAACGCTAAAACTATATGGATTGCCTAAAAGTTCAAGTGCCCTTGTTGTAGGTTGTGTGAAGCTGAGGCATTCTGTTTCTTCAGAAATAAACAATGACTTCCAGGCAAAGAAGCATAATAATGTGTCTTATCATTACTATGGAAGGTCATTCTGTTTCTAAATAAAGATCATAGCTCACTGCAAGTAACTACTTCCTAAACAAGATACAACATATATACAGTACATACAGTATGCATATTAATGAGGTATCCTGTCCGTTCACGATGATCTGCCACCCTCTCAAAGCCATATTTTGAATCAATAGCATCATTCTCAAGCAATTCTCGAAGACGAAGTTCTGATGTCTCTTCTCTGAAAAAATTTCAGTCTCTTCACTATGTATTATGTCATGAACATGCACAGTTTCAGTGATATAGAATCAGGAAGTGTAGCTACCTTGTTTTCCATTCACTAGTTTTTCACTTAAAGAGGGCGACTTCACAGTATGGTGTCCACATATTCCTGTTACTGGTGCTTATTAGACCTCACATGAAAACTATATTAACTACCCAAACGACTAAACTCGTTACTAAATATGGGTTCCATTTAAGGCTGCTAACCCTAACACAAAACTATTATGACTTCACTGAAGCAAATGTTCACTGATTTATAATACAAATCAGAGTGCATGAACTTACAATGAAAAATTAGGTCACTCAGGTCAGTGTTCTTTTTAAGTTCTGGTGACCTGGAGTGACAGAGAGCTGCAACGACCGTACGATGTGATAGAAAAGCTGAACCGTGACCTGTGTTCTATTTGTACAGTCTGAATTCAATCTACAGCACATTAAACATTTGGAAGAACTTTACAATACGGTGACCGCCTATAAACAATCCTGAACTTGGGTTTTATTAAGTTAGCAATACTAAAACAATTGTTCTAACAAGCCCCGTTATGCGTCACCGAATATGGGTTTTATTTCTAATTCTTCGTGCTTTTGATCAGCAAACAATCCAATCGTCACAGACACATCATTGAGCCCACAGATTCTTCTTTCACTTATTTATTATTAACAAATATTAAGACTCACCTAGATCCTGTAAAACTTTTCGAAGCCTCTTTCTTTTCTGGGCGATATTTACCGCTATTCTGCAGAACCATTATACGACAATATAATCACACTGAGCTTATAACCCATCTCATACTCATGTTGCACACATAACCGCGAAACCAACTAGAATCTAGCCAATGATTTCGTGTTGCCAGTACCACGTGACTTACGTACCTCATGACTCGCGATATTTCCAGGGTAGCCACTAGTTCTAATAGGAATATACCCCCGAGGCGTGGGTCCTAACATTAATGCATTGTCACTGTTTATAGATATTAATATGTTAAAGTTTATTTCAAGATAATTACATAAACAACAGTAACAGGAATAATAACGTTAGAGTTCCCTGTTATTTACATAGTTTATTGCGCTGACGTTTTTCAGGAAGAGAAATTTTGTTACAATGCAGACATGAGTTCTTCCACGTTGACAGATTAGTGGAGGTGCGAGCTGCATGCGTTGTAGTGTTTGGTAGTTTCGCACAAGTAACATTAACGCCTTAATTTTGCTGCACGCAGGTAAAGCACTAGAATGGTTTCCGTACTAAACACCGTAGACACAGGACACGAAGATATGATACATGATGCAGAAATGGATTACTATGGTCTTCGCTTGGCAACATGTTCGTCAGATCACTCAGTGAAAATTTATGACATTAAAAACGGAACACAAACTTTGACTGCCGACTTGAAAGGGCACTATGGGCCAGTATGGCAAGTAGCTTGGGCACATCCAAAATACGGGAATTTGTTGGCGTCGTGCTCCTATGATCGAAAAGTAATTATTTGGAAAGAAGCAGGAGAATGGGTGAAGTTATATGAATATAGTAGCCACGATTCCTCGGTGAATTCTGTCGCATGGGCCCCCCACGAATTCGGCCTTATGTTGGCATGTGGAAGTTCTGACGGGTCCTTGTCCGTTCTTACCAATAATCCAGACACTGGAAACTGGGATGCAAAAAAGATTCCAAATGCTCATACAATTGGGTGCAATGCTGTTAGCTGGTGCCCAGCCACATCGCCTAATCCAGCTTTTGATGCATCTGCTGGAAGTAGATCACCCGCCATAGTTAAGAGGCTTGTCACAGGTGGGTGCGATAATTTGGTGAAGATTTGGAAGGAGGAAGGAGATCGTTGGATTGAAGAAGCAAAACTAGAAGTCCACTCGGATTGGGTACGTGATGTGGCCTGGGCCCCATCTATTGGTCTGCCACGCAGCATCATTGCCAGTTGTTCTCAGGACAGGCGTGTTATCATATGGTCAAGTGATGATAATATCACCTGGACACCAACAGTCCTACATACATTTGATGATGTCGTTTGGAATGTAAGTTGGTCCCTCACTGGGAACATCTTGGCAGTATCGGGTGGTGATAATAAAGTGAGTCTTTGGCGAGAGAATAATGAAAGCCAGTGGATATGTATCAGTGAAGTGAGCAAAGGACAGGGACAAATGGTGGGTAGTGAACAAAGAGCATTGTGAGATAGTTGATCTTCCCACATCTTCACGTACTGCCAGTATGGTCACTGTAAAATAATACTGTCTTGTTTAGTGTAAGTTGAGGTTCTGTGATTATACATGCATTTGTGAATAAACCATTAAATTTGAATCAGGCGTTTATTGTAAACGTGTCTTTCATTACAAACCATGTGAAAGATGGACTTGACATTAGTCATGTGACGCCTGTCATCCCACTGGATATAAGGGTGCCACATTTTCTGTATTGAATGAAGATATGTATGTGTGCACGTGCACACACACACACACTGTGCCTTTGGATGATGGGAGGCAACCTTTTTGAAGGGAGGGACGTAAGGTACGGATGGGCTGAAAGTCTGTTAACTTCATGCTGGAAATAAATGCACTGTATGTATGTATGAAACAACAACATAAGGGTCCAGACTGATATACCACTTGTACTTGAAATAACCCAGTCCATAACCTGAAGTTAAGCATGTTTTTTTTGGGTGTGTGCATTGATTTTTACTCTTGTAAAGTCTACAGAAAACACATTTCTCAACTTAGCTTTCCACAAAATTCATTATTTAGACATGTAATTGTTTCCGCACACAGCATATGCCAACACGATATAAAGGCACTGAAGTGAAGCTTGGACATCCTGTGACATTTATCATTAGCCCTTTAAAGACGAAGTGTATCTGTTTTATATAAGGACCCGTGCGTACTGCACTGTAAACACTCTCCACCTTGGTTACAAAAACCAGTCTCTTAATGTTTTGTAAGGCAAAAGTTGCCGTTTGTTCTGAGACCCGTAAAAAACATAAACGCAATGTGGGCACCACGTAGAATTTTTTAATATTAAATCTGGTAGTACGTTAAGGTACCGCTAGGCTTTAAAAAGTTAAGAGAACTGCATATGTTGAACAAAGTGGCAAGGAGACAAAGCACCTTGTCCGTAGTGGACCACATTGGTTTGTACATTGTTTAATTATGGTGTATTAACAGCAACAGCTATTTAGCATTATAAGATAATAGTGAACTGCAAAGGCTAAGAAGAATGGGTCCCTGTCACCATGGCATGGCACACACTTGAGTCCCAGGTGGAGGAGACTGCTGTAAAGGTATTGAATAAGCACTCACAGCACCCAAGAGTGTGTCGAAAAAAGGTACATTTCACCCTAGAAGAGGCCACGAAGGCTCGAAAGTGTCACTGTACTCTTTCTTTAACCTTGGCACTAGATCGGGGTGGGTAGTTGATGCCATGCCCTGGCTGAAGTGTTACTGTACTCTTTCTTTAACCTTGGCACTAGATGGGGGTGGGTAGTTGACGCCATGCCCTGGCTGCTTTACCCCCAGGGAAAGAGACCTGGTACCCATTGTATAGGAGGCTGGGTGGGCCCCACAGCTGGTCTGGGCCAACAATGTGTGGTGCCCCAGCAGAAGGGTTGGATAGAAGCTGGCATCTTCCTGTAAAGTCACTAACCATAAGAAGATGGTATGAAGACCCCAGATGTAGGCAGGCTTTTGTACACATGGTAATAAACCTTAAAGTTCATCAAAGGTCAATGAAAAGAATAGCAAAGCAACTGTTATCTTATCAAGAAGGACCATGTGCCATGAAATTAATTAGACCGGTAAAGGATTCTCCTTCACTGGTATGAATAGAGGTGAGAAACATAGGACAGCCATTAGCCAGACACAGGTTAATGGCATTCTTGCTACATTAGCACATTTTGACATCAGCTGCTTTTTTTTTAGTAGATTTGTTTTTCATGCGGGAATAATGTAATGTGCTTTTTTCCCTTCCATACATTTTCCATTATATAACTTTACATATATTCAATCCAGCACTAAAATGTCTTTTTTTAACAAACTAGCACATAATTTGCATTATAATACAGCGGGTTTTAAGAACTGCAACAGTTATTGTGAACTGTACGAACAGCTCACAAAAAGAACACAAGCCATTGTATAATCTTTTATTTAAACAAAATACACAACTGTCATGCCATTTAACAACAAACATGCTAGTAATACATTGTAATATTCCTTTTGCTCACAGGTTTTAATATTGTGTGTTCAGCTTTGTTCAACACAGTTTATGCCAAATGACTATTGTAAATATCACAGTTACAAGCAGTACCTGTTAATGTATCATCTGGTGGATCTTCCTAGTTTCACTCATCACCGACTGGCAGCAGTCCTTCATCTTTAGTGTCTTCTAATATTTGCTTCAGTTTAGGATTGTCTTCACTTGTATAGAGACTAGCTGCAAAGACAATGTCTCTCTTGATAGCATCTGATGCTTCTTGCATTTTCTGTTTAAGTACTGGGTCTCCAATTAGGTGAGCAGCATTCTTCACGTCACGTAATGTTTCATTTAGCTGTTGGATACATCGCACAATGATGCCTTCCTGGACATCAGTTAACTGCATTATCTCACAAAATGGCTGCAAGTATATATGCATACATCAGACAAACTTCACACATTATGTTCCAAGCTCTACATTTTAAATGTGTAAAGTACTCTAAGTATCAGTGTCTATTTCAGAGACGTAATGTAATATTTTGGTCATCCGCATACACACAGCATGTCCTGATGTGTATCAGTACTCATGCAACATATTCAAAATATTTTTCACTATTTTAAAGATTTTGTTGCAAAAACTCATCCTTGTAATTTCCAAACAATGAACGACATGAATCTGCTGATAGAACATAATTCTGTCATTTCTAAATATGGTTAAAATGATAGGATTCCAAGCGACCATAACACCCAGTCTTGTCTTTAAACGAAATCCACCATACATACCACAAAATTTTGCCTAAGAAGGCACAGAATAATACCTTTCCTTCAGAACAGGCAATACAGTACCAAAAGCTTGGGAGGAAGAGGAGGAGAATAAGGATGAAGAAGAAGAGAAAAAGAAGAATTTTATTGCATATTTTATGTACTGAGCATTCTGATTCAATAGGCACTGAAAGCCAAATTTAATATTATGTGTGTCACAAGCCTGTGAAATATGAGGCATGTACAGCTGAACTCCATTTCACTATGCCCAAGGTGAAGGTACTGCAATGTTTAGGAAGGATCACCACACACGTTTAGACAGGATTCCTACTGATGCACAAGCTGGCATATCCAATCTGCAAGGAATTCCTTGACCTGCAACCTCAACTGTAGCCTCCTGCATGCTGTCATCCCATGTGAATGTATGACCTTCAAAGGCTTCCTTTAATGGCCCAAAGATAAAACTACATGATGATGAGTCAGAATGTATGCAGAATGTCTGGGTACCTCCCACTGCACAGTGTGCAGTGGGTCCATCAGGATGGACATCACTCTGCAGCAGGATGATGCCATCAGTTTTCCCAGGTGTTTTGTTCCTGATATTGGTAGACACCCTTGGAAGACTCTGCACTGCTTGTGTCATTACATGATATGAGGTCCAGAAGCAAGTGTCCCTTGGTGTCACAGAACGCAGTCAACATCATTTTACCAGTGGATGTTTGTGACTTGAATTTCTTCAATTGGCATGAAGTGGGGTGCCTCCATTGCATGCCTGCTTGCTTCCCACACTGACACTACGTCTAACTGCCTGCCACAATCCACTGCAGAAATACAACCTTAGTGTGGTACCACTGCAAATGTTCCAGTGATAGTGATATATGATGCTCCTCGTGTATGTGTCAGCAGATGTGAGGCCCACTGGGAATGACCTTACGATATCCAAGATCCTGTATGACTGTATGCACAGTGCTGATGCTCACACTGAAGTCCACTCACAGGGAGTGAATGGTACCATGTCTGTCCCTGCCCACAGCTTTCTTCACTCACGCAAAGTTCTCTGGATTAGGAACAGTGTTAGCCTGTGCTTACATGTCTCCTGTTCACTGCCTGCCTGTTTCAAACACACACAGCCAATCCACCACTGTCGTCTTTGGTACATATCGTACCATAGACAGCACACATCAACCTATGCATTGCAGCAGGCTGACTTTTGTCCACTCTGAGAAAATAAATTACCACCCTCTGGTTTTGTCGGGACAGATTCAACACCTGGCACACCATCCTGAAGCTGCATCATAATGTTGCCTGTGCTAGCTACTCATCCAGTCAACTGCATGTTCCACATATGTGTTTGCCACCAGATTAGAAATTTAGGCAGATATTTGGACAAATTCATGTATAAATGGTTTAATAAAACAAAAGAAATGTAAATAGATATCATAAGTATCAAACCGTGCTGGGCTACCACCGTGACAACCCAGCGTTAATTGTAAGGTGGCCTCAAGAATTGTAAGAACTGAACTCAGATTATTATTATAAGTGCCTGTGAGTGTGTTTACAGAGTAAAATGTGCAGCCACACCAACTACACTGTCTCAACAGCACTGTCAACGGGTTTCAGCAGTACATGCCTCATACATATGCACATACACACACATAAATCACACGACCTTTGCAGGTGAGTAGTCTTGAAATTAATACACAAGTTGTATGCTGTGAGACCACATTTACCATACACATAACAATGACTAAATGGATGGAAATGGCACCATATCCTTGTAAGAGGTTCAAATGACAAGTACCTTACAGTTCTTTGATGGAGGAAACTAAGAAACATGGGAGGTAACTGTCCTGTAGTGACCCAACTTTGTAACCAATTTCATGAAAGGATATTTCAATAAGAAAAGTTATCAGGGGAGTATACACATCAACATATGTTGTCTTCCTTTACAGCATAAATCAAGAAGTCTAAACTTGATAGAATAAACATGTACATAATCTGTGTCATTACAAATACATTATGTAATGATCAAGTCCCTTTTTGTGTTAATTACTACAATCATGAGATGTGATCACCAAGTCTCTGGACTGCACTGAGTACAGAACTCATCTGCTATGTGGAAGCAGTGTAGAATCTACAGTCAGGCACTTTTATTTCAAAGTTCTAACATGTACTGCCTTGAAGTACTGCCTTGTCCACACAGTCATGTGCTTTTAATTTCAAAGTTCTAGCACGTATCATTGGGAAGTACTGCCTTGTGAAGTGTGAATGTGTATTGCACCCTCTGGAACTTCCACCCCTTCAGAAAATGGCAGACTTTAAGAAGCAGTTCATGTGCATCAGCTCTGCTTCAAGTTATGCAGAAGTACTGCAGAAACCTTTGAGATTTTACAACTTGCATTTGAAGAGAAAACATAAGCAGAACGTATGTGTTTGATTGATCTTCAAATTAAAAAGTGGAGTAGTGAATGAATGAATAAATAGATAGTGGGTTTCAGCATTCGTCAGTCCTAATGCACTTAGGTCTTTTAACATGTTGCAAAAAATTCCCCCACACCCCTTTGTCCAGCACAAATCCCACACAGATTGCCCTGGGTTCTGATCCATGCCTTGCAATGAGAAACCCGAGAATGATGACCTGAGCACAGACCCACAAATGCCTAATTACTTTCCTTGTAATGCAAGGAAGATGCACTAAGTATGTGAAGACCTATTATAGGCACAATGCCATTCACTTTCCTGCCTGTGACCCCTCTTGCTTATGACCCCTCTAATTACAAAACTTTACAATCAGAATTCTGTGAACAAAGTTACCTTTCCTTGAGCCCAGTCATATACAACTTGCACTAGTCCGAAGTTGGGTTTATGTTCTTCTGGCTCTAAGTCACATTTTTTCTCCATATCTTCCAAATACTTTGCTATTCTTTCAATTTCTGATACACCCTGCAATTAAAGAAATAAGACAGGAGTAACGACAAGTAACTACAGTCATCTAGCTAAAGAGATGCAGTGTCAAATAACAGTCCAAATTCCAGAACTTTCTTAGTAAGGACATTTTCCTAAGAAAACATTACATCTACTCATACTGCATTTTTTAATAGAAAGGTACACAACATTATTTAATAACTGCATTTTCCATCTGTCAATCTACCATTTTTCATTGTTCTTATAACTAAAGAATGAATTTCCTTGTTAAAGTTTTTATGATAATGACAACATTATTATTTGAATCTCCTTATATTTGTTTTACAGTAGAGTGTTGATTATCTGAATTGGGACAGAGGAAGTTCGGTTAATCAAATTGTTTGAATAATCACACATGTGTAAGAATACCCAATTTATACCAAACAAACTTGGAAACAAATGCTTTAACCAACTTATTAATACTTAAGTACAGTAAGCAGTAATTGGAAATTACAGTACACAGTAACCTTTTTTACCGGCAGTGGTTCAGATAACTGATGGTTCGGATGACTGATGTTTGGGTAACTGATGCTCTACTGTACTTTAACTTTTACCTTACAAAAAAGATGCATATTTTAAAAATGTTGTGAGCTTCTTATTTATGGAAAGAAGTGTTACATTACTAATTCATTTAGTACAAAATTTACCAAAAATGACACCTACCCAAGGTTTTGAAATGCACTTTTATACATTTTTCATACTGCTGTCATTGTATGTTTATTGCAGATAGTGTGACAGTAAAATATGCAAACAGAAGTGTGTGTGTGTGTGTGTGTGTGTGTGTGCGCATGCGCGCGTGTGCATGTGCGTTAACGCATGTGTATATACACACACGCATACTTATGCATCACACATTTTGTGTACTGAACTTCATATTACTTGCATAAAGGCCAAATATCAAAATGTTGACAAAGTTGCCAGCACAACAAAAAATGTTTGGACAGGCCTGCCTAAAGTGGATAATGAGGAAGACGAGGAGATACAGAACTACGATTTACCTGTTTAAGTTTCTCTGTTAGCTGTTGTTCAGCTCTTGTCTTTTGCTGGAAAACAAGGCACGACAGCAGAGCTGCTATCTCAGATGGCTGCTTATCAGCCAGGACACACTGCAGTACCATTTCAGAAATCATCAACTCACGACTGCCCATTTCACATGCAACTCGTCCCTTCAGCTTGACTGTTAGCCATAAAAACCAACGAGCAAACACGGGTATTAGTTGAAATTAAGTCACTTATTAAAGAAAAACACATTAAGTTCACATAGCATAAGTACTATATGTGTGTGTGTGTGTATGAAAGTCATACTGAAAGTCACGAGCTCTGTGGAATTACGAACAAATGCCGGGCAATATTTCAGTGTGCAACATATGACAATTAGCTCTATCATTTCACGCCTGCCCCTGTTACATGGTCATATTTCAGTGTGAGAAAATGGCTCGAAAGGATATGTTCTGGCAAAGTACACTGGTACAGTGGCTTGTTAAGGAAGAAATCCTTGCATCAGGTATTCATGATGTGTATCCAGACAAACCACATTCCAATATTATTTGCATTCTCAACATCTTATACTTCTAACATCTTATAGAGATAAATTTAATATTATGCATCTTCCATGAAATTTATGTATAACAGAGATAACTTTTTGTGGTCTCATATAAATATAGGGGAACAATGGGAATATCGCACACACAATGCTCAAGGAAGTAAATGAATGATTTTTGAAGACTTTAACTAGAAACTTCACATGTGGCTTTAATGTAGAGACTGTGACTACTGGTATCGTCTTATGTGTTATTTTACAGTGCAAAAATTATGTATGTCTACCAAATTTGACATAATAGAATCCTGCAGTACTAGTAAAAATTATTCACATCAGTGGATGGTTCATAGTATAAACATAAAGTTCTTTATTTTAAAATTTTATATTATTCATACTGTGCATATTCTTACCACTAATACACCAACCACCATACGCACTTAATAAAATACAATTCATGACAAGTATTAACCTCCTACATGTTGCGGCAGTGGGTGCCATCATCAGGGAGTTACATCGTAACGCTGTAATTTTACGCTTATCAACTTAGTGTATTTTTGAATTTTAATATTTTAATCATAACAATAAGGGTGATACAATACCTAGATTATCGTGTTTGATTTGCACTCTTGTGTTCTAAATAATTCCCTGATGATGGCGCCCTGGTGCTGAAACGTGTAGGAGGTTAATACTTGTCATAAATTGTATTTCATTAAGTGCATATACTGATGTATTAATTAAGAGTTCTTGCTAACCTTACACTCAATACAGACTGAAGCATCTGAAGTAAAGCAAACAGTTGTTCACAAAGTTTCTTCCTACTGCTCCATATACCAGATTACATCACACTTGGTCACACACTGAGCTTGCCATTATTCTGGGTATGACACTGCATCACTGGTGACTGGTTTCTGATGTTTCAACACTGCTGCCCAGGGACACAGCATCACACTCAAGAAGAACAGAAACCTCAGATACAATAATACAAAAAACTAACAACTTGTGCTGGGCCTACTCAACTGTGAAGGATGCTGTGTTGCAATATTATTATCCAACACCTATGATAACAGTTTACACAGAGTATAACAGCCAACACATGGCAGTGGCATTGCAAATGCCTGGTACATGTTCACCAACTGCAGCCACAACATATACATTATATGGGTTTTAGACATGATAACTTTCACACCAACATTTTGTGGTGGACAAAGTGGCACCAGGGCAGATTTTTCTCCAAGTACTTTGGTTTTCCCCTACCCATATCATTCCACCAGTGCCCCATACTTGTATTTCATTCATCTTCCACTAACATTACACAATCTTTGCGATCAGTATTATTAAACAAGACACTTCTCTCTTTTCATGTCTCTTCACCTTCCAGTTCCGTAACATGCAAGGAGCTTCTCAACCGATTTAGGAATTATTAGCTTCTCAAGATGGCCTCTACTCCGCTCCAGAGAGTTGGTCACTTAGATATACTTTCTGACATGTAAAAAATCCAGTATTCTTAAAGTAATTTCCAAAATGAATTTGTAAGATGTTCATGCTCCTCTTTTCATTCACCTGAATTATTTGAGTCTATGTAGTCGAGTCTTTGAAGCACATGTACTCTGTCCTGAAAGTCTGGATACAATGACAAGCTTCTGTATGAGTTCATGTGCTGCAGATGTGCTCTCTCCTCTTCTAGCCGCTTATATTTGAATACTTCTTCAAACTGAAAAAATAGCATAATCTATCACTTTTCTAGAATATTTACACAGTACACTCCCAATCATCTGCAGGCAGACTACCTGTTTTGCATACTGAGTACTAAACCTTTTAGAATTCCTTAGTTATTGACTATAGCTTCCCATAATGATTTAAGTACTAACCATTACATTTGTTTCAGTAAAATGTATCACTGGTGCTTTACAATAGTTTGCAATATGTGGCACATCTCATCCTCTGTCAACTTCCTGCTTAATTACTTTAGGGCTTGACACACAACATATCAGGCAATGGTCCAGACGCAGGGCTCTCCTATTCTCTCTACACTCAATCCTTACATTTCACTGCTTTTCATTTCCACTATCAATGTAACAATAGTTATTTACTAATTCACATACAGTGGCCACAGACCAGAAGGAATAAAGGAGGATTGTATTGGAAGCCAAGGTTCAAAACAGAACACAATGCTTTAGGAGGAGGAGAATTTACTTGAACTGGAAAGACATCCATCCCACTGTTCTTGTGTTTAGAGACCAGTAGCACAACCAGTATACTCTACAGGAACAAAATTCGTTACAGTTTTCCACTTCACAGAGTTCACTAGTTCTGGTACCATACTTTATTTAGACTTAATTACACAGCAGTGCTATAAACCTCATGTTTAATTCCGATTTTAGTGGAGGAGTGTCTGTTAGTTAACAAAAGAATTTCAAGCTTAAGGTATCATACAAAGAGAATGCAGAAATTTTTAGAACAGATCTCTAAGCCATTGGGTGTTACCAATGCCTTCTACCTCAAAGGGACAGGTAACATTAGGCATTATCCAATCACGACTTGCATCAGCCATAAATGTACTTCTCAGTTAACAGTCTGAAGCCTGAAATTAATGTAGATACATAATACTTAAACATTCAGCTCCTACCTAACAGAAAAAAACACTGCAACTCTACCATAAAGACCAAACAGTTAATGTTACTGTATTTTCAGAAATGGTAATATTTATTCTGAGAATCGTAAAAGTAAAGGCAAAGCTGCCCTGTCCATACCACAAACGCACACAGGGGGAATGGAAAAATAGATCCACTCGTTCTTAACCTCAGCACTAGACGGAAATGAGTGGTAAAATTCATGCCCTGGTTGCTTTACCCCTGGCAAAGAACCCCAGTACACATACTGAATTGGAGGCCTGGTAGACCTTAACGCCAGTCAAGAAGTTTTGGAGATGAGGAAAACATCCTACACCTGCTGACATTTTAACCCCGGATTGTCTATCCCATAGCCTAGTTGCTATTCCAATTATGCTATTCCACCCATAAAATAAAGACTTTGGGCAAAATTCAGATTTTTTGTGCTCAACAGGTGGCTATATAAGAGCCCCTGAAAAGAAAATTGCTGTTAAGTCAGGTTTTTTTCATTTGGAGAAATAACATAGCTTTGTCAACACCACTGGATTACCCTTCACCTACCTTTACATATTCTGTGCTCTGAGGTGTAAAATATTAACTATGACTTACACATTTTACCTGTTCATAGAAGTCAGTGTTGTGACACCATATAGAGACTTCTCACTCATCTTCGATGATTGACTTACACCACTTTGCCTTTCAACAGCTAATACATAATAAGCGCTCATTCACATTAACTATGCAACAATATGCCCCCATCCCATCAAACCATGGTCATGAACAACTGAACATCAAGTACTACTACAAAGGGATCAAAACCAGAAAGGATTTGACCACTGCTCAAACCAGAAAGTGACAATACTTTCCTTTCACGTATAGCAATCATCAAGAGTTACAATGGAATGGATAATTATTTTCACAAATGTTCTGCATGCATCTTACATCCAGAGCTACAGGGATTAGCAGACATTAATATTTGTTCAATCAATATGATACAATTTATAATAACAAAATCAACATGAACACACACTCTTTCTTTCTAATACACTTCTATTGGTCTGCACATGCTATAGGTCTACCAATTAGAATGTGAGAATTTTGACTTGCTCTACATCCTGCTTTCTATGTAATGTATATACCTCTATCAAAATATTTTGTTACTGTGATACAGTCATATATCAAAAAACTTTTATTGTTTTGTGATTGAGATATGTCACATGTCTTGTAACAGTGCCCAAGATGCACCACAAGAGGAGGGATTTATCGTCTATATATTCATCAGAGTGAAGAATGTTTACTCAAAGAGGTGTGGGGACAAAACTGTGGTACAAAGCTGAACCTGTTTCCTGGCTACAAAGTTTTCCCAGACAAGAAGTTAGATTTCTGAAGTCCTGTCAAAAACTGTACTACGCATAATGTCAGATTTTGCTGCATATGAAATACTTGTGTAAAAAGTTTTCTTGCCTTAGACGTTCCACTTTTTAAGTTTTATACAAAAATAGCTCATTTATAAGATGGCAAGGGTTTGCAACCATTATTCATTTCTTGATGGTTGAAAGGTATCATAGTCAACAACCAACTGTGAATCAATTTATTGCTCTTGCAGCCCTGTCAACTGTTTGTTTCACGTTCCATAGTTTTGTTATTAACTTTCGCAATAACTGAAGCACATCATACAGCTGTTTCAGCACGGTTCAAGCTTTAAGAGTATAGTTTCGAAGTTCTTGTTGCAGTACATGATGTACTGTGCCTTAATGAGTACTGGCAACCTATATATTCACAGGTCTGAGGTCAAGGACACACATAATGAAGTAACTGTATCCAAGTTTCCCTGATAATGTGTTATTTACATATTTTGTGATCTTCATAATTTAAATACTATGAAATACAGTGAAACTCGCTTAAGAAAAACCCGGTTAAGAAAATTTCCCACCTAAGAAGTCAGGATAAAAAAGCACCAAAATTCTCCCCTTTCATTAAAATTACCCTTTTAAGAAATTTCCTGTTTGAGAAGTAGGATTTTTTTCGAATTTTCAAAACTTTCTTAACAGGGTTTCACTGTAATTGCTTGAGACCGAAACACAAAAGTGCATCCAAAAAATAACCTGACTTTTACATTTCCCTCATCTGAAGTTTTTTCCTTTTAGAAGTGCTTTGTCACTGATCTGTTGAAAAACACTTTGTATATGTATATAATGTATTTATTACCAGCTGTTCGAAGTTCGTAATATCCGTATCAGTGCAATCATTTAACATCTGCTCTAGATCACGCAATCGGTCTAGATCCTGCAGTCTGTCAATGTCCTTTAAATGTATATCTTTTGTCTGGCTCACAAATTCCAGAGGAACAGTGCCTGATGACACATTCCGGGTGAACTCTGTCAGCTTTCGAACAGCCTGACTGCATGTCTGACCAGGTGGATCATTCCTAAGAAAACGAAACAAATGAAATTTGACTGAAGAAAATGTGTCCACAGAATAAGACAAATGCATGATTCACTGACACTGCTGAATTGAAATAGCAGTCTTTGTATCAGCAAATTTAAAGTCAATATATCTGCTGATGTTAGTTAATTATGATATTTAATGCTATATGCTTTAGTCTAAGATACTGGGACACAACATTCCTACACCCATGAATTGACATAGGTCCACAAAATAACATAAGTATACTACAGAATAATAAAAACTAAAGAAATCAAGAAGATTTAAGAAGATAATAATAGTAAAACACTACTAATTTAGGCAACAAGTGGATTACTGACCACCTGCGTAATCAGTGATTTAAACTTTCCCATGTAATTATGACTACCTTATACCACAAAGTGTGTACATATATGAGTATGAGTGAGTGTCGGTCGAGCCCTTACAGTCCCAACGCACATAGGCCTTGACAGACCCTTTGTGCCTGTGTACATATATACAGACCTGTCAAGATTATATAATAATTAATCCACAGCTGCACAGAACATCTGCACAGTTTCACAACTGATTTTAGAGTTTTAACGTAAAATGATTTTTCACATGCTCTTCTACGCAGATTTTAGGAATGGTGACTAAGTTTTCAGCACACAAATCAATGTTAGTTTTTAGTTTTTGACAACCATCTTATTAGGACAATACCAGTTATCAAATTGTGAAGATTTCAATTAATCACATGCAAGCCATAACAGTGGGGAAGGGGAGTCATTACCTTTGCCATGAAATTTACGGCTCTTACCTGAATCTGGGTATCTGCCTCTTTTCCCAATCCTTAAACACCAGATCAGTGTCTACATTGACCTTCTCCTTCAAAATGTCTACTATATCACTGGCTGTCAGTGTCACAACAGTATGCCCACCTAGTCCATCTGATACACAAATTTTCTTTTTGCTTGCCAGACCAAGCATCTTGTACCACAACGGATCATGGTCATTTTGCTCTTCAGGCTTCTCTTTGCCAGATGCAACAGAAAGAGTAATCTCATCACCAACACTATTTGTTTCAGCTTTCTCATCACTACACAGAACCAGTACTTTAAAAACACTTCGTATCTTGCTTGTATCCACAGACAACAGCATTCCAAGCTTATTGACATGCTCCTTGTGGCTAACCAACAGTATTCTCCCTGGTGTCAGTTCTTTCACATACTTTGGTTGTGTCAAAACATGTGCCTGCAACGTATTTCATTAACATATGTAGCAACATAATCGCTTCACACAAACTTAATGTTTAATCATGAACTCCACACATTAAAAGAATAAGCAAAGACCAATTCCCATGAGAGACACTGTAGCATCATCATAAAGGAGTAACACTTCCACATTAAGCTAGTGACTGCATAACTTTCAAGACAAAGCAGGTCTAAGGTCTGCCCTCTAAATATGATGAATACATTAGGTACAGTAAAGGATGATCAGAAAGGCCCAACTATACCTAAAATACACCTTCAACCTCCATCATACTTCAAAAGCCTAGTATCAGTACAATTCAATATCTTTTCAGCTATATCCAACAATAAAATCTAATCTGTTAAAAGTTCCTGTAATATATTTTGAGAAGTAAAAATTGTTGTGAACATGTAAAATATAAAGGAAAAAACATACTCTCACATTTGACCATAGCTGCAGATATTCTGCTGCAATGTCGTAAAAGTGTGAAAGTGGCTTCCAGTGGGATCCATGCTGTTGAGTGTTCAAGGACATTTCCTTTATCTTTTTTTCCACACTTTCAAGCTCCTTCTCATATTTTTTCTGATTGCGTGAGTGTCCAAGCTCTAAGAATGAACGTGACATCATGCCTTCTACTGATATCTTCTCAACTCGAAACAGGTTCAAAATCATTGAGTATGTAAGTCGGAATTTTGATTCCAACATTGTTGGTTTACCTGTGTACATAAATATGTAATATAAATAAAGGTACAGTATTCAGAAAAACAGCCTTGATCCTCATCAGCTATGACAATGAAACTGACAACTAACATAGTTCTTTCGTTGCAGAATTCATGCATATCATTTTCTTTATGTCATTAACTGAAAGAGTGAGTCTTATGTGTATTTGTGTGTCCATGTTAAGGAGGTCCTTTGCTACAGTGAGAAGAAATATCACCAGAGAAGATGCTCTCCAGATATGGAAGGTAGTCGTGAACATACAAAATACATAGTAGTGGAAGCGACAAGGGTTTGCCTTGGAGGTTGGATCTGGAAAGAGTACCCAAGCATACTGACGTTTGATCTTTCACAGGAACTGATTGTGATAGTGATCACAGCCTGGTGGTTAAAAAAGTAATATTCCAAGAGCCTGTAGTTTATGAAATAATATTACCCATGAATCAAAGTTTCAAAAACAAGAATAATGAGTGTAAACACTTCTTCAGTCATCAAAACAGAAACTGATTACACACAACAAACTGCTTCTGTATTAGACAGTCTGAGATTTCAAACCAGAATATTTTACTAATGTGTTCACAAAATTGATCAGTATAAAGAGAAAAACATTCTAATGTACACTACTTAATTTTATCAATTTAATGATTTTATTAACACCACAGAATAGAGTAAGCACAGATCTTAGAACTATGATAATCCGGTAACTGACATCTCATAAATGTGCTGTAAAGCATAACCCTAATCAGTTTTGCTTTCAATAGTATGGTGCTGAAGTTAAAATCAAAATATGCATAATTTAACAATAATTCATATTTAGTCTCTTGACTTGAAAATGGCTTTTTCAAGCCAACACCTGTAGTCTTTATTATATAGCCCTATATACATATGGTGGTAATAAATTCAGCTGTGTTTCAAAGGACAGCAGAATGCAACAAATAAAACAATACTGCTCTCATTGACAAACAAAAATATACTCAACGTTCTTCTCTAACTACATTAAGTAGATAAAATCCTTGGATATCACCAGTACAGATCGCAATGCAATGCATCCATTACTATCAGATACTACAGATATAAAAGCACAAAAAAAAGACAGAAAATAATAGTACAGCACAACAGCTCTTTACGGATTCCAAAAACCCCATGATTCATTTAAAAAAAAGTACTCTACAGCATTCTCTTGAAACTAGTTAGGTCAATTAGATCATGTTTAAATAAAGCCCATATTAAAGGCCATACACATCACCTGCATTTCCCCTTCATGATGGTCTAAACAAGGAGACACCACACTGTCATTGCTTCCCAACTTTCCATTAGAATTACAAAGTTCTGGACTACACTAGTGATATTAATTTGACCTTGTAACTGTTTCTGCTCTGACAGCAGTTATGTCTCCCACTGCTCTGACTCCCCTTGTCCTTCAAATTCACTACAGTATAAAAATCACAGCATGCTAGATACAAATAAAGATTCATCAACCACTGCCTGCTCAAAGCAGGCAGAAACTGTTCACACAGTTCCAATTCTTCTCCTAGAGTAGAGCAGCTGTCAAGAGTGCTTCCTTTGAACAAAATACTATAGCCAAACACACAAAATTTAAGGTGGTAAAGAAAAACATAATATGACATTGCAAACAGTACGGTGCCTTCAAGGTCTTGCTTGATATTACATCAAAAACAGCTATTGGGTTAATGGTGAAAACATAAATACTACCAGAAAACACACATACGTTATATTACATGCCAGTAGAGAGGATGGTCTAGAAGCAAGCACAGAAAAAACTAAGTGTATGTTCATGTCCCATTGCAAATCATCTGAAAATGAGGTTACGGTCAGCGGTTGGAAAGGACAGTAATGATTCAAGAACACATTCTATCTGGGGAATACTTGCCACCACTGAGTTCAGGATATTTTGTCTTCCCACCTACCATGTATAATGGTAAAAATTAAAATGTACAAAACTACAGGCTTACCAATTGCTTTATACAATAATGAAACTTGGTCTTTCATGTCAATAGAGGAACACTGATTACGTGAAAGGAGAAGTAAGAGCAAACTAGAGAAAGTTGTATAGTAAGGAACTTCATAATTTGTACTCTTTGCCACAGATTATTTACTTATTGATTCCTTCGCACTATGGTCCTCTATGAACTGTGGCCTCCATCATGAAAAATGCCAATTCTTCTCTTTCATTTGTCTTTGAACCCCACATCTGCTTCTTTGAGCCACTTAAATCCGGTCCCGCCAACTTTTGTTCTACAATCCAGATTATTTT
Organism: Coptotermes formosanus; assembly: GCA_013340265.1. Taxonomy (NCBI): domain Eukaryota; kingdom Metazoa; phylum Arthropoda; class Insecta; order Blattodea; family Rhinotermitidae; genus Coptotermes; species Coptotermes formosanus. Next base: position 2,300,439 of record BLKM01006251.1, on the reverse strand, counting down.
TAAAAATCCTTTGGCCACACTGTAATTACATGCATCAGCCACTTGAAAAAACCAGTTATTATTAGGATCGTCAAATCAAGAATGATGAGATGGGTGAGACATGTAAATGCAGGCACGAAACGAGAGGGGCACACTGGGTTTTGGTCATTGGTCAGACAGCATCAAGAGAAAATCTCGACACTGACATGATAATATTAAAGAACAATATAAAAGAACAGGACAGGATGGCACATAAAAGATTCATTTGGCTCAGGACAGGGACCAGGACCAGGCACAATAAACACAGCAATGAAACTTCACATTCCACAAAACACAGGAAATGTTTTCACTAGCTGAGCAGCTATTAGTTACTCAAGGGCTCTGCTCTATCAAGTTTGTTATTTACTTTTGTGTGTTCATGTGCCTTTTAGCAATGATATATCCACCTCGAAGATTATAATACAGATCATAGAAACAAATCCTTAAGAACAAACAGGTATGTCACATTCAGATATTAGATGAAGAATATAACTACTTCATAAGCATATACTAAATCTACCAGGAGTCTCAAAAAACTAACCAAGCATCATAGTGTTGAGTGTATGTACATCTGGAACACAATCCTTGCACATGATAATAACAGTTCCTGTTTCATCAAGTCCTCTTCTACCTGCTCGTCCTGCCATCTGGATGTACTCAGCAGGCAACAGTGTTCTCATTTGTCTACCATCATATTTCTCAATGGAATCAAACACAACAGTACGAGCAGGCATGTTGACACCCATGGCAAAAGTTTCCGTTGCAAAGAGGAGCTACAAGAACATAGAGTCATTCTCTCAAAACACAGAAACTTTTATATGTTTTAGATGAGCACTGGGACATCTGAGGTTCGCCAAACAGTGACTATGAAGAATAAGGTCTTTGACCCTGAAGATATCTGCAATGGGTTCGTCCAAAATTATTTCTGAACCATACTGCTTAAAAACAGAAAAGAGAATGGGTGCTTTTCCTAGTACTGTGTAACATAATCCAACCAAAATATCAGAATAAGCCAATTTTAATTACCTCTCAACAACATAATAAATACACATCAAGAGCAACCACATACATAAATCACAAGGAACAAATACCAAAAACACACACATACTCCAGAGTGTAGTAATGTTTATATCCTCATAATTTAAAACATTTTGAGAATGGAGGCAAAAATATTTAAAAGGAATGGAGGAAAAAATATTTAAAAGAAAGAACAGATTAATGCCTTTATGTCAGGGAAGACAATTTACAATACTAACTTACAGCTCATTTACTCAGGTAAAATCAGAGGCATAAAAAACAACAGACTACTTATACACCTTTTAAACCTGCAACAGAGTGACAAATAGCCTACAGTATTTCAGCCATAGCGTCCACCTGACAATCAAGTCATCAGCCAATAACTTGCGATCAAAGATTAAATAACTGCACAAGTTCTGAAGTTCTTACAGCATTGCTGCTGAAGACTCAAGTCTCCTGGGATCCTATGCCATGTGAACTGCTACATACATGTAGTTACATGTGCTCTGGAGGACTGCTTGGCCCTGAACATGAAGGCAAATTATTATTCTTTGAAACAACAGTAACTATTTACCAGTTGACAGAAGGCAACAACCTCATAGACTTGAAACTTCAAGAAATGACTAGTAACGTGCTGTTCCACATACCTTAACCAGTCCTTTCTGAAATAACATCTCCACTATTTCTTTCAGAATTGGCAGGATCCCACTGTGATGTACTCCAATTCCTTGCTTAAGTAGCCGTTTAAGTATCATAACCTGCACATAACAAACCATCAGGTAGTGTAGACATTGCTTTCACCAGCACAACCAACACAGCCACAACTGCCATCGCCACAACATTATCATCATCATCATCATCTCCTTTATGCAGGGTATTCGCACTTATATACCTGAAACAAACCATGTTTCTAGGGTATACAGTGTCGCAGCTATTCTGCACGTACTGTTAATGATGCATATAACACTGTCTTCAATATTAAACTCTTTTGTGCTTCTACATCAGCACTTTCCGCAGTATGTGTGCTGTGCCCAATATAGCTGTTTTCTGTAGTTCCTTGATATCGTGCTTTGTTGGTATGCTGCTCAAGTATTTTCTAAAGGATTTTGAAATGGTCCCAGTTGCTCCTATTATTACTGGCATCACCTATGTTTTTACATTCCACATGCACTGTATTTCTATTATAAGGTCTTTATATTTTAGAATCTTCTCAGTTTCTTTCTTTATCACATTTCTGTCTCCTGGGATTGCTACATCAATTAGCGTACATGTTCCTTTTTCATTATCCCAGATTATGATGTCTGGTTTATTGTTGGGGATGGTTCTGTCGGTTTGCACTTGTTGATTCCATAATATGGTTACCTTGCCCACTTGACTTGTTTCTACTGATTTTGGTACATGTTCATACCAGAGTTGACTGTCTAATTTTACCCCCAGTTCCTTACATATATTGAAGTGTAGTTGAGCACACACTCTATCATGTCGCTTGATGTATTGTTCTCTTGCCTGTATTGGGCAAGCTGACATAATTTGGTCTACTGTCTCCTCAAACTGGTGACATAATCTGCATTTGCTATCCATTTCTGTTTGCAATATTTTTGTTGCATGATATTTTGTTTGTTGTACTTGATCTTGTGCTGCCACTATTTCACTTTGTTTCTGCTTTCAGGTCTCCCTTTGACAGCCAGAGGAACGTGTCTTCCTCGTTAATGAGATGTTTATCTATGCTTCTAATGTACTGGCCATGCATTACTTTGTTTTTCCATTTTTCCTGTAAGGATTCTGTCAATCTTGCCTTTGTGTTTTGTATTCCATCTTCTTTCATGTCATTGTTCTCGTTTGATGGACTTAATTCATCTATGATCTTCGTTGCTGCCCTAACTGTTGAATTCATATTTGGTTGATTGCTGTTGTGGCTTCTAATAATATTTATAAACTGGTCTTCTTTATATTTTTTTAAGATATTCTGCAATATTAATTACCTCTTTTATATGCTGCTTCAATTTGTGCCAGGCCTCTTCCCCCTTCTTTCCTCTTTACATACAGCCTATCTATATCAGTTTTAGGATGATGCATTTTGTATATTGTTAGTATCTTTCTGGTTTTCCTATTAATTTTTTTAATTTCTTCTAATCTCCAATTAATTATACCAAAACTGTATCTTAATACTGGAACGGCTAATGCTCCAATTGCTGTAATTTTGTTTTTGGCATTTAATTCAGATTTCAGTATTGTTCTTAATCTCCTGGTGTATTCCTTCATCAATCTTTCTTTCATTTGCTGATGTTGTATGTCATCACTTTCCTCATTCCCAAGGTACTTGTATGTCTTCCCCTGTTCCAGCTCTTGTATTTCTCTGTTGATGTCCACCACTAAATTTTGCGAGTGTACATGTTTTCCTTTCTTAAATACAACCTTTGCACACTTGTCAAGCCCACATTCCATATGGATATCATCAATGAAGGTTGTACTGTTTGTATCTGTTTTTGAAGCTCTCCTTTTGACTTGCCTAACAACTTCAAATCATCTACATAATGTCGTCGTTGTTTATCCCAATTACATGGATTCAGACTGTTAACACTTCTCTGCTGGTCACCCCTGGTATTGTTCTAACCTTCAGTTTACAGTGAAAAAATAGATACATCATTCAGTTTCCAGGAATTCTTCAAAATGTGCTAACCGACAATTTGATAATCTTAAAGTTATTCATCCCCACTGTGTTTACAATATAACTAGCACTACAAATATACTCACTCTACACACAACTTTATTTTACAGATAAAACCAGCTATATGTTTCAGTTAACGACAGTAGCCATCACCAGAGTCATCACGAAACTACAAAAAGGAAATGTTTACAACTGTGTTGGTGATTATAGATCTAGAACCTTACAAATGTAGTGTTCCATAATGTACATAACATGTAAAATATGCAGCTTCAGGAATAAATTATTTATGAAGTTCACAAAAAATTAAATAACTGTACAATTGACAAATTCTGTAGATGGCTGGTGTATATTTACTTCATTTATACTGTTTTGGTGGTAGTATGTGGGAACACACGGTAGTTAAATTTACTCAAGCATCTCATTGTTGTGCAGTTTGAGGACCTACTCCAAGTAGTCCCTCAAACTCCATACAAACGAGACACACTCAAAATCATCAAGAAGAACGCATGTGAAATAAACCTTGTAAATCCATAAGTGTACAAAGAAACATGCTCAGGATAAGAACAACATGAAGAAATCACTTTTAAGAAATGCATGAACTTCCATAATGTTTAACTACATGTTTTATACACATAACAAACAACAACCTGTTAAGTGATACTATACTTCTTAAGCAAATTTAACTACGTTCCAGTGTACTACCACCGACACAGTATGAACGAAATAAATATACACCAGCCATCAGTACAAAATTCACCTACACTACCCCAATTCTAATCATTTGAAATACTAAGTTTTTTACTATTAATATAAATTCAACACACACCTACAATTAGTTAAATTTCATAAATTATAAAATTATACAGTTTTTATAACCTTCATAAATTATTTACTTTACATGTTATGTATTTTATATAACACTACATTCATAAGGTTTGAGATGTCTAACCACTAATGCAGCTGTAAAAGTGTCCTTTTTATATCAGCCTGATGATGGCTAACGTTATTAGCCGAAAACTGTGGCTGATTTTATCTGTAAAGTAACATTGTTTTTAGACTTAGCATATTTGCATTTCGTGACATTTTGATAGTTTTCCCTTACTGTATTGATATGATAGTCCCAGTTCTTTAATTTGTCATTACACTTACGATGTCACTTCAATCCTGGTATTACCCCACAGAAAAACATTTCTGACATACCCAGGAATGGAAAAAGGAGAAACAAGAAATGCATATAGCATTTGGTGAAAAAATTCTTAGTAGTAGTCCCTTGAACACCGAGAGAAGGATGAGATGATGATATTAAAACAAATTAATGCAAACAGCTGTGGGTAATAATGGCACTTGCATAAATCTCTTGTGCCCTTCAGAGGGAGTCTAGGCTAATTATGAAGATTATCTCAGAAACGGCCCTCAATGTAGAATTCTAAAGCACATGTCATTAAAATTACTGTGACAATGATTATGTTAAGGTAATTTGCATCCAAGAAAGGAAACAACAACACAGCAACCAATCACAATGTGTGGTATGTACTGTCAATAGAGTCATCTCACTACCTACAGCTTGTCTAACACCAGGAAGAGACCACTGCTGTTATGGCAACAGCATTGCAAAGTATTAGCTGAAGCAGAATGTGGCTGGTCTAGGTAGTCAAACCACAAATTTATATGGCACAGTACTTTGAAACAAGTCTCTTTCTCTTATCTTATTAACAACCTGAGGTGGTAGATGTGATGTGAAGAAATGGAAATACATCCTGTTACCCAACTACCCTGCAGTTCATTACACCAGCAGTCATCCCTTCCATAAAAAGTTGATTTAAATATGCAGATGGAGGAAACTGACTACTTGTACCAGGCCTTCAGCCACATTCATTTGATGTTGGTTCCATATCATCTTTATCACTTCCAAGATCATCAAGGTGATATTCCAGGGGTGCACAAGTCCCAGGCACCTGGTCAACTAGATTTTGTGCAATGATACACAGTATTTCCAACATAGTTCGTGCCATTTTTCCCTTACCTACGAACATGTGTATCAGTTCACACTCAGCTAGCAGAAAGCACCACATAACAGTCTGTCTGTCACCTTACAGAAGAAGTGTAATTACATGAAAGCCATGGAAAGAAATGGAAAATGTCACCCGTGTAAGCAGAAGATGCCACTGGAAGTAACAGCCCACATGCTCCTGCAGTCTGCACTTAAAAGTCAGACAAGCAACACATTTAACAAACCCACCCAAACCTGTCACACTATTCTCTGTACTGTCTCTTGCACTAACTTTTCGATAACAGTAAACTTTTAAATATTTAATTACCACATCTTAATACAGGTAAGGGGGTTGTGAAGGATATTCACTCTATACAACTGGAAGTTGAATTAAATTTGCACTTATTAAACATAAACTGCGAAATATTAACCATAACTTATAAAGATTAGCGACTGTAAAATATATGACCAATAAAGATACACAAAATATGGTTCACCTGAGGCAGGGCTCTGTCTGGTCCTTTCAAGTTTTGTATGCTTCTGTTAAAGAATTTAAGAATGAAATTCTTCTCGCTTTCTGTTGTTAAATCCACAGAGCTCAAATTCCTTGAGTTTTGATCACAGCGATTTCTTGATAAAGTGAAGGCTACAACAGGCAACTTGTCTTGATTCTTGAGATGGTCCAGAAGTCCAACCCAGATGGTTGCTTCTTGTTTTTGAGTCAAATGTGCCCTTCCTTCTTTGGGACCATACCCCTTCTTGGTATTCAGACGAGCCTCTTTTGCCTCAACTGCATCATTATAACTGAAAGTGGTAAAAGCAACTTAAGTTTATGATAACAGGATTAAACCAACAAACGCACAATATTTAGTTTTATTCCACTCTGCTTTTATTTCAACTTTTCCCCGACATGTTGCAGCACTTTTATTGCCATTTTCAAGGGGGTTACCTTCATTACGTAAAACATGAAGCTTCTTCAGTGTGCACTAACATGTGACTCTTCAAATGTCTAAAATATCTAAAATTAACAATTAAAATTCTTCTACGTGTTATAATTCTCTGAATTCACGTGGCTTTTTTAGTTTTCTGTTATTGGAATGACACTTATTGTGTTGTGGTTAATTTGTTAATTTTAGATATTTTAGACATTTTAAGAGTCACATGTTAGTGCACGCTGAAGAACTTGTATGCTTTATGTAATTAGGGTAACCCCCTTAAAAATGGCAATAAAAATGCTGAAACATGTCTGGGAAAAGTTGAAATAAAAACAAAGTGAAATAAAACTAAATATTGTGCATTTGTTTTTTTAATTGTTATAATATAACTACATGCATGGAACTGAACAACATAAAGTTAAGTTCATGACTTACAAAGAATGCACTGTTACATCACTATCACATAACATTCTCACGTCCACAGTGTGTCTGGTGAGAGAAAATGTCCTACCCACTATATTGTTCAGTTCTGGGAACATGACTCTCCTTTTGACATAAACAGTTTCATGTCCATCACATGCTGGCCAGATAAAATTTCTTGACACTCCCTCTTTTTAGGCACCATACCTATATTCAACACAATATAACTAATGTACTTGATGTTGCACATCTTCCGTGCAACAGTCTAATACACACACATTTCACTACCAACTATATGCACAGTGTTTATATGTGTTATACACTGCTCCTACATGTCTTGGACATCTTCAGGGAGTTACCTATTTATATAGTGACAACCACCACTGTATTCTCATTATATTATTTATATATATATATACAGTGAAACCCTGTTAAGACATTTTTGAAAATTCCAAGAAAATCCTACTTCTTAAGCGGGAAATTTCTTAAAAGGGTAGGACCAAAAAGTTCTATTTTTTAAATTTTTTTGTTAACTTATTACATATGTATGATGAACCTGTACAATTTGCAGCTGTCTTAACACATTCTCACTTGTATCTGACCATTTAACCATTTTGTCTGTAACATTTCATTCACAGTTTCATTTACACCTTTACCTATACTGTTACTGACTTTTCATTCACAAGTTCACATTTCATTCCAGATCTGTACTTTTCCTTGAAATACTTTTCAAGCATGGGTTGTTGCTCTTTTTTCAAAAACGGTAGCAGTATACATCTTCAGATTCCATAGGTTCGCTTTTAGGTAGACCACAAGTGGTGGTCAGTAGTTCCATTTACTTGCACTAACTCTGCAGTGTCTTGAATTTATTTTCTGGAATTGCTGATGTAACTTACCTGCACACAGTGACCACAAATGTTTCACAATCACACAACACAACGACATGTTTATATTACTGCCGACAAATTACGTTTAAACAAGTTGTCGCAATCGATCACCCACTTATCTCACGTCAAACTGCTGTCCCCTAGCAACATGTGACTCCTGCCAGTGCGTGCCTAAACTTCTTCAAATGTTATTGGCTGCCTTAGTTTCCACCAAGTCCTAGGCTGTTGAAGCGGCAAAACATTGCCTAATGCAGGCTCATGCAGGTCACGAAACAGCCAGGATCGGCTTCCAGCCAATGGATACAATTTTTCGGTTGTCATAACAAGAGACTGATTAGTGGGGAGTGACTCACTGCAGTTTCTGCATCGTGGAAGAAATATGACACCTCCGCGACTGCCATGAGGTTGCATCATTGTGCTGTGTGAAACGTGGTGGATATGACCTTGACCACGTGCCATTTGAACACTAAATTTTGGAAACAGAATGAATGGAAACTCAGGGAAATTCCTTAAGATTTTGAAACAGAAAATGTATTAAATGGGTAAAAAAAATTGTTTCATCGTGAAATTTGTTACTTCTTAGGCAGGAAATTTTCTTATGCGGGGATGTATTAAAAGGGTAACCTGTAATGTTATGCAAATGGGAGAATTTTGGTGCTTTTTTATCCTGACTTCTTAGGCGGGAAATTTTCTTAACCGGGGACGTCTTAAGCAAGTTTCACTGTATATACACAGTCTGCCAATCATCTATGACAACTTGTCATATACGTTGTACACAATGATCAAACTTGTAGCTGCCTGAAGATGGCCAAAATGTATGGCCAAAACATGTAGAAGCAGTGTATAATAAATATAAACATTGTGCAGCTAGTTGATGGTGAAATTTGTGTACAACATAACTAAATCAGTTAGCTGGAAAAGAAAACATATCCATATTTCATCAATATTTTATTTCCAAACTACCCAATTTTATTAGTCTGCCAGTTTCTGTATTTAACACTGACGATTTAGGTTGTGGAGTAGTGCATGGCATTGTCACAGATGTGTTAGGCTAATGGCATGTGGCAATCGAATGAAAGCTGAAAGTCAATACTGTTGAGAAAATCAAGACCAGTGGAAAAGAAGATCCTGTCCAGCATCATACAGATGTCAGCTACTGGTGCCAAGTAAGCGTTTCACTATTGGGATCCTTACATCCCAAACTTACTAACTGCATCAGCTAGTAAGTTCCAAACCCAGAGACTAAACAATCCCACATAAAATTTATGTTTTTTTCTTTGACAAATCCAAGTTGCATAATACCACCCCACATGAAAAAGTGAAAGAGTAACAGCAGTCCTATGATAATATGTCAAGTGACCCTCTTTCATCAATACTTTAGAGAAGTACTTTACTTTCATTGACCATCAGTGCTATATAATATGAGCTACCAATAGTCATAAATACATTTCCTGGTGCATCAGCCTAGATTTTCAAATCGAATATTGAAGAATTGGAACTCTAGATACTTTTTTGTATATCACATTCTCTACTAATAGTCTCCTGTTTACAGAAGTTTCTTGAATACATATTTAATATTTTACACACATAAGGAAACACATCAAACACAATAATACAGAAGTGTAATGAAAGCCTGCGTACAAGGTAGAAAAACATCCAAATGAAATCACACTTAGAAATCTTGGTCATCATCACTTCAAACATTCTTTCATGTCCACCAATTGGTTCAAAGATTAGCTTTTGTAAACACTGTAATGAACCTTCAGATTTCAAAACAGCAATGAGCAAAAGCCAAATACTTTTCAAGAAAGACCTTGTGCCATGGAAACAGTAATATATAGCAATCCTTTGGCGCCACAGACTTTAATTTGTAATCAGTTGTGCCTGCTGTGATACCTATTTTGGTTTCTATGTACCCACAGTTTTTAATTTGTACAGACATGGAAAAGTTGGTACCTTATGCACCAACAGATGTACAGCTGCTGGTGGCAACATAGTAATAATTTCCCATAAAGCCCTGGCTTACCAAACCAGCGTCTTTAACAAATATAAAACCACGTCTGATCAGACCTGCTGTGTTACAGAACAGCAAACCTCCAAAAAGATGAACTTTCTTACCCTTTCTTTACAAAAACTCCTTTTTCATTCACCACAAGAAATCGTTCATGTTTGGATTTACCACCAGAACCTGTGTAGAGGTAGTGCTGTAAGGGGACTGGGCGTTTCAATGTACTGATGACATACATTTTCTTTTGCTTTGTCCGACCAACCCAATCAGCAAACTCCAGGGTGTTGGGGACAGTTGCACTAAGCATTACGACACTTACATGGTCCGGGAGCAGAATCAACACTTCTTCCCATACATGACCCCTCTGAAATAAGTGCATATGTTTAGGACACAATGTTAACCAGCACATAACAACACTATCAGTCCTTGCATGCCTGTTTTAGTGCAGTACTTGAGTTCTAGGAGCACTGCTCAAGCAATAGTATGTAACTATTTAAATTAAGTAGTGACATATGCTTCCTAAGCCCCATTTCAACTAATTTTCCATGTACATTCCCAAGGCATCTTGGTTCCAACTGCTTATCCTTCACCATTTGTCCATTCCTCACAATTCTGATGTTCTGGAGGAGTCCAGTTCCTTTAGCAATCTTGCTTAAGGATGTTAGTTTAGACACTGATACAAAAATGCTGAATAAGAAATCAACATTTTTTTATCAGACAGACTAAACAATGATGTACACAAAAATATACCTAAAAATATGACTCATAATAAGTTGTGGACATTTTGTGCTCTGGTGTGATTCACTATTTCTCTATGCCATGTGCACTGTCTTAGTAGATGTGTTCAATACAGCCTGACAAAAACTTCAGTAGTTTACAATGCCAGTGAACACAAGACAACATGGCACAGACGAGTGGTATCAAGGCAAATGGCTCTACATGTTCACCCAGTCAATGAAAATAGTCACTGTATTTGTCACAAAGTTCAGAAGTCTTCCTTGTAGCTCTCAACCAGTAAAAGGGGATCACACTATAGACGACAATTCAATCATGCAGAAATGTATCTTGCTGGAACATCAATATTTTAAAGCAGATTAAAACAAATTCTAGGTCAAATAATCGAGTTCTTAACACGCCCTATTTTAACTCTAAGAATCAAGTAGAGAAAAGTGTGCAATGTATCAAAATATAATAGCTTCTCTTGATTTGTTACACATATTCATGGCATTAATTAGAATTTATTACAAAAATTTACACAAAATGCCACTTCCTTCAGTGTTCTTGAAATTGTTTGTTTCATCTCTGACACATTAATAACCTAGTGATGGCAAGCACACAACTTCTAAACCACAAATATAGTAACAGCGTGATAAAATCTGACATCATCTTTACTCTAGAATGTGCACAGAACACTGCCATTATGGTTAGCTAAGAGACTGCATCTACATACCTCTGAATCATTAATGTAGTGAACCTCATCAAATATGACATACTCAAGATCGCGGATCACTTCACTACCACAGTAAAGCATGGAGCGAAGAATTTCTGTGGTCATGATCAGACACTGAGCAGTCTGATTGATCTGGAAATCTCCAGTAATAAGACCCACATCTCCAAATGTTTCTTTGAAGTCACGGTACTTCTGATTTGAGAGTGCCTTGATTGGAGATGTATAAATGGATCTAAAACAGACAGAAAAATTAAACTACCATACATGGCAAATGACAATATGTATCTTACATGTTTACATAATTGTGCTGTACTGTTACTTTACACGAAAATGCAGTAAACCTTTGCGTTCTGGATTCTCAATTACATGTTTCCAAAACTTCATACATGTCTTATTTTCTGATTAACAGTGCATAAAAACAACACAAAACTGCAACAGATTTTGTTACCTGCATCTTCACAATGTTCACAAACTTAATGTTCCACATTCCGTACCTTACATCTATCAAGTACCGTAATTTGTTCTACACTGAGCCACGCACCAAACTGGCCTGCTTCACGCCCCTGTACGTCATCGAACCAAGTGGACTTATCCACCTACCCCCAAACATAATACTTTTCTGAGTGTACGCCAAGATCCTCTGTCCACCACGTATCACCCATGTTTAAATCCTCATAGCTCAGTAAATGTCATGAATGGACACATACCGATACAATATTTTTAACAAATTTCCTAAGTTTTGCCACTCCCTGCTGGGACACCTGTTTGTAAGTACCACCAGAAAGAACAATACTAAACCAATCCAAAACAAGTGCAGGACCAGAAGTTCCATGACCTCCAATTCTTGGCCTTCGTATTGCTCCTTTCATTTAAAAAATAACAAAACCCTTGCCCAAATCAAGGATGACAATGGGAAGAAAAGAATGAAAAAGGATGAGGATAAAGAAAAAAAGAAGAAAGAAAGACCTCCCAGTTTTGTTATCTTGCATACAATAAATGCCCCGATGTCCCTGAGAATAAAATAAAAAACAAAACTCATGGCAATAAAAACATGTCACAGGCATGGAAATGAAAAGTCCACATGATGGGATGAGAAACAGCAATCTGTTACATTGCGGACTCTGAACTTCCTTCTTACTGTTATTCAGCATATTCAACCACCTTTGGTATAAAACTCTTTCTTTTAAACAAGCTGACTTTGTGCACCTCCTCTTACTGCAGTAACAAATGTGTGGCTGCAACTGAGACTAAAATGGAATGAAACAAGCCTGTTACAAAAACAAAAGGTACCACAAGTGTGGCAACTGAAAAAAAAACTTAGTCATCTGACAAAAAAAATCAAACCATAACTTAATAAAATTATTATGGAACACTGACATTATTACCCTGTCCACATGTAATGTTACATAGCCTATGCACTTACTTTGTCATATGTTTTTTTGACAGAGCAATGGCGTATTCTGCCACTACAGTTTTACCAGCAGATGTATGAGCAGCCACAAATACATTACAGTGCTCTTCCAGTTTCAATATTGCCTGTAAAACAGCACAAGCCTTCAGAAACAAAGCAAGAGTCCCTCATGAACTGCAAGATTTCTGGTTCACACAGCAGTGTGGTTGAGGATTCAAGTCTTCTAGGACATGATTTTATCTCACTGGCCAAGTGGCCCCCAGTACTTTGAAGAATCATGGTGCCTTTATCTTCATGAGTTATTTCAGTGCTTAACCCTTGAAGATGAAGGTGCCATGATCTTCCAAAACATTATGACTCAATGACAAAGTATCACATTGCAGAAAACTTAAATGCTCATCCCTCATGCACTTTTGTGCACATAATTATTTTTTCACAAACACAGTTCAGCCACCTGTACCTGTTTCCTCACTCACAGGACTTCAAGCCATAACCCATACCTCCAGACTAAAAATCTAAAGTCATGTAACTCTTTTAAAAACATAACACAAATTTTCCTAAATAATAAAATAATTAATCTATTAGGTTATTTTTCATTATACAATTTTTAACATAATTTCAACAATCCTCAATAAATAATAACGTATAAACTTTTACATAATGACACATAGCCAGGTTTTATTATATAAGGGCAGCATTCTGTTAATAATAAGGTTTATATGATGTGGACCACTTGACTACAATATGTAATAATTCATACCAACTCCAAATAATCTGATTACTATGAACAACTGACATGTTGCATTGTGATGGTAACAACCATATGGCACTAGATGATAATAAAATGATGCATGGCTCCTGAATGTCTCAGTAACTTCCAGAATATGTACAATAATTATAAACTCAGAAATAAAGAACTCTGAAAACAAATAACATCAGAACATCAAAATGTTCAATATCAGTGTAACATCATATATCATACACTGTATCTGTTTATAACAATTACAAAAGAATTCAGCACATCTATTAACTAGAAATCACAGCATCCACAAAACTTGCATATCTACATGTAAGAATACTTCAAAAGTGTACTATAGGATATAGAAACATCAGCATAGCATCAGGCAAGAAGACTGCATCAAACTGAGGCAACAGCAACAGTACTTTGCAGTAAATCAAGTGAGGATCAGTCCTTAGCAAACATACAACTTTCAACTAAATAAATTTTTAATACAGATTCCATTCATACAGCACTAATGAGATTGCACAGGTGCTGGATTATCGGATATTTTTGATGGTCACATGGCACCTACAATGACCTAAGTTCTTACAGCCAATGTTTTGTTACTCGTCCGATACTTGGGCTGCACAACTGAGCAGAGGAGTATTCCATTTGGATATCTCCTTCACCTACTGGTTCAGGATCATCAGGTTCCTCTAGTCTGTTTTCTTGAGTCTTCATACCTGAAGAAGTGGATGGAGTAGGAGACAAGGGGTCAGGAGTTACCACACCAGTAGACACTTCTGGACACCGTTCTGAACAAGTCCCTGAGATCTTCCTGCTTCATTAAGAAGCTTTTTCTGGTAAAAATACTGAGGATTATGTGCACATTCATTACTTCAAGCACAGGGCTCCCAGGAATGCTGCGTTATAGGATGCCAGATTGAAGGAATTTTGCTATAATTTTACAATTTTGTTTAAGGACGAAACTTTTTATGGCTTTATCATAAGTCTTTATTTTTCAAGAAAATAACTGTATAATGTATGTAACAAACTAAGAAATGTAATTAACGATTTTGTGTAAAAGAGTGTAACGCTTAAAAATGAGTTCATGTGAAGCAAAACATGCCACATTTGAAAGACAAATATTACTGGTAATATTACTTACAGTTGCATTACACATATTGAAATTAAAAGCTCCATATGAACTAGTACAACAGAAAAATGAAAACAGAAAACTTTTTCTAATGGTGCGTAATCACTTTCAAACTACAGCAGTACAAAGTGTATTGGAGGTAGTTCTGTCTCTATTTATTCATCGCATCAACAACTCTATCTCCGACTAAGCCCAGTAACTACAGAAAGAACAACGTGTCACACATCTGAACGTCATGCAGTTGCTCAGTGTACAGAAAAGTAAGGACAAGGGAACAAAGCCTGCAATACTGCTGTATGCGAATATTGACCTTTATGTGCAGGACGACTATAAACTTCTGGCACACATTTACTATTTCTGTTTGAGCATGTTCTGCGTTAGTGGTACTTACCTACGTCCAAAAATCTTCCTAGTGTACATACATACACTGATGCATCACACGCAAACCACACTAATAGAAACACTACTGATAACTAACCTTTTTCTGAAAAGTGTCTAGTTCAAATCGCCAAGTCTTTGCCATTACTGGTACTTTCTTTTCAAAATCCATTACAGGACAAGACACATCCAACTCTTCAGCCCACTGTGATCGTCTTTGACGCTTCAAAGGAGCAGACTCTGTGATTTTCAACACAGGAATGATATCTTCCTGTGAAGAATAAACAAACAAATGACAAATAAATACACCAATAAATAAATAACTACAAATGTTTCACCCAGTGATCCAAAAGATTACTAAATCTTCCTTTGCCTGGGAAAAGACAAAATACCTTTGCATGTACTAAGATAATGGTTCTGTGGGATGTGACACAACATAGGTTAGCAGCCATGTACTGCTGTTTCTCCGAAACCTGTGACACTTACTTATCACATTCCATGGTGCCACATACAAAGACACTCACTTATGAACAGATCTGTTGTTCATCATGTGTTTATTAATTCTGCTGTTATCTTCAAAAATTGACTTATGAGAAGTTTCACCTCAAAATACAATCAAGAGTAACAAGAATTATTAATATAATAAAATGTGACAACTTTCTCTATGAATTTACATAAAATAAAGACATACTAGTTACAAAACCACATGCAAGAGACTGAAATAAAATAAATTTTGGGTTGTGCACCAACACACTGCAAACATCCTACAGTAAAGACCAACAACACTACACACCACGTTATGGAGAAAGAACCGTAAGTTTAATATTCCTCCTACACATTTCAGCCAGGCTGGGCCATAATCAGGGAGAATATGTAAAACACAAAGTAGAAACTACTGAAGTCTTACATTAAAAACTATTATGTTAAGTCAGCTCATCTATTACAGAGTAGAGTTGTATGCTAATATATTGCTCAAAGTACATATAAAACCTCCTACCATTCGCAGTCTCTATAAAGTGTTATTCTATGCCAAAAGTACCATTCTCTAAAGCAGCATAACTTCTTGATTATAAGCTGAAGTTCAATTAAAATAACAGTACGTGACATGCTAATATAGTAAAATGCATGTTGTTTGTCTCTAGCAAATTGTGTGCAATAGGACATATCGGCAAACTGTTCCTCGAAACAACATGCTTTTCTGTTCAGCTATCCACAGTTTACTCAGCAATTGATCATACAGCAACCGTCCTTCTAAAGAGTACTGTTGAAGGGAATAAAGCCTTCAATCAAATGTGTTATGTTGGTTTTCACCTCTCTTTACGATGTCTTAAAAGACCTCAGTGTCATGGTCACAAGAAATAGAAAAATAAACATTGCTTGCCTAAAATAGTCTAGCCCAGAACAGTTTAGACTAAACCCCAGGACACTGTCACTCTGTCCACATGATTATATAAGCTGTCTTGTAGGAGAAAAAAAACTTTTTGCAGTAGTCACAATTCAATTACACATCATGAGAATCTGTCATTTGACAAACAAGGGTCACCTTACAATTGTGCACAAAGTTAAACAAGTTCCATGCAGGTGTTTTCCTGAAAGTTGAACAGCATAAAGGAAGGATGTCTTATATGCATGGTCATGTTACATCTGGGTGAACACAGTATTTTTCAAAACAATCTCTACGATATTCAATGACTAAGGTTCTCTAGGCGACAGAAATTAAACCAGAAGTACACACAATGATAAATGCAGATCAATTAATTCAATACATTTGTAATCACAATTCCTGATGCCTTTGATGCATTTGTGCCATCTTGGCACAAATTTAAAAGTTCCACTGTGGTATAAATCAGGTCCTTGTACTTGCAACCATTCACAAACAGCCACTGTGACTTCTGTACTACCATGGAATATGCCAAGCTTGAGCAAATGCATCAAAGTGCTCAAGGATTAAGATGAAAAAAAGATGACACATCAGTGACATAAATAAGCAACAGTTCATGCTGTAATGATATGCCACATAATTGTGACCTGAGGAGCCTTACTCATTGAAAATCCCTGAACCACACAGTTACATAAATAAAATGGTAACAGCCGAAGTGGCACATCAGCAGGCCCTGCACTGGTTAAGTAGGTTCCATGCAGTTCAGTTTCATTCTAAGTATCCAAAGCTTGATGGCATCTTTTGTTTTAACGTGTTAATACAACCCCAACAGCTATAAGACTTGCACTTTTGGGTAAAGACGGAAATTATTTTCATTTTTGTTAATTACTGTATCAAAGTCCAAGAAAGTTATACCAAAAGAGACGACAAAGGTAAAAAATAAATCATGTCCTAGTATATTCCAAGCCTGGCAGTGCTATGTATAATGACTACTTGCACCAGTATAAATAGAACCAGAAGAGGAAAATTTTGTGATTAATACTGACAATGTCTTATTACGACAATTCCTGAATTCAACCACTAGTGCACAATAGCAAAGACTTTTCATGTTACAACAAAATGGCAAAGTTGTACCTGTGCCTACTCATCCTGGCAATGAAAACATTAAGAGTAATGAAGGTAAAGCTGCATATATTCTTAACTTCAGCACTAAGTGGCTGTGCTGTGTGGTGAGCTTCATGTTCAGAATGACCTACCTCTGGGGAAGGCAGATACTAACCAGACGTGGTGTAAACCAGTCGTGTGCATCCCCTGCCCTCATCCCTTTCCTAAGTGACCAACAAAAGAACCCTTTGTCACACTTTGCCACATCACTTGTGTTTGAGAAGCCCACAATTGTTGTGCACCTCTGGTGCAAACACTATGGCAAAGAGAAAAATCCCTGCTTTTGCCAAGAATTGAAACACTGTCACCTACCTACATTAGCTATCACAGACTGAATATACTTCTACCATGAATTAGCCTCATGGCTGTTTCAATACATCACGCCCATAAAGAATGCTTAATGCACCTTAGGAACAATTTCCGCTACATCTGCATCAATATCCACTTCTAGATTTTGTAATGAAATCTTTCCTGTGTGCTTCTTTTCATCTTCTTTTGTTTCTTCCTGCCACAACCCCAGAAGATCCTCTTCCTCCTTAATTAATGACATCAAATTCACAACTATTGCCTCCACTTTCTCTTCCACTTTTATTTCAGGTGCCAAAGATTCACCATCTGAACTGAGCAGTTCCTGCTCTTCAGATTCTTTGAGTGGTGTCCTTCCATCCGCTTTAAATTTAATTCCCCTTTCAAAACCAGGTGGTACTGTTAATAAATCTGCAATTAAACAACAATTAAATGACAAGGGTTAAAACTGGGCATGGTAATTCTCATTGGACTCTTGACTGAAAGCAAAGCTTCTGCAGAGATAGAGGGCAAGAGTGACAAGATTTACATGAACTTCAAAGATTTCACTCCCTAATAATATACTAAGAATGTAATTTTATACAATTCTGTTTAAATAAATGCCAGTACCTCATAAATAAAGTGTATTCTAATGAAAATTATGCTTGGATGATCAACTGAAGACAGTGATGAAAACTGTTACTGAATTGAAAACTGTACTTGATTATCAGATATCAGGGCAAAAATTGGACATTTTATGCAACTTCATACCTTACACATCACATAGCTTTCGACTGCAACATTCATACCACACCACCAATCTTTGAATACGAGATACTGACTGCTGGTGTGACAAAAACAGGATATTTGAAGTAGGCTCTGTAATTTTCACTTACAGTATATTACTTGTACTTACATGGAAAGCAACAATGGTATGCACACAATGAAACATCATGAATTTAAGGGAAATTCAGTTGCACGTCCAATCTTCCTCCTCCAGTAAACAAAAACATGTCATAGTCCATAACGTACAAAATATGGTAACCCTATTTTTAGTGTATAAATTCTGATCAGATCAGTAAAGCTTATCAAAACAAAACTTACTGTTTATAAAATCTATTTCATTATCTTCACTAGCATTTTTATCTTGCAGTAAGAGTTCAGGAAATCCTCCCGGCCAGAATGGACAGTTGGTAGAGCTGCCTCTTATTGCTTCATCTGGTGGACCAGGAGCACGCTGCAGAGACATCGAATTCTTTGCTGTCTGGCCAATATCATCTACAGGTACTTCCCGAAATTGGAGAAGTTTCCCTGTTGTGGGATCTCGATCCACCTACAAAAGCACTTAAGGGTCTTGCACACAATTCAGACCAAGACCACAGAAAAGAAACCAAAACGCTGACAGTACAAAGATACAGAACAGCATACACTGCTATAGCTAGATGTGACTTACATGTACTGCTGGGACATAAGCAGGGCTGTGGAGTCGGAGTTGGAGTGAGAAGGAATTTTCGGTGGAGTCAGAGTTGGTAAAAATGCACCGACTCCGACCTTGATATAAAATCTTAAACAGATACTAGCTACAACAACCATTACACTTATACTTAAATGTGGTTTATAGGTCTAAAAAGTAGCCTGATGGTTCACGTGGTGGTGATGAAAAGTCTTATGGTACCACTTACCATTTAGTAGGTTTACCATTATTATGTAATACACATTGATCTTTTATGAAGGAGTCGGAGTAGGAGTAGGAGTAGGAGTAGGAGTCGGAGTCGGAGATTTAAAAATTGAGGAGTCGGAGTTTATGTACCAACTCCACAGCCCTGGACAGAAGGGGGTGCTGATGCTAGTTCGGTGGGCTGAGTAGACTCCAATCAACAATGCTTTAACCTACCATTACCATTTTGGATAAACAAACCTTCAGTGTAGTTCCCAAAGGTGCAAAATCAAAGTGATAGAGAGACGCAGGATTTGGCTCTCTGGGCCAGTACTTCTGGGCTTTTTTATAATCATGAATTGGGAGACGTTCGGGGCACAGTAAGTATTCTTTCAACTGTTTCTCAACATCTGGTAACACAGGAGGTGGTCCAAAAGGAAGCTGTAAATAAAAATCAAATAAATACACATATATAAGACACTGAGCAGTTTCCCTGGGTAAGTTGGATTGAACTGGATTTTCAGCTTGGAACCATAAATATAATGTACAATCAATAGCATGTCAGCATAATTAGGTTAGAATAGGTACATTAAGAATTACAACTGCGAAGGAAACCGCATTCAAAAACGATTCCTAGCTGTCACAATATTGTAAAGCTGTTCTACAGAACTGAACATCCACGAGATCAAAAATGAAAATATTTACAACCCATTTACAACATTCTGTCTCTCAAGACAAAGTGTTGTAAATGTGTTGTCGAGAATATCTAGCACTAACAATAACAGAACAGCAACTTTCCAACACTGACAAGCATTATTATAACAAATCTGAACTACGATTTAATGTGTCACACTTTCATCTCACCACTGCTACATTCATTACATGTTATCAACCTATTGTAAGCACCTGAATTTCATAGTCCACTGTATTTTTCTTCGACATATTTACGCAGTGACTTACAACAATCTTTCATTAAGTAGTCAAATAACTACGCCTGGCATATTACTTCTTTAGTGATCAAAGCAAATACACGCGGTACTAACATTGACCACCCAAAACATGGACGGATGCAAACCACCGTCAACGTCATTGGTCGCCCAACGTGTCCATCTGCTTACGTCACTACAGCGTGCTGCCATCTCTCGGCGATGAACAGCATTAACCTGTTGACGACTGGTGTGACCACTATGCCTATTGTTTCAGGTGGTTCGAAATGGGGGATCACTTCTTCAGCTGAAAGGTTTTCAATATGAATGCTTTTGCGGGAGTATAAGAAAATAGCTTCTCCAATGGCTTTTGTAACCGTATTAACAAAGTCACAGAGGCTACCATTTTATTACAATACTATATGAAATACCAACAGAGTACACTATTAAAAATGTATTTATTAATTAAAGATCCTATATAATTCGGTAGGCCACCATCATCAAGGGTTACATCAAAATATATGGCGAGAACTTGAGACCATAAAATTGTTTATGTAAAACATGAGTGCACAAATTTTCCAAAACTTTACGAGCCGCATCAAAGTTTTACGCATCAGAAGGGTGACGTGGATCAAGTTCAATACTGAGAACCCACAAATGTTTGGCGCCACCGTGCAAAATTTAGTCACCACGGTGATCTCGCTGCCGGAATTTGTGCAACCCTGAAAAAAAACTGTCCTTACGTTTTCACGACTGCGGCCACCATAAACAAGAAGAACCTTTATTTAACAAATATGTCTTTAATAGTGTATTCTGTTGGTAGTTCTTGTAATGTTGTCCTTTCCTACAGGTCACAATGCCAATCCCGGTGGCAGCGACGTCTAAGGCGTGGGTCTGCGGCCGATCGCTTGTTGGGATTGCGAATTCGAATCCCGCCGGGGGCACGAACGTCAGTCTCTTGTGAGTGCTGTGGGTCGTCTAGAGGTACCTGCAACGGGCCGATCACTCGTACAGAGGAATCCTACCGAATGTGGCGTGTCTGAGTGTGATCTCGAAACCTCGACAATGAAGAGGCCTAGGCACTCTAGAGCTTTCAAGCCATGGAGAGCAAAAACAACAGGTCACAATGTGTTACAAAAAAAGGCTACCATTCTTTCCTATAAAACCACAGAAATCTTGGTTAAGAAGAAGAATGATAAAAAAAGAGAAGGAGAGATAAGGGGAAATAACAGAAAAAAAATTACTGCGGTGCTCAGTACCTACCACGTATCAAGAAAACTCTTGTAAGATTACCATTATTAAGTTGCTTAGCAGTAGATTGTTTGTGGTCAGTAGTGATCTCACCTGACAGTTCTGTTTGCGGAGAAACCTAACGAAGGTTTTTAGCAGAAACTGGTGAGTACAGGCAATGAACTTAAGTCAGAACAACGTATATAGCAAGTGTCACTAGCAGTAATGTTAGTGTAAGTATGCATGTAATATAGCACTTGAAAATGTTTCAAAATGTGTCCGACACCATCACTGTTTCGTGTGGACACATTTACCATTCGGTCTGAACATTTTAACCTCCAAAATCAGGACACATAAAACAATAGAATTTTGCTTGTTGAAGCCTATTGTCTTCTGGAATTTCAGGACGCGTAGTATGGTAAAAATTTACTGATGTTTCTCAGGAACATGCTACAGTAATTTGTAGAAGTTGCTTGTATGGGTGTGAAATGGGAAGACAAATAATTAATACAGATTTTGAAGCAGACGCTTCTTGGTAGATGCCCACGTGCGATATGAAAAAGGGGTTGACCGGATAACACTGAAATGGATCTTATTCAAGTATAGATATGATGGGAAGTGGCTGCTTTTTTCTTTTTTTTTTTGTACATTCCTGCAATACCACGCGACGTAATACAGAAGAGGACGTCAGTCATAAATAAATAAGTGTCACATACAAATTGTTTCTCTTCTGCATTGTATTGTACTACTTTTTCTTGTACACGGTTCCTTCCACAGAAGGCTTAGTCACTCGAACAGTCATAACAATGACCACCGTCAAGCTTAAACTTCATGTAGCTTTATTTTGTGAAAATGAAGGAGGAAGTAGACCAATAGGTGGTCCAAGTCACAAGTTTACGTGACTTCTAAGAGTGAGGGTCAGTTGGTTGCTTCGCATTCTGTCGATTCTATCCCGGTTTGGGGCCCGTGAACACACGACACAGTCTCAGTGTTACTCCTTACAGCATCGTCTCCCTGATGCGCCCTCTGTGATTAGACGACAGACCTGTCCTTTGCACGATCTGTTCGTCTTCGTCTTTCGTAGGGGTGTACAAATCCCAGGCCAGAGGTCGCCCTGGCGACTAAAATTTGTACGGTGGCGCCCAATATTTTGGGTCCTCAGAATGGAACTTACTTCATATCACCCTTTTGGCGCCTAGAATTCTGAAATTGCTCTTGCATTTTTGGAAAGTTTTTGCATCCCTGGTCACGTGAACATGCTGCAGCTGCAATGGTGTTACAGCCCATACAGAGCCTTAGCCTTCTCTATGCGTTGCCTCCATAATTCTGTATCTTTGGTTTTAATCTTCCAAGCCCGTATGCCGAGTAACTCGACGGTGTCTTCTCTCACTCCATCTTCCCATCGCTTCCTGGGCTTTCCTACCCATCTCTTGCCGTGTATTCACGTGAACATATTCAGCACGTTTATGTGATGATAGCCATATACCGTACATATAACGCTTGTACGGCGGGGTACGCCTTATCTTGGTGTTTGCTATGTTGTAACGGTAAATTACACATATGAAAGAAAACAACTTTACCAGTTAGCGTGTATTACCTACAAGGCGGCATGTTCCGGTGCACATACAGCCATCTTCAAGCAAGAATACCGAGTTTATCAAAAGTAAACCAAACATCTCACACACAAGAAGATGTACAAATACTGCATAAGATTAGCCATCTGAATGGCCATAAGCTTGAAGGCAGCTTATGTTAAAACTCTTACACGGTATTGTTTTCTGAGATGGGTTTCGCGTTGCCCTGTCTTGCGAAAAATTGCTTGCTCATCATTCTGAAGGATTTTTGCCTGCTTCCTGCATAATTCTGCGTCATAATAACAGACATAAAATGGTTCGAAAGCTATATGCAAATGGTTTACCGCGTGCCCCTCCAAAAATTACCAGTGAAGCGACGTTGCATTTTCAATGCATGGCTTTTGCGGCTGATTCCCTAGCGGTCAGGTGTAAGCAGCTACAGAATTAATGAGTATTTTGTAAAGAGTTAATTGAATTTTAACGCCTAATTGCTAGCTCTTGAATGGGCTATGGACTGTAATAAAGGTTCTGAAGGCCTTCGCTTCGATCGTTCCTGTATGTAAGCTAGGCCTGTGACAATTATATCAAAGATTGCACCAAGATATTTTACGTAATTCATGAAGCAATGTTCCATCCCTTCAATGTCTACCTCTATGACAAAACTCGACAGCCTCAGTCTTGGCATAATTAATCGTTACATCCCAGCAATGAGAGCAGAGTCCACTGACTTGAGAATCCGCTGTAACTTTCCGAGAAGACGGTTTTCTTTTCTCTCCAGATTTTAGCCTACAGGGCAGGGCAGGACTGTACCTTGTGTTACCCGACCTTTGGCATAGATATTTCATCTTCAACCGAAGCTCTTGAGTTTTACACCTAAAAAGAAAATAATTGTGCTGACCGTAAATTCCATTTTGGTCTCGCGGCGCTTATCAGTTTGGAGGAGCGGAACGTGGAGATAACAAATTTTGGGAAAGGCTGGTCTAGTGAAACCGGTATTGAAATTTCCGGTTCATAAAAGCAGGGATTTCTGTACTCAGATTAGTAACTAATAGGCTTTATGGGAGTATCAGTTAGACACATAAAAGAAAATAACCATTTTAAAACGCCAGCCATAAGTTAAGTGTGGACTAAGGTCCCGTATGTTTTTTGACGACTCAGGTTGCAATATCGTGCCGAATGGCGTAGTCTGTCTTAGGCATTAGGAAGGGTAAGAATGTGTCATGATGATTGGCAATGGTAAACAAAAGCAGTCAACCACAACTTGCTCTACTACCACCGTGCCAAATGCAAATCACATACGCCTACGGATTGGGAAAGGGACTGAGTGTCAACTCCTTAGACACTGTTTTCTAACCCTCAGTCAAAGCACGACCATTTAAAGAAAGAATTGACGGATTTTTTAAATACTAAACAGAGGTCACACAGGGAAAAACGAACTATTTAGAGGATATCCCTGCTATTATTTCCAGATGACAAGAAACCGCTCGGGCCAACTATTGGCCATTACTTCTCTGTCACGTATAACCACTGAATTTCAATCACAGGCTCACTGCGTTCTCTCCATTTCTAGAATTAGTTAAATCTTTTTTTGTACCAGGGTACGTGAAATGCTGATCAATACGCCGACACTCGCACCAAGTTCAGCTAGTTCACTCGTGACTTGTTGGCAGGTGAGCCTGGAGTCACGGATACAGGCAACAAATTCCGAAGAGGGGAAATAAGACAGAGTGCTGAAATTCCGTCTAACGCAGAACTGTGTCCGCTTCTACCGTTCTAGCTGCTTCGGTAAGTTCGTTTAGTCTATTTGACCATACGTAAGTGACACTTGTACTCAATAGCAGCGGGAAGTGTAAAATCGCATTTTTTTTCAGATGCTGAGCATCAGGATGATTAATTTGTATTACTGTTGCTCTTGTTAAATGTTAAGCTACAGGCAAAACACCAATTCTACATTGACTTCTGATGCTTAAATAGAGAACCAAAAATACGTAACAGAACAGGATAGACCGTGGTTTCTCAAACTGTGGTAGGCGTAACATTGCTGCTACGCCAAACATTGTTTACAGCCTTAGACAGCCTTAACAAAAAGTCGAAATATAAGGATAAACATTTTAACACATAAATAAACCAAAAGCCACATATATTTGCTAATAACCGGCAGTGTTGGCAACATCATGTAACTCATACCCATTGTCATTCAGTTCTCCAATTTCAGCTTCTTTATTTAAACACAAAAAATTGTGGCACGTTGAAATCTTTAAGCTTCCTCTAGTGGTAAGACGGCGAAAATGTTAGAGACCCCTGGTATAGACCATAGTGTTCCTGACCCCTTTTATGTGCTTATGTATGGATACTCCTTTTTTCGATCAAGGGCAAAGTGAGCTATGAGAAAAACTGCGCCGATAATAAGGAAAACGCGCGCGCGCGCGTGTTGGTTTGTCTATAGATTTTCTGTTCAACATCTGGTTTATTCGTCAGATAATACATTGTGGATGTAGCATATTAATGAATTTTATTGTACTTCTGACTGCCGTGCAGGTAAAGCATGTATCAGTGGTCTAAAATTTCAAAGGCCTAATAAAGCACTTTGTTACTCACGTTTCGGAAGCCCCACGACTTTTCCAACCACAGAAAATGTGAATTTTGCAGCTACAGGCTTAATATTGCGCTTGTCTTAATGTTATTTATTTTTATCTCTCTTTCTATGCAGACACAGAAAAATATTTCGGCTATCTTTATAAGACCTACTGCATTCATACCAAAAAATTATTTAAATAGTAATTCTAGAAGGGCAACTATGTTGAATGTCATTTTTCTGATAACTGACGCTGAAAATCTGTAACGTTGTACAATTACACAGCGCATATCTACAGGCACGTTAGACAGAAGTAATTACAAATGACATATTCACACTCAGCTTCATGAAACTACTTATAAGGAAAGGAAATATTAACATAAGGAAGAAAAGTAATATTGTCATTGACATGAAATTAGTTCACTTTGAAATGATCATATATACTTAATGAATAAAAATTGATATTAACGCATATCAATACAACATTTCAAAACAAAAGTGATACCGGTAATAACAGGAGCAACTGGAACCATCTCAAAATTATTCAGAACACACCCGAAAAACGTACCTGGAAAGCAGGCCATTAAGGAACTCTAGAAAACAGCCATATTGGGCACTGCACGCATACTTCGGATACTAGTAATGTAAAAGTGCAAAACAGTGAGCATGGGAAATGCATTACATGTACCATAAATTGTAGCCACAGAATAGCTGCAACACGACATACCGTAGAAATATGGTTTGTTTCGGGTATACTCGTATAATCGTAAATATCTCGAATAAAGGTGATAAATAATAATAATAATAATAATAATTATCGGTAATATAAATGTGATCACACACAATTCCTTTATTATCCACAAAAGAGAGAGCTTTAAAATTCTTCCATAATATGCTTTTCTTATCCAAAATGAAATTCCGCTCTGGCATCTCTAATAAGTCCTGAATCACAATTTTATCGACTTCCTACACACCCATTCTTCAGGGGAAGGATTATTAAGGAATAAAATAATTTGAACTTAGTTTTCTGCATCGCATTACATCAATCTTATAGAACTTTACACCACAAAACAAAACTCACATTGTCTGTACTTCAGCCGTCTCTTGGAAGAGAAACAAGATTGTACACCACATTTGTGACAAAAACCCTTCCGTTAGTTTCCAACTTGGAAAAAATGAGAGCTTTTCAGTACAATAAACATGAATGAAGTCCGCAGAAATGTACAGTAGCAGTATGAGATGGTACTGTCTCCCGGGTCGTGCGGCCGTTTTACTGCAAGACCACCATCCTGCTGTGAAAGCGTTCATATTCTTGGAGTTCTTAGGACCAACATTTAATATTGAACAATCGTCCCATTTCCCTTTACATTTTAAACTGATGTTATGTGTGGATGGAGACTGATATTATGAATATTATACAATAATAATATTTTATATAATATTATATATAATATTATGAAAAATTCTATCGTTTCATTCTTTCATAGAAAACCAATCATGCAACAAAAAAAGACATAATGAAAGAAGAATGCAAAATAATCAGAATAAATATGCTCTCAACAATACGGTAACAGTAATTTGAAGTTTCCACCGAGTGCTTGTGGAGAAACCAGGTCTTCCGGGTTGTTGCCTCATGCGTTTGGGTGATTTCTTCTCGACGTTTCGAAGATACGTACCGCCTTCGTAATCAGGGTTATGGGTGAATTCTCGGACTCATAAGCCTAAAGAAGAAGACAGTATATTCCTTCGAAATGGCGGGAAGTAATTACCCAATCACACGGCCCAACAACCCGGAATACGTGCTGCCTCAGTACGAAAGCAGGTCTGCAGCTCCTAAACTCCTCTAGCGCTGTGTCACTTCCAGTGGATCATGCGGTCATGCGGTAAGCTTCCCTCATGGCCGCAGCCGAATCTTTCGCTGTAGTGCTCTTTCTTTCTCTCTCACTTGCTACACAACCGCGTAGACGTTTATGTGTGCTACGGGCCGCATACCTTCGAGGAGAAGGAGGGAGTGTTAACTGTACCGCTGACGATGACAAATAACATTGCCTTCTATCTGTCTCTCTCTCACTGTCTCTCTCGCCCCGTCTCTCTCTCTCTCTCTCTCTCTCACACATACACTAACGCATGAAACGGCGAGGTGGGGCACGATGCACCCCGCAAGCCAAGTGGGCCCATGTCAGCTGATGCGCTATACAAATTACGTATAACACACATTAATAAGTTTCCGGGGGGGGGGGGGCCCGCGGATTTGCAGGTTTTCTCTCTTGTTTAATAGAGATACAAGGTCCTTTTTTTATTTCTGTCGTATGGCGGCGCAATACACTAGCCACACCGGTGACTTCGTCACTGCTAAGATCTCGTAGGTTCTCCACGTTCTTATCTTCCTAAATATATGTGGTCTCAAATCTTGGCTGAAACATTATCGCCAGGCAATGACAATATGCTAATCCTGATCATTTGCAGCCACCAGTCATGAATCTTACGTCGCAAGGACCTCTTTTCGTGAGAGTGACTGTGCCACAAGGACTAGACGCAGCACTCGAGGGCCTAGCACGTGAGGTCCTCAAACAGCAACCCAGAGACATCTACTGGTTCGCGGCTCAACACTTCGAGACGCTAGCCAGACTGAGGGACATCGGAGGTAAGTCGCGGCAGCCGAGCGATCGATCTCGTATTGAGTGTTCTCCGCAAGCGTTAACTAAACGTGACGTCATGGAAACAGCCCCGTGCTTAGTCAACGTCGGCACCAGTGGGTCAGCGCCGGACCCATTACCCCGGTATCTATTGGGCAGGTGGCTGGATAAGCCCCAAAGCCGATCTGGACGTTGTGGAAAAAACATAAATTCCTTCTCCCCGTCGGGAATTGAATCCTGATTCTTGGGCCGTTCATTCCATAGCCTAGTCACTAGCGAGTTATTCCCGTTCCCATTTGGTGTCTATGCCTGTTGAAGAGTCTGCAATGAATATATATTTGCCTGAAAGTCACTATGATATTCATAAAAGCAAGGGCCCACTGGTGCCACATTTTGGTGCGTCCGCGAAGTTACTGTGAAAAGCGACTATTAGCTTTGCCATGCCAATCTGTCCGTCTGCACGTATGGAACAACTCGACTCCCACCGGACGGGTTTGCGTGAAATTTGTTGTTGGGGATTTTTATGAAGTTTTGTCGACACAATCAAATTTTGATTACAACTGGACTAAAATAACAGGCACTTGCCACGAAGACCTACATTTGTTACTAACTCGGTTACTGACGTTACTCTCATTACATTAGTTACCAGTTCTTCCGTTTTCGGGGCCCGCGGTGGCGCAGTTAGTTGAGGCACTGTACTACAAACCGGAAGGTCGCGGGTTCGATTCCCGATGGTGTCATTGGCATAATCCTTTCGGTCGACTCAGCCTCTAACAGAAATGAGTACCAGGAATATTTCCTGGGGGGTAAACGTGGCCGGTGCATAGGGCTGACAACCTTACCACCTTCAAGTGCCGACTGGATCCTCAACCTCCTGGAACCCACAGGGCCTGTCCAGGCATGTAATGGGACTGCTGCTTCCTCTGTTTTTGCTGTGGCTACCAGCATGACTATCGTTACCTTGATTACCACGTTTACCAGATATCCTACGGTCACTGTGGGACTTGGTTACCGTCGTCACTTTGGTTACTAAAGTTACCAATCTTAGTATGGTTTCTACCGTTACCTTTGTTGCCTTGGGTGTTAAGGTTATCTTACCTACGTCCCTTGGCCGCTACGATTGCGCGGACGTGCCTCAAGTTTCTTCGCTCTGGAGATATTTTCTACCCTTTTTTTCCTAATACGTCGTTTCGGTTAATTCTACCATGATACGCAGGCAGGGTACGACCCCCCCCCTCCCAAAACAGTTATATGGGAGGAAGAATGGAGAGGAACAAAGCCAACTGAACGCACTCAGACAGCAAACAATCCGTCTCTAGACCCTACTTGGTGTACCTATTCTCCCTACATTTTCGTAGCCTTTGTGGATAAAAACAAAGTGTACGGCAGATGCATGTGATGACTAGGCACGAATGGTAGTGGTTCAACATCAACTGCAAAATGAAGCTTTGAATATTTTGTATGATGCTGATTTTCTGAGATTTATTTGCAATAAACGAAACTGGACTCTACACTGCATATGTCATGTTTCGACTTTATAATAATTTATGAACCACTGTGTAATTGCCTGGGAAATGCGATGTGTTGAAGCATTACGATTATGCCTAAAATTTCTGTTGTAGAAAAATATGTAACCTACTTGGATGTCATACAAATTCTTAAGTATGCTTGGGTTCATAGTAAAGAAACTTATTCAGAGAATGAAATTTTAAGTAAAAGTACACATGTCTTCAAAACACAATATTTCATTACATTAGATAATTTCACAACTCTTACCAGTTAATTCGTTGCCAGTACAACACTACATCGAACTCCACACTTGGCATTCAGTTTTAATTGACTTTAAATCTCAGAAATAAATATTAATACAAGGGATAAATATTTGAATTCCAAATCGTCTGGGACATATCTGAACCCCTGCAATCACACACTGTGAGATACAAGAGGGAAGCAGTCCTTCCGAAACTCTCTCCTTTACCCTAACTTTCAATTTCATCGTCCCTGTGTCACGTGTCACCAAGACTAGTTTAAAGCAACGGTGACTGCTTATAATGGCCTGAATAATCACGTCAGTCAACCAGTCTGAAAAGTTCAGTCTTGGGCACTGAATCTCATATGTACTTAGCACTATATGTGTAATTTCTTCTGCTGTATTCTGATTCGCTGTTAAGATGGTATACGCTCTCAAATAAAATCTATATAATAATTATAAAGTAAGACGTATGTAGTTCAATTCCCTATGTTTCAGTATTGAGTTAGGAGCTACACACGTCCCTGTGTTTGCTTATGGCGTTTCTGGAACAGTTGTTGAATATCTGTACTGACTACAAGGGGAGACAGATTCAAGATGTCGAGTAAACAGGAGGGTGAGAGCAGTGCGGTGGGGTGCGGTAGCGTCTGGTGGGGGCTGAAGTTTTGAGACATTGACGTAGGGCAAGACGGTCGTTAAATATTATAGATCTGTTTCATTGCACCCCATTCTTTCTGCAGTTTTACTTCTAACTAACTCCATGCAGCAGAGCACCTCTTGTGAAGCTCACAGTTGTTAAATAGTAAACAAATTTCCCGTGTTTTACGGAACGCGGAGGTTTGCAGCACAGAGGCTTTTGTGAATTGAACTCCTGTATTATTTTCATAACACGTTTAACGCTGAAAAGAACATTCAGATTTTGCTGCAACAGAATATGCGTTACATCGATACTTTTATATTATGCTGTATTGCTACATTGTTTTTTCATGAACTATGTTTGTGATGAAGCACAGGTCAGTTCTTTAACAGGAAGGCATGTTGTGTACTAATTCGCAGTACCTGAACATAACAAAAGTTTGAGGACTATCACCGAGGAAGCGGAATAACTAAAACGACTCCCCCCCCGCCCCCCCAGTATATCCGTTACAAGTCTCACATCGCATGACGTCATACCTCAGCACCCTCGGTGTAAAAATACGGAAACGTAAAACAAGTGGATGACCTACACGCCATACTGCCACAAACTGAGGAAGAAATGCTGGCGAGAAGGTTCACAGCGGTTGAGAAATGACTATACATTATCTTCAGAGAACTTTGTGGCTGTCATAGTCAAACTGTATCAACTGATCCGGTACATATATTGCTATCAGTTGTCAGTGCTTCGGCCTTTCAACCGTCTACACGACGTATGTGTCAAAAGGATTTAAGCGTCAACGGTCCGACGACATCTGCTGATCTCGAGTTCACGCATGCAGGGTCCTAGGCGCTATAATAGGTGATTTGTGCGTAGGTGTAACTTCAGGCTCACCTACCCAGCAGGCTGACGTAGCAGTTAACACTAGGCTTGTACTCGAAAGTAGCTATTTTGAATAGCGGCAAATTTATCGGCTCCTCTGGAACCTTTTCCATTTTCCTTCGGTTCTTCCATAAGAACACAGAGATTAAATATTAAATAGGTCAAAACAGTCTCCTTCTAAATGCTTGCCTACCTACCAATCATGATAACATACCTTTCCATGTTATGACCTACATAGCTGAAAAGGTGTCATAAAATAACCTTATAACGAATCTACCGACTGACGCTAAGTATACGTGGGCCTACATCTAATGGTCTCCATTCGTGCTGTGTATCCTATGTAGGAGGTCTCAAAACGGCCTTTCTGAGGTAACCGTGGTTTCATTAAGTCTCTCCAAACACATCCTGGATTAACCAACTAAAATGGGAAAAGATGTACATGGGAGGATATTATTAAAATACATATTAAAGAAATAAACTGGTATGTTGTAGACGGGTTTAGGCTAATTTGGCTCACTATAGTGACAAATGTCAGGCTCTGGTGGACACGGTATTCAAACTTCTGGATCTATAAGATGCGGGGAATTTGAGTAGGTGTGGACGTGTTAGATTCTTAAGAAGAACCTCGCACCATGCAGTTTTCTAGTTGGTGTATAATATTCGGATATGTTTCATAGTTTCAAATCCGGTTAATTCCAGTTATTACGTTTTCTTGGTGTCATAAGGAGTCAGACAAGCTTCCAACGTTTCTAAGCGATTTTCAGCTTATGACGCTGCAAACATGACAGTAAAAGCGAGCCGACCTAGACTAGTACAGCTCTTATGTAGCGTTGTATATTGAAGAGGCTTTAATCTCTACACTTCAACTTCTTCTCACTCTCTGTACCTAAGTTACGTAGAATACATGTCCATCAATTTCTCAGGGACGACTCTACACGTTGGGGCTCTCAGTTCGCTGTGAGAAAATTTTACCGCTTTTCGGAATTGTTATTGTTATATCTTGTTTATATTTTACCCGATTCGTTATATATAAAGTAATTTTTTCTACTGAGACCTCAGCCGAAAGGCCAACGTCCATGTATGCCCATATATGCAAGCACGACCTACCCTAAAGAAGAGGCAAGTTTAACCAGTGTTTAGCGAAACAGGTGTAAAAACCCATTTACTTCTCAAGTAGTCTATAAGAATCGACTGGCCTTTGTAGTCAGGAATAAAGATTACGCTTTTAAACCATGACGAATTCTAAATATTCATTTTTTATAAATAATCGCTTGTTTCTTTGTGCAGAATGACAAAGAAAGAGACACAGCCAAAGTATTAGACGCGTTTCCTTTGCTTTTGAAATACGACAAACACATATTTATTTATAGTAACATTCGTATATTTCATTCCTCCCCCCAATGGTGCAACAGCCCCTACTACTGGGCCAGGGCCTTCCCATTATCGAGGATTCGCGATCACACTCAGACACACACCACACTCGGGAGGACTCCTCTGGACGAGTGATCAGCCCGACGCGGAAACCTCTACCTGACAATACACAACATTCACAAGAGACAGACATGCGTGTTCCCGGTGGGATTCGAATCCACAATCCCAGCGAGCGAGCAGCCGCGGACCCACGCCTTAGACAGCGCGGCCACTGGGATTGGGGTTTGTATATTTAGCCCAGTTATTTTATGTATCAGGAAAAATTACTGCAGTCAACCCTACAGTAGGGTCTTGACAGCTTATGCGCCCAGTGGGATGAATGGACCGGTTACTGCAGGCAGTGCAATCTGTCAACAGCAATTTTATTGCTAATACTGTTGTATCAGGAAAACTTCGAGAATCCTATAACTGGGAATGTAATACACATAAACCACAAGGAAAGGGAAAGTGTGCGTGTGTGTCCCTGAATGAGTGACTCATGCGGCACGCAATGCAAGCGAGTAGCCTCTCTTTACTTCCCTAACCTCCCCATATCAGCCGTCTGCTTATCCCTGCCCTACCCTTCCGTCAGACAGACTAACCCTGTGCTAGGAAAAACCGAACCTTCAACGCCATCAATACAAAAACGGCCCCGTCACACACTATTCCGAACCATTCATCAACATATTCCTACAATAAGCATCTTTGCCTTCCGGTCACCTTTACCTCTAGGCAAATAAAGTCCGAAGAACTGAATTAAAATTCACTTTAAATTTTTCATGCAATTTTCCCAAATAACAATTCATACTTTCCGTCATTCTTCATTCTCCGCCACATATCCCTTATTCACCCTGCGTCTTTCCATAAACTAACAGAACAGTTCTTGTTAATCACTTCTATGTGAATATAATCAACAATACGGTTCGCGTTCGCTTTGACCAGTAATGACTTATCCTCCTATAAATAGGCAGATTCGTTACATTTCCCTCCGAACGCACTCTCTGGAGCTCAGGTTACCACAAACACAAACACACACACAAAACACATACACAAGCACAAACACACACAAACACGCACACAAAACACATACACAAGCACAAATACACACACAAACACAAACACACACAAAACACACACAAGCACAAACACACACAAACACGCACACAAAACACATACACAAGCACAAACACACACAAACACAAAAACACACAAACACACACACAAACACAAAAACACACACACAAAACACACACACACACAAGCACAAACACATACACAAACACGCGCGCGCGCACGCACACACGCACATACACCGTTCTTTAGTCTGGGAAAGTTTCCGGACGTCAAGGTAAAAATCAAGAAAGCTGAAGTTGTATGAGGAATGAAAACGCAGCGCTGTGCGTTACTAACTTCAGCACCAGATGGAGACGAGTAGTGAACTTCACGCTTCGGAAGCTTACGCCCCCGCTCCGGGTGAACACATTCCTGTTATGCGCTGGTCGGGGGCCACAGAATTGTCTGGACACTTTGGAAAAAAAAAACCCCCTCAGTTCCTACAGGAAATCAATCCCGGATTCCTCCGCAGCCCAGCCCGTAGCTTAGCCACTACAGGCCTGTTTACTGAGAGATTCCATTTCAGCAAATGTTTAGATTAACATTATTTTGAGAAATGGCTGTCATGGTTTAAGAAATATAAGGCCTTTAATGTAGCATTTCTATTTTATGGAGTATGCTTTTGCAACATACCCTTCCAATACATCTGAATTACCAGCCTACCCTAAGCCAAAATTAACGGATTAGCCACATATTAAATATGAGACAATACGCAGTGCAAGTTAAGCACATTTAAGGTCTTACTTCCCCAGTGTTCGTTACTAGCTATAGTGACTTTTGTAATTCAGCTGGTTCTCTAAGCGTAATTCCTTTATATCGGTGTGCAGCTTCTGTAAAGCTAAAAGAGATAACAGTGAACACAACTGTAAAGTAAACACTGCCTACAAATTTTCATAAATATGCGGTCAACTGTGAAGTTGTCCCTGCAATTTCTGAGGTTAATTAAACACCGAAGATACATAGGGAATTGGAGATGCTCAGAGGTGTGGGTAACGTTGCCCCCCCCCCCCGCCCCGCCACTAAGCGATAATTGGAGCCCCTTATAGGCTTACTTATTAGCGAAATTACTCCCAGATCTCATAATAGAGATCCAGAATACTGCCTTCTTTCACAAAAGTCAACTCCAGTCTGAAAGAACCCGCAATAAATGTTAGTGTTCTGCATGTCTGGGAGCCCCCAGACACACGGGCCTTCCGCGCCGTGGGGTCTGCGAGAGCTTTGCCTACGCCATTTGAGGTGCTCCTCTCGCGCATAACTTCAGTCCTGGATACAAGTTGCTTCTTTCATTCAAGAAAACACTATTGTTGCTTCCACTTACAATACACAAACAACAATACCTGCGCTTGTGTAAAACATTACATACAGTGCCGACAAAAATACTTTTCCTTGATTAAAAGCGTGGTCATAGGATCTGGTAAGTCGGCTAAAAGACAAAAAGACAGGAACGTTTTCAACGTCATTTGCCTATTCGTCCCTCTTTTTGTAGCTTTTAACTATTATCTCCCTTTGTTGCTCTAACACATGACATATGACACACGATTTATTTTCAGCTGACGACATTCACATGCTCGGGGTCTGTGAATTTGCACTACTGGATTAGTACCAACGAAAAGGGATAGGAAGGAAGCATGTTAACGCACCCACCTTGGTAAATTACAGTTCACTACACAGTGGCGAAATTAGCCGCGTGCAAATACAATAATACACACAAACGCACACACAAACACGGAGTTTATGTGCATGTGATTTGAATCAGCGTATCAACAAGCGTCAAATAAAGTACTGTGTTGCGTATAATTTCCATTTTTCTTCTGGTTTTTATATATTTAGTACATTAAAATTTACTTAAAATTTAATATCGTGTGTTTAGACCCATCTTAACTCACGTGCTTAAATTTGGTAATACCTAAATGTTCAAAATTACGAATTCAGATTATGGATATTTAATGTATATCCTATTCCTCATGGTTTTAGTAGTTTAAAGCATTGCTTTATTCTAGCTTGACTATACCATTTGATTTTATGTTTTTGTGAGTGAAGACTGATTACAATTTACCAGTTTGTAGGGGCGTTCGCATAAATAATGAAGTGCGCCTATTAGCTTCGTCATGAATCTCATTTCGCTTTCCGCATTCATTAGTGCGGTTCCCACTGAAAGGATCTTTGTGAAATTTGATAGTATAAACTTTTACGAAAATCTGTCGAAAAACTCCAGGTGAGGTTAAATCGGACAAGAATTTACGGCACTTTACACGAAGACCGAAATACTTTTACGAAATATTTTGTAGCTCGATAACAGTGCAAAATAAAGCCTTTCTGGCTTTTCTATAGTAACACTCAACAGTTTTATATTGTTAAAGTTTTATGTAGGGCAACAATACAAAGGGAACGCATTATTGCTTTTCCATAGCAGCAATGGTTACGCGAAGGTGCAACAATATTACGGCACAGTACATTGCCTGTCTTGTTAAATTCTAACCAAACTTTTAATAAAGGCTGCTTCCTTACACATTTTATATTGTTCCAATCAAAGTGTTCCGAATGCGGCACTGTCATATTGTTGTATGAGATCCGTCGTTATGTACCGCGTCGTAAGTGCAGGGAAGGATGACATAGGGCTTGCTTCTCATTGAAAAACTGAATGCCTGACACTGGGACACAGCCATTTTTCACTTTCGCCAAAATAAACCAAGCCAGTTCACGGCTTGCCATATAAGTACCTGATGGTGAAGAGCGAAGTGTGCCCTGAGGTACGAGATTTAAGGAAACACTTCATGTATGCTTACATTTAGTCAGCAATCCCAACAGACTGCAGTGCTTTGGACAAAAAAAAAAATGTTTTCCCTGTAATAATTCCCGTAACACTTGCTTACTGCTAACGAGATACATCGCCTCGTAAGTTGCGTCTACCTCTAAATACAATGTGTGATATTAGCAAGAAAAATTCTTTGCTGTCAATTTTTGAAAATTTTGCTCAAAATATTTAGGTTACTGCAAATTTAAATTTGTAAATAACCGCACAGATGTAAGAAAATGGTATTTGTGCTATGACACTCAACACTGAAAGGATAAACAGAAGCTTTGTTAAAGGAACTAAAAATGTTCAAGCCACATGCATAGTTTGTTACTCTAAAAATTACCTTTTAGTTTCATAATTCACACTTGTCAGTCCACGTGTAACAGAATTCAAACTGCTGCACCGACTTTCATAAAATCCGACCACAATTCGAACACCACAATCTCCATGTTGGGTTGTTTCGGATTATTTTAAAGAAACGCCGACTAAGGGAATAAATGAACTTGAAACTTATCTTTTAAATATTTGGCATACTTCTGCAAATAGCCAGGGTACACCTACTCATAAGGCAGCACTATGGCCCTGGGGGTCGACTCAGCCTCCAACAGACATGAGTACCAGGAATACTTCCTGGGTGGTATAGGCGGCCAGTGCGTAGGGCTGACAACCTTCATGTGCCGATTGTCTTGAAATCTGGGAGCCTCAACCTCCTGGAATCCTCACGGCCTGTCAAGGCCTGTACAGGTATTGCTTTAACTTTTACTTAATTGTGAATTATAAGTCTTAATTGTATTGATTTATTTTTACGGCCACTTCAGTTACAGGTCTACCTGAACCCCTATGCTTATCTTGCAAATCCTTGGGCGCATTTTGCTGACACTTCGTTGACGGCATTGCTTTTATCTGAGTACCACAACTAAAAGTCCCTTTGCTGTAATTCGCGTTAAGGACCATGTTATTTTAATTCAAAAATGTATTTGCACACACACACACACACACACACACCTTAAAAGTTCTATAAAATATGTTAACTTTCCGATATACGAGTTACACTATGTGGAATCTCCAAGCGTCTTAATTCCCCTTAAGGCCAAGATTGCTTAGAGCCAAGTACGTGTCTGGCGCCTGTCGCCAATTTTTAATCTAAGGGTGTGTACACACTTGTAACATTACCGCGCATCGTAACGCCGTAACGTTACAAGTGGCTGACACGGTACGGAGCTACGAGCTAAACTTGCATCCCGTAACAGTACGGCGTAACAGTAACCACCACGCGTGACACTGTGAGGTTCCCAGTTTGTTACGGGAGCCCAAGTGAGTGCGATGTCTTTGCAGCTAGCAGCAGTTTCGTACATTTACATACATTATACTGAAAAAAAAACAGCGGCGGTGATGGCAAACGCAACTGTACTCAAGCAGGGAAGTGTACAGTGCTTCAAGTTTATTAGCGGACTTGAATTATCAGTCGGTCAGTGAGTTACATAAAAATTTCACCAGAATGTCTCCTACTGAATTTGAATATTTAATTCATTTGATATTTTACTGTAGTGCAACGGATGCTTTGGGTCCCATATTATTTACTTCTTCTTATAGGCGTCTATAAATTCTATCACTCTTTCCTGAGTCCACTCCATTCTGAACACACAGCCACAAAAGCCGCACAAAAAGAACTGACCCATAAGACCGCGATGTACTGCGTACGCGACACGGAGCACGTCCACGCTTGCTCACGCCGTAACTGTAACATCCCTTTGATGCGAAGGGCAAATACCGACATCGCACCGAACAAGCCCGTAACGTTACACCGTAACCAACTTTTGCTACGTTACGGTGTCACGTCCACACTGTCACGTTATGGTGTTACGTTACGCGGTAACGTTACAAGTGTGTTCCCACCCTAATAGAACGCTGTGTTGACAGCGCCTCAAACCCAAATCACTAAACAGGCCTAACAAGAACAGACTTACCCCTTAAATGTAAGCCACGGACAACTTCAACTGCCTGTTACCGCTGACTTGTGTGAAGTATGAGATCTGTAAATGCTCACATATAAAACAACTCTTCCGGGCAGAAATTAAAACATAGAAAAGTGGGTTTTGACGCTGACTGTGAATTCCGGGTGGACGAACACATACGTGCTTAAGAAACGTTTTACTGCTGGGAGACAAATTGCTATAGCCACAGGCCGAAGGATTTATTGGAGGCTCTGCGGTTTATTGCAAGGAAACCCCAGAGTAGGAAGGAGGGAATAATCTACCTCATTGTTCATGTTGCGAAGTGGCAATAAACGTTGTTATCAGTCGCCGGATAGGACGTGATTTCCTGGTTCAAATGACTCACTACTACACAACAAAGGAATGTGTGCGGATATCATATCTACCAGACGTCACATTGCCACGTCTCTTTTAACAACCTGACAATTCAGGCCACTAAGTAAAGCTGGTTTCACAATGACAGCAAATCTTCGCCTATCGCGCATCTGCCCAGCGCGTTTTTGCCCATGTGCGATAGAAAATAATTAAATATATCGGGAAAAAATGTATAAATGCTGGCAGTTACACATGCAGCCGTCGTGAAAGCTAGCAGTAGCAGGCGAAAAAAATGGAAAACCTCATGTCTGACAAGTATTTGTACGCCACGAAGTACAATGCTTCCTACAAGGAAAACAGAAGAAGCGATCTTAAGTCCACTCTCCTACGTCCATAAAAATGAAGAAGGTGGACGTCAGGATCCTAGTATTGTATAGCACATATTGCACTGAATAGCTCTTTTGATTTCCAGCAGAATTGATTAAAGCCGGGGGTAGGATTATTCGGTCTGAAATCCATAAACTTATTATTTCTATTTGGAATAAGGAGGAATTGCCTGAGGAATGGAAGGAGTCAGTCATTGTGCCTATTTATAAGAAGGGTGATAAAACAGATTGTAGTAACTATCGAGGCATATCACTTTTGTCGACTACGTACAAAATTCTATCCAACATTCTTTTGTCAAGGTTAGCTCCATATGCAGAGGAAATTATTGGGGATCGTCAGTGTGGATTTCGACGTAACAGGTCAACTACTGATCATATATTCAGCATTCGTCAAATACTTGAGAAAAAATGGGAATACAATGAGGCAGTGCGTCAGCTATTTATAGACTTCAAGAAAGCCTATGATTCAGTTAGGAGGGAGGTCTTGTATAATATTCTCATTGAATTCGGTACCCCATGAAACTAGTAAGGTTAATAAACATGTGCCTAAGTGAAACGTGTAGCAGAGTTCGGGTAGGCAAACATCTGTCTGACACGTTTCCTGTTAAGAATGGCTTGAAACAAGGAGATGCTCTGTCGCCATTGCTTTTCAACTTGGCTTTAAAATATGCCATTAGGAGGGTTCAGGCAAACCAGGAGGGCTTGAAATTGAATGGTACACATCAGCTTCTAGTTTATGCTGATGATGTTAATATATTGGGCGGAAGCATACATAGTATAAAGAAAAATGCAGAAGATTTAATGATTGCTAGTAAGGAGATTGGTCTAGAAGTAAATGCTGAGAAAACTAAGTACACGGTCATGTCTCGAAATCAGAATGCAGGACACAATCACAACATAAATATAGATAATAAATCGTTTGAAAGGGTGGAAGAATTCAAATATTTGGGAGCAACCCTAACGAATCGAAACGCCATTCATGAAGAAATTAAGAGCAGATTGAAGCCGGGGAATGCTTGCTATCATTCGGTGCAGAATTTTTGTCTTCCAGGTTACTATCCAAAAGCACAAAGATTAGGGAACACAGAACTATAATTTTACCTGTTGTTCTCTATGGATGCGAAACTTGGTCTCTCACACTGAGGGAGGAACAAAGACTGAGGGTGTTCGAGAATAGGGTGCTGAGGAGGATATTTGGGCCTAAGAAGGACGAGGCGACAGGGGATTGGAGAAGACTGCATAACGAGGAACTTGATGACCTGTACTCATAACCAAATATTATTCGGGTAATCAAATCGAGAAGACTGAGATGGGCGGGGCATGTGGCACGTATGGGGGAGGAGAGAGGTGCATACCGGATTTTGGTGGGGAGACCCGAGGGAAGGCGACCACTTGGGAGACCGAGGCGTAGATGGGAGGATACTATTAAGATGGATATTCGGGAAGTGGGATGGGGGGGCATGAACTGGATTGAGCTGGCTCAGGATAGGGACAGGTGGCGGGCTCTTGTGAATGCGGTAATGAACCTCCGGCTTCCGTAAAATGCGGGGAATTTCTTGACTAGCTGAGAAACTGTTAGCTTCTCAAGAAGGCCTCTGCTCCATGGAGTTAGTTAGTTAGCTCTTTTGATTCATATTAACTGTTACACTAGACGTTATAATGTAACGAAAACATCAGAATAGGTCCGCATATTTTCTGTAATTAGAACCATTTAATGGGTCAGTTCACCAGTACAAGGAACTGCAGCAAGTGTATGAAGTAATCCCTGTTACAGAATTAATTTTATCCACAAGATATCGGAACGTCTATTCTGTGAAATACTAGGATACTGCAACCTTTTGGTAATGTTATTAATCTGATTTCCTTCAGCTGTTCTGTAGGATTGCCAAGACTTTTTCCTTTGTAATCCCTCGCCATTAAATTTTATCAGCACCTGGACTTACCAACTACTAAAAGTCTTGTATTTAAACAGAAGAATTTAAAACATGCCACAACAATAATTTCACATCCAAAAATTAAAATTCTTTTGTCTTTATAGCCTAAAAGGTGTATGAACTGAACGCATAACAGTTCGTTTGCCATAACTAGCAGGTGCTGTCCCATTGTGTTGATCATAAGATCCAGAGAACTGGTCTCAATACAGCTTCGACCTGCACACATCCACAGTTACGGTCTTTCTGCCCGCTCATCTGCCTGAAAGCGCCATCACTATAAATCCCTGCTGGGAACTGGTGCAACAGTTTCCTGCAGTAAGCACAG
Source organism: Coptotermes formosanus (assembly GCA_013340265.1). Taxonomy (NCBI): domain Eukaryota; kingdom Metazoa; phylum Arthropoda; class Insecta; order Blattodea; family Rhinotermitidae; genus Coptotermes; species Coptotermes formosanus. The sequence goes on along the minus strand of BLKM01006251.1, from coordinate 2,258,412 downwards.
AACACTGTAATTCATCTCATGAACTTTGGGACCGATTGAGACAGGATTTTCTTTGTACTACAGATCGAAACATTTCTGAAAAGGATTTTAGTGGAAGTAACAGAGTCTACAGGCGTTATTTACCATTACAAGTTGCCATTTTAATGGTGGATGGACGACCGACATAGCACAGCACTAACGATCCTGGTTGTCAGCACTGAGGATAGAATAACAGCGACGGTCCGATTTTTGTTACCGAGATGTTGATACGTACTTCCAGGGAATCGAGCTGCATAAGGGGTTATTACTTTAACCTTTTAAAGCCTAGCGGTAACTTTACGTACGACCAGGTTTAATATTAAACAATTCTACATGGTGCCCACACTGCGTTTATGTGTTTTGTGTGGATCTATGAACAAACAGCAACTTTTGCCTTATAAAATATTAAGAGATTCGTTTTTATAACCGAAGCGGACAGTGTTTACAGCGCGGTACGCACTGAGTCCTTATATAAAACAGATACGCTTCGTCTTTAAAGGGTTAAAATAGGTCCCCTTTAAATCTACTGCCCGATCACTCTTTTAAAATTTCTCATCAGATGATACATAACCCGTAAATTGATAATACTTTGTAAAATAATTGAATAATAAACCATTTGTTTTCAACATCTGTCTGTAAACAACGTTAATTGGAAAGACATAATGACGAAATGCCGTTAGCAGAGTGGTATAGCGTCCGTCACGTGTTCGGAGTGTACACGGTTAGAATCTCTGCCGGGTGAGGCAATCGTAACGGAGTTTGGTGCATGTACTGAAGCTTTTAAGGCGACAAAACTCAGTAAACCTTTCTCAGGCTGACAGCTGCGTCAGGTAGTTTAATTACGCTAAGTTTCAGAGACCGACCCCGTCTCCATCATGAGGGCTCGATGTGATTCACATCAGTCCTACCGGGACACTGATGATCGAGACGGAATCTCTCTCTGAAACGTCGGTTAATTGGAACGCCTGACACGGTTGTCAATTCAAGAAGGTTTTACTTGACGACAGAGCTTACTTAAAATCTCGCTATCTTGCGGCTATTGCTTATCCCTGCCAGATCCCCTGTGCAAGACAGCAGTCCGCTAGACCCTCGGCCAGTGGGCGGGTACGAAATAAACTTACAGGGAACAAGGCATTCCTAAGAGATGGCACACTTGTCACTAAATGATACTGCAGTACTATTTATAATGCAGCGGTATTGAGACATACCATTCTCTTCGAATAATGAAATAAAGGCTGGGTAGATACAGAAAGGTGTACCATATATCTTTACCATTTCTTTTATATCTTGAGCCACGTGGCACGTTAAGTTTATCCACCTTTATCAGAAGGCCACTTTGTTCTGTCCTGGGAATGTAAAAATTAGTCTTTGTGCACGCTATGAAAGCATATGGGGAGTGGAAGCGTAGCTCCATTCATTCGTATGCTCGGCACTACTTAGCTTCACGTCCTCGCCGTTTTACCCAAGGGAAAATTTCCCCGACCCACTGAATAGGAGGCTGGGTGGTCCCCAGAACCCGTCTGGAGCCTTTGGAGTACAGAGAAAACTCTCTCCCCTGCAGGGAAATGAACCCCGGATCTCACAGCCCACAGCCAGTCATTATAGCGAGCACGCTATCTATCCCGGCCCCTTCCTGCCTGCGTAACCCTCGCTGAACACGCAGCCAGCCAGTGAGTTCTAGGTGGCGCATGGACGGTCCGTCATCACACTGCTCGGAGCTGGCGCGCCAAGCCCACCGTACAGCTCAGTCCCTGCGTGCGTGCTTGACACAGTGCGTGAAAGTGTGTGTGTGGCAGTGTCATGGTGATAAAAGTGTAACGTCTCGAGTGACCTATGACCTCGGTTGAGAGCCGGCGCCACGGGTAGAAACGATATCAGATCAATCTAGTAAAGAAGACTTAACAAGAGACATGGATATTGTGAAAATGGCAGGCGCAGCGAGCTAATAGTGAAGGAACTTGGCGAGTTTATACTTGGACCTGGCCGCTGTTTTCCCTCTCACCATGGGATGTGTGCAGTCGTATTTTAGAAAGGGTTCGTATAATGTGTATGAAGGTAGGGGATATTACAGTAGCATGGTTTGGGTGTGTTGTGATCCACGCTATGGGTAAGCTGACACTCCTTTGCTGGCCAATTGATCTAACGTCTCGAACACTACCGAATACTTACACCCCTCCCCCAGCATCCCACCATTTTAAAATAGGCATCGCCATTGTGCTCCGAAAATGTGTATTCAGACACAGTAGAAAACGTAAATTTGTAGAACGAAGGCTTTTTAAATGATACTGTAGCCATTTACGTCATATCATTCCTTTCTGTCGCAGAAATGTTACATTTAAGTTGAAAACAAACATATATGTGTTGCGTAGTAAATGCATTGACAGGGACATTCTTACTTCTGCTTTTTTTAGATATCACTTCATATTCTGAAGGCAAGTGTCGCTATAAATATACATATATTGGGGAACGGTGTAGCTCGTGTGTAAAAGCAGGCTGTAGGTCGTTTTAAGGTAATAAACCAGCATTTTTACTGCGAGATTTGAGGTTATCGTGAAGGTGCATATTAATACGACGTCCCTCAGTTGTGTAAACTACACGGCGTCATATCCCAGAAGACCGTAATCTGAAAATGTCTCCTTTTAACTTTATTGACCTCGAAGCCTCATAGTAAAATTACTACGTAAGAAGTCGATGAGCAATTGAGTTTGGTTAGCCATCTGAAGCACAACGGATATTACACGCACTGCTGTCTTCAACAGTCAGAAAGTCTTAACTTTAGGGGTTTCCTACGCTTACAGGAAAGAATAATAATCGGATGGAATTCGTAATTAAGTTGCAGTATGTTTTCTGTGAGGCAGCTACTGAAGTTTCTAAGGTTTTAAAAAGTTCAAACATTTTCTTTTAGCGATATTACTGAAATGTTTTAAAGCAGTATAAAGAAAGTCATCCTTAAGTCGTTTATACGGTTTTCTGTAATGGTTTCCATGGATGATGACGTAAAGTTAACACGTTGATTTGATTAATTGTAAGTTACAGTCTTATATAAAACTGTAATTTTTCCCGTTATTTAATATGAAGCTGAGTACTGTTAGTTTCTTAAGAAGGAGTTTCAATTTTGTGTTGGTGTGAAACTTGGTCTTCACATCCTAGACACAACGTGTTTGAGAACAGGGTCCTGTGTTGGACGTAACGGCGGAGGAAGCGATAGGATGGCGTAGAAAACAGCAAAATTAGGAAATGGGAATTTAAACTGTGCCTAAACTATTACTAGGATGATCAAGTACAGGAAATAATAGATTGATAGAGCATACAGCACGCACAGAGAGAAGCGAACTGCATCTAGAAATTTAATTCGAACTTCTGAAAGGAAGAGATCATTTCGAAGACTAAGGCGTAATGAAAGAATTGCGGAGCCCAGACTGAATTCATCTGTCTCAGGGTGGGAACACTGGCGAAATATTGAGTTGCATAAGAGGAGGGGGAATTCTAAAGCAACTGAAAGGCAGCTGGCCCTTCAAGAACAACACTTCTCCATGGATTATGTTTGTTGAAAGTTGGGTTTTGTATTTAGTTTATGCGGAATTTACTCAGTGATGAATTCGTGTAAAGAATTAATATGAATGAATGAATGAATGAATGAATGAATGCATGAATGAATGCATGAATGAATGAATGAATGAATGAATGAATGAATGAATGAATGAATGAATGAGTGAAAGAATGAATAAAACTTGTAAGGTGATGACCTCACAGTAGGTCGAAATATGACTTGGCGCGTAATGTTAGTCCGTCAATATACATTTCATGAAGGTTGTTGTAACTGCGTGAATTTGGCCACACAACCACAACAGTCCTTGTAATCCGAAGCCGGGATGTCACGTTCATTGTGTCTCTTCATAAGAAAACTGTGAGAGGTGTATTTTTTTGTTAATTAACAATCTCTTGTGGCATCTGATAAAACGAATTTATTCCTAACTAACTTATCAGCCACTTAATCTTCGGTATTAGAATTACATTAGGAGTATATCCTTATCAGTTCGAAGTCCTTAACGTACTCTAACAAATCTGCGCAGATAGTAATCGAAACTGACGCAAACGCAAAGCTAAAAACATGAGCTGTCTGGAGCTCAATGTAAGCTTTGCTGTTGTTTCCGATTGCTATAAGTATTTGTGTTAGCATACTTGTTTTGACAGATATGTGGGAAGAAAGAAATGTTGACACTACAAATAGTGAGAAAACACGTCACTTGCAAGAATGTCTGAGATAAGTTTATCAGTGCACGTAATTGGGGGATAATAATACTGAGAACCATCCAGTGTGATGAATAATGCATGGTAAAAGTTGAAATCAGTTTAAAGTGATTAGACAACAGAACCGCTGAAACAATAGCAGTAATGGAGCCGGTAACAATCATGGGTGTGCTTTATGAATCATTTCCATTTTGTCAATCTGTGAGCCAGAACATCTTAATTCATCTTTAAAAGATTCTGCCAATGCCGTATGACAGTATTCGTTACTGTAATTTTGGACATATCCACCATTTCAGGCTAAAAGACTCAACGCTTCGGAGGCTGGATCTGCCTCCGCCTTCAGGTAAAAAGGATGCAACTTAACGCTGGTGACATCGTTAGAAAAGCGAGTGTCAGTCCGTGAGACGGTCGAAAATTTCAGTCGTGACTGTGACCAGAGCTGGTTAACACAAGGGGTCATGGAATTCACTTGCAGTTAGGAGGTACCTCTTTCGTATCTCGGCCTACGCATCGGCTACACTTACAGCGGCGTTTATGAGTGCCTTAATTCTCTTCAGATGACTGCTACTTGTTTAATCCCCAGTCCACCGCGTTTGAAGACACATTCACCCTTTTCCTAGTTAAATAACCACCACAGTCGATATAGCGTTGTTAAAGAGCCTACTGCGCACTCTTATGAATTCAGTTCGAAGAAGAGCTTGGAAATCTCAAAGCATTTTGAATAAAAATGATTTGCTTGGAAACATATGATGTAACCCTTTAAATCTCAGTGGCTACTAGATGTACCACGCGATTTCAATTCAAGAAATTTTGAATTTTGCCCACAGTGTTTTATGTGTTATGCATGAGTTTCACAATAAACCATAACTCCTTCCCCAAGCAGCATAATCCGACTGGACTTCGTAACGTAGACTCTTTACTGTGAGGCAGGAATCAGATTTTTAAATGTCTGGTACATGAAATTTGTGCTGCAGAGAGCAACTTGATAATTCTCAGACACATAGCACTTAAAATCCAAGCAACACTCGTTCAGCGGCGACTGCGTTGTAATTGGGAAATATACTTTGATTTTGCGCTGTCGCAATGTAATAACCTTCGGGTTTCAGAAAACGCTTGGCTATCTTGAGTAATCGACTCACACTTTCAAAAAGCTGGCGCTTCGATCGTACGTCAGGGATAAGAGTATTTTGGATCTACATTAAGATATTTCGAGCAAATTTAATTTCAGTTTACACGGGATATTTTTTTAAAATAAGAGAAAACTGAAGAAGAACCCAGTATATAACACAAAATACAGCTATTATTAAATCTTCTCTTATTTTCTTGTCCTTACAATACGTCTGATAAGCTGTCACTAAGGTCTGGGACTTATATTTCAAAAGCTTTTCGAAATTATGCAGGTCCACATTTAACCCTTTAAAGACAAAGCGTATCTGTTTTATGTAAGGACTCAGTGCGCACCGCGCTGTAAACACTCTCCACTTCGGTTATAAAACCAATCTCTTAATGTTTTATAAGGCAAAGGTTGCTGTTTGTTCTGAGATCCGTACGAAACACATAAACGCAATGTGGGCACCACGTAGAATTTTTTAATGTTAAACCTGGTCGTATGTAAAGTTACCGCTAAGCTTTAAAAGGTTAACGAGATGCAAGCACTAAGCTGACTGTGAGTGTGTGCATGTGATTACCTTCACTTAAGATATTAAAAAGTGAGGCATTTTATAGGCCACAATTTTAATAGATGTAGGCCTACACATAATTTACGTGTTCCAGCATCTAGAAAAACACGAGGTTTTAAGAATACAAGTAACAATATTTAAACATAGCACACTATTGTGCGGGATGTATGGGCATGATGCGGGTCCAGCTGCAGGCCTGTTCAATACATAGGATGAAAAGAAATTCGCGTAAAGGCTCTCAATAGTGTTTCTCAATAGTGAATTTGCTTGTTAAAGAGCAAGTCGAAAATGTTACAGAACATACGCCCTGAGACGTTTAGTTTTCGAGATACGTGTCACCATCAAGTGCCGCATGACATTAAATGACGAAACAATGGGAACCTCGTGGTTGCAGTACGTTTTCGAAGCGTCCTCCCTCCATTTAAAGGCAGGCGGCACTGCGACGCGCGGAATTTCCTCGGACGCTCGTAAATATGTTGTTACAGATACATGATATCCTTCCACTAGATATTCGATAGTCCTGACAGAGACTTCAAGAAAGTGCTTCTTCTGGTGCCTCACAGAAAAAAAAAAAAACCGGATTTAGATCCGGCGACTGAAGAGGCCACGCATTTGACCCTCCTCGTCCACTCCACCTTCCTGGATATGCTGCGTTCAACGGCTGTCGGAAATCTTTCCGATAGCGTGCTGGAGCTCAGTCGTGTTGAAACCACAAATTCTGCATCAAAGAGATATTTTCAAGCAGCCATGGTTGAATAGTTTCCAGAAAATTACGAAGTCGTTGAGCAGTTAGCCTATATGTTAGCAAACAGGGACCCACGACAGTGTCCCCTACAATACCAGACCAATATTTGACGCTGAAGTGGACTTGATACCCGCGTTCAACTAGATAATAAGGATTGTCCCGTGCTCAGATGTGACTGTTGCGGACGACGAACACACCCTCGCATAAAACAAGCTTCATATGTGCAGACCCTGCTGTGTAAACAAGCTCACTGACACAGCGTTTATGTAGCCACTCTCAAAACTGAGTCCTTCGAGGACGATGGTATAGAAAAAGATGCGCGGTCTGCCAGTAGTGGATGGATACAACTGATTGTGACGAAGTACTTCTAGGACCACTGTTTGGAATGGTTCCAATCCTGTCTCGATATCGTGTGATATTTTCCATAGCTCTCCTGTCACAGCTGAGATTTTGACATCTGGATGAAGTCAGCGAGGATGACTTAGGGCCTATTCCCGTGCATTTTGCCAACGTGACTGTTGCGGGAATCGAGAGCTAAGAAAAGTCACAGTATTCCTTGTGTATGTATTCCGTGATCATTCGACCACAATTGAGCCCTGCTATGCACTGTGTGCCTACAGTACACCTAATAACGTGGCGTAATACTGCTGAGAAATGCCTTATCTCAGTCATTATCCGCCCGCAAATTTATCAGTCTAGTGGAGTCGTCCTTACAAGCACTGCAAAATGCTGCCACTTCTCACCAGCACCAGCTGCTTTGTTTCTAAGCAAACGCTGGTGAATATATAAGTTTTATTTATTTGTCACTTCCATAGTAGTTCAGGAGTGAACAGTTAGCAGTCTCCTTAATGGATTGCCTTTCGGGAAGTTATGCGGATCTAAGGACGCTGTTTTTAATGGGCTGAAAAAATGTAGTTAAGAGTAAACAGAATGTTAGTGCTGCGCCTCACAAAATCAGTTTTATGTTGTGTACAACGTACAGGGAATTTGGCAGAGAAAACACACAGGATTCTGATTTCATCACCAGTCACCTTCCGCGTTGTTGGTCACATTTATTGCCACACAATAACCTGATGCCTTGAACAACTGTGAAGAGAACACTACGTCCCATTATACATGGTGTACATTCCTACACGTATGACTAATGCGAAATCCTCTTCCTGTTGCGGAGGATTCTTTCTGATTCCTATAAGAAGGGAACTAACCTGTATATTTCCCACATCCTCTATACCACGACAGTGATATTTTAGAAGAACAGACTTCTTAATGTCACTTCTGTCAGAAGAGGAAACGAGAAAATTATAGCAAATAGGGGTGTATTAATTTTCGTACGTTTCACGATAAAATAGCAAGCATGATTTCAGGCTTCCGCCGCGGTGTAAATGAGATATTTGCTCTTCCGGGATGTTACGCAGCGTAGATTGGTGGTAAGTTGGACTGCTTGACCCTTGAATTTGGGACCGATAGATTGGCCGAACATCGGTAACTTGTTACCAATCTACGCTACGTAACATCCCAGTGGAGAGGAGTGAAAATCTCAATGGACAGTTATTTTCAAAAGCTACGTGGTCATAGTTTTGTAGAGTTTAAGTACTGTTATGCTAAAATATGAGGGTCGAAAGTCTGATATTATTGTAAGAGTGTTAATGACGAGAACAGCAAGAAACCTAGTAAACGTTTCAATTAAATACATTTACAAAGAAAAGGAACACAGACTATTGACGAGAGGTACAAATATGTCGTATGAGTAAAGCTGTATGTCTGGGTAGTGGGCAGAGGGTTTAGAAATGGCGTCGACAGTGTGATTAGTTACGAATTAGGACAGGATTGAGAAACACTGGAACTTGACTTACGTCAGAAAAGAACTCCAGATATTAGGCCTTTCCATTTTTTGTATGAGGGGTGCACAAATCTCGCGGTCCCTGGTGGCTCCCGGGATGGAACTTGCTTTTTGTCACCCACCTGGTGCCTACAATTTTGAGGTGGTCCGTACATTTTTTACAAAATTTGTGCACCCCTCAATGTTACGTCTGTTTTATTGTTGACGTACTTTTCTCTCTTGATATTTTTAATGTCTGATTACAATTCTGTCGTCTGCTTAAAGCAAAATACTTTACCAGAAGCATCAGTTCCGGCTGAAGATGTCAGAAGTCGAATTCCTGTCGGCAAAACACGTTTTTGTATATAGTGGTAGTCAAGGCTGTCCAGTGTGTACCCAAATTAAATTTTTTAAATTGTAAGAAGTGTTTTGAGTGTCACTGTTTTACCTGTTGTATGTGACATGTATGAAACTTGGCCCCTCACTCCCCGGTAAATGAAAATCAGATCGGGTGCGACACGACTGAGCGAATGTTAGCTTGCCTGTCAGTTTAAAATGAAACAAAGGCAGAAAAGTCAAACTTTAGTTTCTCCTGTCGTGAAGGATACTATGGGTAATTCATTCACGTAGAATACTTGTCTTGTTGACACTAACTACGTGTGTGAAGTGCCGCAGTCCATGCCATCTCCAAGGCTTCTTCTGTTGTTTGAGGACGGAGTGTAGCACCTGACTGCAGCCAGAAAATTGTGTGATATTGACCTTGCTATGACCTAACTTACTTCGTGCTACTTAGCCGACTGCAAGGACAAATTCGCGTAGTTTAACACGCCCCACCTCTATAGCTCCACTAATATAATATCTATATGAATCTTACGTGTACGTAAAACGCGAGATATATCATGCACAGACAGGTTATTTCCGCGAACAGGACTAGTTTGCTACTAACTAACTAACTAACTAACTAACTAGCTAACTAACTAACTAACTAACTAACTAACTAACTAACTAACTAACTCCATGGAGCAAAGGCCTTCTTGAGAAGCTAACAGTTTCTCAGCTAGTCAAGAGATTCCCCGCATTTTATGGAACCCGGAGGTTCATTACCGCATTCACAAGAGCCCGCCACCTGTCCCTACCCCGAGCCAGCTCAATCCAGTCCATGCCCCCATCCCACTTCTTGAAGATCCATTTTAATGTTATCCTCCCATCTACGCCTGGGTCTCCCAAGTGGTCGCCTTCCCTCAGGTCTCCCCATCAAAATCCTGTATGCACCTCTCGTTGCCACCATACGTGCTACATGCCCCGCCCATCTCTTTCTTCTCGATTTGATTACCCGAATAATCTTTGGTGATGAGTACAGGTCATTAAGTTCCTCATTATGTAGTCTTCTCCACTCCCCTGTCGCCTCGTCCCTCTTAGGCCCAAATATCCTCCTGAGCACTCTATTCTCGAGTTTAAAACTAAACTACCACGCATATAGTTGTTACTGGCGGTAGTGGAGATGTGTGACGTAACAGTAAAGTTACGACTAGAAAATAGTTCAGGAGGGAAGGCACTATTATTTGTGTTTGGGGAAACACAAAAATTGCCGTGGTTTCCTGTACGTCTGTTATCCAGTTTTCAGTGAAACCGCTGTGACGCTACTTTGAATTTTACCTGAAATGCTGTCGTTATTCACTGCCTTTTTCATTTTACATTCCACACTTTCCCCAGCGAATGACATTCGAAATGCTCGCCCTGGAGCAAGGCAGGACAAGTTCCGTAATGTATTATAATAAAACACCAAAACATTATTCTCAAGTACATGGTTGCCTAATTTTCAGATAATATGATACACTCCATTTTTGGGCGTGGGTAATTAGATTAATAAGTATTTATGATAATAGGATATTAAGATATATCCTTTAGTCTCACGATTGAGCGTAATATTCTGCAATTTCAATACATTTGACACTTTCATAAACCAGTTCCTGTAGATCCAATTTAGTATTGTTTAAATCTATATTCCAGTGTTTACTTCTGATCGATTTTCTCATCAATATTCTGTACCCGTTATTTCTCATTTTCGGAACTTCAAACTTAACCCAGCGGTTACTTTATGTACCACCTGTTGTTGCACTAAGAAAGTCTGCAGTTTCTCCGTAGAGTGTGTTTATGTGTTTGGCTTGATTCTCAGTGTTTGTCTGTACAGAATTAACTGATATTTGTAATGAAAACTGCGTATGTTCTCTGAGAGGTAGGAACTAAATTTTTGTATACAATTTAGATGATTCCATTCATGAAGTGGTTAATTTACCTACGTTTACGATGTGAGATAAACTGCCACATAAGTTGTTGGTCCCTAGAGAAATGTCACGAATTACATGCTACGAAATTTTGACAACATCGAGTTCATTTTATATAAAAAATTATATGTTTATGAGGTATAGTTCAAGTAATGTACAATCCCAAACATTGTTCTAAGGTACAGAAACTGATATCACACATTTAGGCAGTTAAAAATGATTACATTATTAAAATGGACGTCTATTGGCTACTGAAAGTGATTTTGCGAACATGTCAGTTAATGACTTTTTCCTTGACACTAACGACGATCAGGAATTTGAATTCTGACAGAGTCAGAAGCATTTTCTCATTTTCAAAACGTCCAGACCGGCTCTGGGGTCCATCTACCCTCTTGTTAAATGAGTACCAGGCTTCTTTCCCGGGGGTAAAGCGGCCGGAGCGTGAATTTGACTACTGACCTCCATCTAGTGCTGAGGTTAAGGATGACTGGAGCTATGATCTTGGTTCCCCTGTATGTCATCATGACCTGGACAGGGACAGTTTTATCTTTTTACCTTTTACCTGACGAAATCTGACTGTTTCTTCGTATGGGGTATATTTTTTCTTCATTTAACCATCAATGTATGCTGTATTTACGCTTTCAATTTCTTCTTGCATTTCTTTCTTTGTTCCTTCCTTCCTTCCTTCCTTCCTTCCTTCCTTCCTTCCTTCCTTCCTGTCGAGAGGGGTCAGATGACGGTCCCGTCCTCAGGTGTCTTACTCTTGGCTTATCAACAACTCCTGCCTATGTATGGAACAGTCTGGTGTCATTCCTCTCCCACAGCTTCAGGAAGGCCATTTCACCTCGCAATGAGCATTGCTGTTTACGGTGGTCAAAGCATTTCGTCTCAAATATCTTAGTACTAGACATGCAGGGGACGGATGCAGTGTGATAAGGTGACGATTGCGTTGCCGTCTAAAGACAAATTAAATTTACAACAACGTGGTTGTGTAAAACCCCGAAGTTGTTAGTAGACGAAAACAAACTTTAATAAGAAACACGTGTGGTTCCCTCATTTATTATCTGTGTGAAGTTACAGTAAGGGGTGATTTTTCCGCTCAGATTTAACTCTGGCAAACACTGTCACGCCGGTCCCAGTGGCCGCGCGGTCTAAGGCGTAGGTCTGCAGCCGAGCACTTACTGGGATCGTGGGTTCGAATCCCACCGGGGGCATGAATGTTTGTCTCTTGTGAGTGTTTGTGTTGTCAGGTAGAGGTCGCTGCGACGGGCCGATCCCTCGTCCAGAGGAGTCCTACCGACTGTGGTGTGTGTCTGAGTGTGATCAAGTGAAACAACCTCGACACCTACTGTGAGTAGGTAGAAAAGGTAAGACTACGAAACAACGAAACACTGTCACAATAGCGAAGTAGACGATGTGAGTGCAAAGCAGCAATTGGGACGTAGACTGTTTTACCGTGTTCAGGAGAATATGAAGCGGCGTCGCTGTTTCAGCTGTTATTCTAAGAATTTAAATTCTGATGTATAAATGATCTACATACTTAGGCTTTCGTTCTTCAATCCAAGCAAATGAACGGTAGAAGACAGGGAATTTGGTATGTATTTTTCACGATTCTGTTTCAGCTGCGTAAGATATTTAGTGCACCAAGCTATGAAGATGTAAAATGGTGTGCGACCTCGAGTTGATGGTGAAGTCAGTGTCAAAGAATGGGAGAAATGCACTGTATAACTGTTCCCAGAGAATTTTTATCTGTCAGAAATATCATTGATTTTTCAGAAAGGCCTCTTTAAAAGCGATAATTTGGAAGGCCAAGAAAGAAAGGAACTGATAATATAACAAAGAATCTTAACTATATAGTTTGCGATAATATGGAGTGGATTGAACTGGCTGAGGAAAGATTGCAAGAGGGGGCTTGGTTAGTTGGGCTTTGTCGTTCTGATGCAAGCGATGTTGTTAGGTAGTTCATTTTCCTGTCTTATCTCAGTAGACTATCTCTCGTGAGTGACTGAAGCAGCTTTCGGTAGGCCCCTTACTTAGATAAAATCGAAGAAATCGGATAAGTACAATTAAGATATACGGATCGGTCTTAAAGGTGCAAAAAATACGTAGGTTACTGATTTAAATTTAGGAGCCAGTCGGTCTGTTTCGTTTCGTAATCCTTCCCTCTTCTACCTACTTGTTCACAGTAGGTGTAGAGGGTTTTTGATTTTTCGCTTGATCACACCCAAGCACACACCACATTCGATACGATTCCTCTGGACGAGGGATCGGCCCGTCGCAGAGACCTCTACCTGACAACACAACCGCTGTACAAGACAAACATCCATGCCCCCGCAGACCTACGCCTTAGACCGCACGGCCAAACGGATCGGCTTGTCGGTCTGTAATAAGCCTAAACACTTGCCAGAGTTGTACACACTTTTTCTGTAGGAGGCGGACTCTGAGGCAAAAGATGAATACTTTCGAGAGAGGCTCTGTTAAAGTAATATTTAATACTAAAATATGTATAGGTAGAAACTAAAGTATTTTTCCTAAACAAATTACATATTGTACCCCTTAAATGTGTGACACTGTGCAGAACGTTATGCGAAAAGTGTGTTAGATTTTTGAATCAGTTCATGTGTAACGAAAAACATTTTCCGCCTATTTTCGGGAAAATTTTATGCTTAGAATCACTGACTGAATCTTAGCATTCGCTTAGCCAAAGACTCCTGATGTCATTAACTCCATTAGCTCTAATCGAGTGACTAAACGCAAAATGCGTAAAGATGAAAATGGAAGGGCTGACAGAAAATAATTTCAAAAGACAGGCTTTCCCTTTCTTTATTGCGAGGCACGTTATTTGTCGCTGCTTACCACGCTCTAAGATGAGTGCGTATGAAGTATGTTGCAGTTTGAGGGGCCACTGCTTTTCATATTATGAACATTACGCGTACAATCCCAGTGAATTAGTCAGTCCCTAGGACATCATTATTGGCCTTAATTCTTAAGCAAGAGAACTACGGCGCTCAGAACGACTGCCACGTTCTAGACTACCGAGCTGTAGGATAAACTGTAACGCATTTCATGACTGTAGTGCTGGTGATAGCGACGGTGATGATGGTAACGATGACAGCTTTCTGCTGAAGTTGTTAGAAAAAACGCTAAAGCCTGGAAGATGATGCCGAGCAGCCAGCATGACGTGTCCACGTCATAGCTACGAGTAAGTGATGCATTTTCATGCCATCCATTTTTCAATAGCGAGGCTTAGGAATTCCAAGGACGTAGAAGCAATAACCGTTGTTGTATGCAGCAACTTCCCTGGGCCTCACACAATGGGTTTTCGTATGGCAGCGCTCCGTTTCGACATTTCCTGTCTAAAAATATTCTGTTCTTCTGAGTATAAATACTTTTACCATCCACAAAGCAGACCTTGACAAACTCCTTAGCTAGTCAAAAAATTTCCCCATTTTATGGAACCCGTAGGTTCATTATCGCGTTTACAAAAGCCAGCTACTTGTCCCTATCCTGAGCCAGCTGAATCCAGTCCATGCTATCCAATTTCATTCCTTCAAGATCCATTTTAATATCTTCCTCCCGTCTCTGCGTAGCTCTTCTAAGCGGTCTACTTCAGGTTCACGCAACAAAAAACCTATATGCATTATCTCTTCCCCCATATGTGCCATATGCCCCACCTGTCTCATCGTTTTTGATTTAACCACCCGAATAATTTCGGTGGGCAGTAAAAATCGTGCATCTTCTAACCATGCAGTCTTATCCAGCCTACTGCTCCTTCCTCAGCAACCTATTTGCGAATACTCCAAGCCTGTGTTATTCCCCTACGTCCTTATGCACTCAGCATCCCTTTCCACCCAAACTTATTTTCAAGACAGTCTGTTATTTCTACTGAAAGGGCACCTTTCCCTCCCGTCCAAAGGAGTAGGGAAAATTGTCCTTTAAATAGAAAGTTTTTGTCTTGGAGAGTTTTCAGCGTTGCAGTGGCGGAGCAAGTAATGTGTGGACGACAATCAAATTGTGATTTCTTTGCCGTTTTCCGAAATTGGTAGTAGAAATATACGCAATGTTAATAATATGGTACATATCAAGGAGAAAGAGATGGGTGTGGCATGTAGCCGTTACGGAATATCAGAAGTGAGTGTGTGGGCTTGTTGCAACTGGCTTGAGGGCCCAGTCGTGGCATTTTGCAAACACGACAGTGAATCTTCAGGTTCAATAAGAGACGGAAAATATATTGACAAGTATAGGTATTGTAAGTTTCTCAGGAATAACTCTGTCCCAAAGCGTTAAGCACCACACCCCTCTGTCTTAACCTTTAAATGCCGGCCACGGTGAACTGTATGGCCCTTTGATTCTTCACATACTGCTGGCCACGGTGCACCGTAAGCTCTTGGAAGCATTTAAGAGCACAAGAAACTTAAAAAACTCCTCCGTCATGGGCGGCAGTTGGAATTTAAACCTCAGCGTGATTGAAAGATAATAAATGGCTCTTCTTGTCTTTGTCCCACGTGGAAGTGAGTTTTCTGTCAGCGTTTCGGAGGAACATACTGCTTTCATCTTCAGGATTGACATTGGACCAGAGTGAAAGCCTTATATTAGTAAAAAATTACTTCATTTGCACACATATTGTGCCAGTTATTAGACTGTTCGTATGTGTTTGCGTGCGTAAAATGAAATATATGTGGTTCCCAATCATTTAAAGATGCCCAAGAATTAAAATTCGGAAAACAGTTGCTCATTATTGTTATTTATATTTGTTTACTAAGATTTTATTAATTTACATTTTACGATTAGGGACATCGTGCATACCAGTAAAGAATAATGGGGAAGTCATATCCATCCGCCCTCATGTCACATTGGTTTTTGGTTCTATAGTAAAAGCTGTCCTGCTAATTTAATAATGGCGAGTGGGCTGTGTGCCCACAACACTTCCGGAGACAGAGCTGTCAGACCATGAAGATGCCTACTCGCCTGTGCCACGTACCGACGTTAAGAATGCTGTGACTCTCGCGTTTATCGTTATTGTGTAGTGTTTACAAGCACAGCACCAAATTTAAAAGGTAACAGCAGAGTAGTCCCTGTGCAGAATGTGAAGGCAATGATGGGGAGTAGAGGTATAACTCCACACATTCTTAACCTCAGCACTAGGTAGATGTAAGTGCTCAGCTTCACGGCCTGTATGCTTTAGCCCCAGGAAATGCACCTTCCCTAACCACTGAATACGAAGTTGCGTGGGCGCTCAGAGCCGATGTGGAGGTTTTGGAGAAACGAGAAACCCCTTGCATCTGCCGAAAATCGAAATCCAGAGAGATAACTTTGCCTTTGTTTTTTATTTCATTGCTAAAGTGTAATTGAAAGTCTAAGGCCATGAAACTTTGCACGAAATTTAGAATTTCTTGAAAATTGTAGGTGCAGCATCCAAATAATGGCATATAATATAAATTATAGACTTCCTTATAATCTACAACTTCTGTTTTAAATAATTTTTACTTTCTGCACACTTAACGAAACACATATAACAGCTACCTGAGTGCGCAGTTTTATATCTACTGTGATAGGTAAACTTTGCATCAACAGGTTTTATCTCTAGAAGAGAACACCAAGGTCAGTGCAGCGTTAAAGCCACAATGGAGTTTAGATAAACTGGTAATCCGATGACAAATACGATTATTATCTGCCTTTGAATTTTGATAGCCGATCTGCACGAAAAGATGGACGGAAGTAACACCACAGGCACAGACCAGCTACCTGTTCTGCCTCCACGTCACAGTTACCTCTAACTGACGTCACCGAACTTCCTGCAGCCATGTTTCCACAGAAGTTTCATGTTCAGGCAAACCAGTTCTACAACACTTGACAGTAATGTAAACGGGGTAGAAGGTATATTTGTCCCTGTCCACACCATGAAGACATATGGGGGCGTGGAGGTATATTTCCACTCATTCTTAAGCTCGGCCCCCGGCTGCTTTACTCCCAGGGGAAGAACCGCGGCGTTTACTGACTAGGAGTCATCTAAACGAGTCATGTTTAAAATTGAATATTAGTCTGTTTTGGTACAGTTTCGTGGCTATTGATTTGATTTGAACTGTATACTGGGGATGCACCAGGCCGGAAAGTATTGCATTACGTGGCACCAATACCCCAGTCCCTGTTTGTGCGTGCGTGCGCGGCCTACCTCGAGTGCGTAATCAATACAGAGAAAGTTGCGTGGGGAGCTGGCTAGAGAAGGGAAACGAGCCTGTGAGGGTGGATGATGAATTCCATTGTGTGAGAGCAGAGTACCTCCTGTCCTGTTGCACAGTTCAGTACACTGCTGAAAACACGGTTCGTTTCGCACCACAGTTTATCCTTTAGGACAGAGGCCTGAACCCCGAATGCTGGAACAAAGAGCACCGGGCAAGCTACGTGACACTACAATGCTTCTCACTTTTATTGGCAGGTGCCCAGTTTGAATCTCGGCTAGGACACCGATTTTACTGACTTTTTCCATGATTTTTCTCAGTTACTTTAGGCATTCAATGGACCTTATGTTGATTTAGGCTACTATGACTTTCGTTCATATCCTTTCCACTTCCTTGTTCGCTGTGGAAGCTATAAACCTAGCATCTACAAAGAAATAAAGATGCTTGTTAAATGAGACGCCGTGTTAAGTGGGTCCCTGTCACCACGGCATGGCGCATCCTCAGGTTGCGGATGGAGGAACGGCCTGCAGTTATGGAGGGTAGCTACCATTACACTGAATAAGCAGTCGCGGACAGCCGACAAGGGGTGGTCCTCCAGCTTGGGGGTTGGGAGAGGTGCTAACAAATCCTCACCTTAAAAATTATTATGTTACGAATCAGACAAAGAAGCCTCAGACCTGGACCGATTCTTTGGTACGACCCCAGCTACGGAAAAGGGACATGAGTTTTGGAACATGTAATGTGAGAAGCCTGTATAGGCCAGGGTCACTTATGACAGTGGTCAGGGAATTAACTAAGTATAAGTTAGATTTAGTGGGTGTACAGGAGGTTAGGTGGGACAAAGAAGGGACTGTAAGAGCCGGGGAGTATACTTTCTTCTATGGCAAAGGGCAGGAAAATCATCATTGGGAACAGGCTGTTTTGTACACCCGAGAATAGTATCAGCAATCAAGAGAGTGGAGTTTGTTAGTGCTAGGATGTCATACATAGTGCTGAGAGGCCGCTGGTGTAATATCATTGTTCTGAATACGCATGCACCAACAGAAGAGAAAGGTGATGATTGAAAGGACAGTTTATATGAGGAATTAGAAAGGGTTTTTGATCATATTCCTAAGTACCATATGAAAATTCTGTTAGGAGATTTTAATGCAAAAGTGGGGAGAGAGGATACTTTCAAACCGACTATTGGGAATGAGAGTGTACATCAGGATAGTAATGATAATGGTGTTAGAGTAGTAAACTTTGCCACATCAAAGAGTCTAGTTGTTAAGAGCAAGATGTTCCCGCACCGAAACATTCATAAATACACCTGGACCTCTCCTGATGGGAAGACTCACAATCAGATCGATCACATATTGATAGATAGGAGACGGCATTCGAGTATACTCGATGTGCGATCTTTCAGGGGAGCTGACTGTGATACTGATCACTATCTGGTGGTTGCAAAAGTTAGGGAAAGACTGGCAGTAAGTAAACAAGCAGCACAGAAGTTTGATGCGGAGAGATTTAATCTCAAGAAGCTAAGTGAACTAGAGTTTAGGAAACAGTATCAGCTTAAGATCTCAAACAGGTTTGCAGCTTTGGAAAACTTAAATGTTAGTGAGGACATAAATAGGGCTTGGGAAAACATTAAAGAGAATATCAAAATCTCAGCTCAAGAGAGTCTAGGTCTGCATGAAGCAGAAACCATGGTTTGATGCAGAATGTGCAGAATTTTTAGATAAAAGGAAGCAGGCTAAAATTCAGTGGTTACAGAATCAAACGAAAATAATGGAGATAATCTGCACAAAATAAGACGTGAAGTTAGTAGACATTTCAGGAACAAAATGAAGGAATATCTGAAAGCTAAAATTAATGAACTTGAAACAAACAGCAAGAACAAGAATATTAGAGACTTGTATAGGGGTATCAATGAGTTTAAGAGGGGGTACCAACCTAGAATTAATGTAGTAAAGGATGAGAAGAGTGACCTGGTTGCAGACTCCCACAGTATTTTGGCTAGGTGGAGGAATCATTTCTCCCAGCTGTTGAATATACACAGGGTTAATGATGTCAGGCAGACTGAAGTACACACGGCAGAGCCACTAGTGCCTGAGCCCAGTGCCTTTGAGATTGAGATGGCTATTGAAAAGCTAAAAAGACATAAATCACCAAGTATTGATCAGATTCCAGCAGAACTGATTAAAGAAGGGGGTAGGATTATTCGGTCTGCGATCCATAAACTTATTACTTCTATTTGGAATAAGGAGGAATTGCCTGAAAAATGGAAGGAGTCAGTCATTGTGTCTATTTATAAGAAGGGTGATAAAAAAGATTGTAGTAACTATCGAGGCATATAACTTTTGTCAACTACATAAAAAATTCTATCCCACATTATTTTTTCAATGTTAACTCCATATCCAGAGGAAATTATTGGGGATCATCAATGTGGATGTCGACGTAACAGCGCAACTACTGATCGTATATTCAGCATTCGTCAAATACTTGAGAAAAAATGGGAATACAATGAGGCAGTGCATCAGCTATTTATAGACTTCAAAAAAAGCCTATGATTCATTTAGGAGGGAGGTCTTGTATAATATTCTCATTGAGTTCGGTATCCCCATGAAGCTAGCAAGGTTAATAAAAATGTGTCTAAGTGAAACCTATAGCAGAGTTCGGGTAGGCAAACAGCTGTCTGACACGTTTCCTATTACGAGTGGCTTGAAAGAAGGAGATGCTCTGTCGCCATTGCTTTTCAACTTTGCTTTAGAATGTGCCATTAGGAGGGTTCAGGCAAACCAGGAGGGCTTGAAATTGAATGGTACACATCAGCTTCTGGTTGATGCTGATGATGTTAATATACTGGGCGGAAGCATACATAGTATAAAGAAAAACGCAGAAGATTTAATGATTGCTAGTAAGGCGATTGGTCTAGAAGTAAATGCTGAGAAAACTAAGTACATGGTCATGTCTCGAAATCGAATGCAGGCCACAATCGCAACATAAAGATAGATAATAAATCCTTTGAAAGGGTGGAAGAATTCAAATATTTGGGAGCAACCCTAACGAATCGAAACTCCATTCATGAAGAAATTAAGAGCAGATTGAAGTCGAGGAATGCTTGCTATCATTCGGTGCAGAATCTTTTGTCTTCCAGGTTGCTATACAAAAACAGAAGAATTAGGGTATACAGAACTATAATTTTACCTGTTTTTTGTATGGCTGTGAAACTTGGTCTCTCACACTGAGGGAGGAACAAAGACTGAGGGTGTTCGAGAATAGGGTGCTGAGGAGGATATTTGGGCCTAAGAGGGACGAGGCGACACGGGAGTTGAGAAGACTGTATAACGAGAAACTTAATGACCTGTACTCATCACCAAATATTATCCGAGTAATCAAATCGAGATGAGATGAGATGGGCGGGGCATGTAGCACGTATGGGGGGAAAAGACGTGAATACAGGAGACCTGAGCAAAGGCGACCACTTGGGAGACCCAGGCGTAGATGGGAGGATAATATTAAAATGGATCTTTGGGAAGTGGGATGGGGTGCATGAACTGGATTGAGCTGGCTCAGAATAGGGACAGGTGGCGGGCTCTTGTGAATGCGGTAATGAACCTTCGGGCTCCATAAAATGCGAGGAATTTCTTGACTAGCTGAGAAAATGTCAGCTTCTCAAGAAGGCCTCTGCTCCATAGAGTTAATTAGGTATTTAGTTAGTTAGTTGTTAAATGAGACACCGATCCCATTGGCCGTGCGGTCTACGGCGTAGGTCTGCGGCCGAGCGCTTGCTGGGATCGTGGGTTCGAATCCCACGGGGGGCGTGGACGTTTATCTTTTGTACAGTGTTTGTGTTGACAGGTAGAGGTCTCTGCGACGGGCCGATCCCTCGTCCAGAGGAGTCCTACCGATTGTGGTGTGTGTTTGAGTGTGATCAAGTGAAAATAAAAACCCTCTACACCTGCTGTGAACAAGCAGGTAGAAGAGAGGAGGAGTACAGAACGGACTACCTTAAATGAGACTGGCTTCATGAAAATTTTGCACTTGGACGAGGCGTGTAGGAGCTGATTGATCCTAATTGATTCTTATATTAATTAACGACGCGATTTCAGGTGCAAAGATTATGTAGGAGTCACGTGAGAAGTCCCTGAGCCGTAAGTATGCTTCCGATATCGGAATTCGCCGGATACCCGTAGTCATGTTCTTAACAGTTTATATTTTCTAAACATCTGTCATGCCTGTGTATCACAAAAGAAAATAAATTTGGTCTAGTGTTCACACTAGCGCCTGTGTGACGTAACAATCCAAATTTTGGACTTGCCTAACGCGGTAGTGCCCTAACTTTTCGAATAAGAGGACCCGTTCTTAATTAAAGAAAATTCGCGAACCGGCACATATTAACCCTTTAAAGACGAAGCGTGTCTGTTTTATATAAGGACACAGTGCGTACCGCGCTGTAAATACTCTCCACTTCGGTTATAAAAACCAATCTCTTAATGTTTTATAAGGCAAAAGTTGCTGTTTGTTCTGAGATCCGTACAAAACACATAAACGCAATGTGGGCACCACGTAGAATTTTTTAATGTTAAACCTGGTCGTATGTAAAGTTACCGCTAGGCTTTAAAAGGTTAGTGGTGTATTCTCGGGTTCCGTTACTTGAGAAAATGCACAATAACAAAAAAAGACTATTATAATCTCAGAAGCTTAAAATAGTTCACATTTATTCATACTATTTTTTTCCATGGCTCTACAGCCCTAGTAGGCCTAGGTGTCCTCATCTATGACGTTTCGAAATCACACTGACACACCACACTCGGTAGGACTCCTCTGGAAGGGCGATCGGCCCGTCGCAGAAACCTCTACCTGAAAACACATAACACTCACAAGAGACAGACATCCATGCCACCCCTGGGATTCGAACCCGCAATCCCAGCACTACAGCGTCGGCATTCTCACGCCTTAGACCACGCGGCCACCGAGATCGGCTTATTCATGCTAATACTAGAACTAATACTCATAGGTAATGGAGAATAACACAAGAACAGACTGCTGATTGTGCATTAGAGCTTGCTGCGAAGTTCTGCCAGTTTCCGGGGCCTTTGGAATTACGTCTCGGCTCCCTTGAAATAACCCTGCGGCCTCCCCCGCCACGGGGTTCCGCGGCCCATATGTTGGTGTCCACTGACCCTATGCCTTTGCACATCCGTCCATCAAGAAGGCAGACTGGGAGCAGTGACTGAATTTAGTACTGAGGTGAAGACTTAAAAACACTTGCAACGTAGAGTAAATCAAGTGTTCCTTCCTCTAACACTGGACACTTGTGACCGGAAGTCAGAAGAAAGTAATAGTGCGGAATGAATGTCAAGTGGCTGTGAAAATGTACTACATACGAATTAGCTGATTTATTTCTTACACTTAATTTACTGATGGCTGAAGAAAGGATGTCGAAACAGATTGTACAATGTGAATCAAAAGAACGCTGACCGATGAAGACTCTTGAGAAGATAAAATGATTATCTTAGGGACTAATAGGCTGATAGTCTGTACAGTAAACTGAAGAACAAGAACTGATTTGATCGCATTGAAAGCCAAATACAAACGATAGACCATACGTCTCACCGCTCGTTAGGCTCCGAACTTTTACCACAAAGCGTCAACTGAGGTGGTCAATTGATTACAAATAATCTGAGTTTGGAAGAAAACAGCCCTAGCGAATATGAAAGTAACATTTCAGTGTCTGCTGGGAGAGTCCGAGACCTTAGACAGAATAGCCGGCAGATCGGTCGAGGGTTTTCCGTATACTGGGCCCTTTTTTACCTGACAAACATTGGTTGTCACTTCCTGTCTACGTGCTGATCGTATGAGCCTTTTAAAGCCTAGCGGTAACTTTACATACCACCAGGTTTAACATTAAAAAATTCTAAGTGGTGCCCACATTGCGTTTATGTGTTTTGTACGGATCTCAGAACAAACAGCAACTTTTGCCTTATAAAACATTAAGAGATTGGTTTTTATAACCGAAGTGGAGAGTGTTTACAGCGCGGTACGCACTGAGTCCTTATATAAAACAGATACGCTTCGTCTTTAAAGGGTTAAGTTAGCCCAATCAACCGACCGCCCACATTCGCAGCGGAGCAGCGGCCGGAGGTAACAATAAGATATTTTTCGGATAAAATACAGTAAGTACCGCACAAGCTTCGACAGTACCCCTACACCATCCAGCCGCCATGAGGCGTACAGAGTGGGTGGACGAAAATCTTCCTCTTTCCATATCTCTGTACTCGGAGGACAAGATGACGTTCCGATCAACTTTACTCCCAGGAAAAGAGACGCGTTACATTCTGGTTAGGCTGTGTGCAAGTGACAGCGGATCGAAAATTCGGAAGTTTCCTTACTGGGAATGGAATCCCGGTCTTCCAGTCCGTAGACTGGGAAGATATCTGCAGCGCAGTTACGACCCTGTCCATGGAACTGGTGACTCACATTCAAATGTACTCAGCAAAGCGTTAGTCACTACCATGACGCAATTCTGGATATGGGTACAGTATCTGTAAAATATAATTACTACTATTTTAAAAAATACCGGGGCTCTTTGGACTCGTCGATATAAGCCACATTGAAATAAAACAGCAAGGGAGTGGGAAGCCTCGAGCGCCGTAATTTCCTCCACCCGCGGGGCGTGTTTCTGCAGCGTCTGATGAAGAATTGTAGGCCCCGTGTAAAAAACAAAGTGCTTGGATCTAATAAGGGTGAAGTGCAAACAGTTGAAGTTATATAAAGAGAACACGTGATATAGACAGGTGTTTCATACATCCTGATTTAGATAGGTTATTTAATATATCCTGCTGTTATATCAATAGCGAATCCTGGATGATGTAGGCTAGCTCGAATGTGGGAAATAGCAGTTCATACAGAATTTTGGTGGGGAAACTCGATGAACGCGGACACTTGGAACGCTAAGATTGGCAGTATGACTCGCACCCTTTATATTCGTTTTGTGTGATGAGGAGCCGATGCCCGCAGTTCTTCAGCGGTATTGGTAACCATGCACAATCGGAAGTACTTGTTGAAACCTTAAGGCATTGAAAGCATTATCTGCATCCAGCCAAGATCAAGGGAGAATAATTGCCTCGAAATTAATAAATATCTTGCTAGGGTTTCTGATGGATGCCATTTTGTCGCGAACTGAAGTACCCTATGTGCATTCTTGTTATTTTCATGCCCAGTCATTATATTGTATACCCTTTGCACCAACATAAAGTGGTTCAGGTACTGAGTTAAGGCCGATCAAGACCTCAGTCACATGGTACTCGCTAAAATAATATTGGCACATTCATTTTACATTACAGTCGGTTACATATCCAACAATGATGGCTTATCTGCTCAAAATGTACATATTGTGTTATATTACGCGATACCTCCAAAATGATGTAAAGATGTTGAATTATTTCGTATGAAATTAAACTTTGTAATGATCGTTAACACCACCACAACTACCACCGCCACCACCACCACCACCACCGCCACCACCACCACCACCGCCACCACAACCACAACCACAACCACAACCACAACCACAACCACAACCACCACCACCACCACCACCACCACCGCCGCCGCCGCCACCACCACCACCACCACCACCACCACCACCACCACCACCACCACCACCACCACCACTGCCACCACCACCACCAACACAAACACCACCATTATTACGGCAGTGGATATTGGCTTGATCGTTGGTTTCTGTAAAGATGCCATATCAACGTCATGGACGGCCGTGACTAGCCAGTAGCCACAGACTTGGATGTAAACCATTACGAGTTATTTTAGTGTGCTGTCCTATCCAGGAATTTGCCTGGAAGAACTGCGGAAACTGCGGTAGGTTCAGCATACACGTCTTCTGGCAGGAACGTGAACCAGGAAAGTCACGAATACAGAGCAAAAACGACGTGTTATTTGTTCCACGTTTGTCCCTAACTTCAATTACAAGAGTCCTTCTCGAGAAGCTAATAGCAGTGAGATAGTGACGAAATGCCTTGCCTTTCCTTGTACTGAAGCCGCAAGTTTATTAACGTGTTCTCGAGATCTCGGTTTTGGTCCCTGTGCTATGCTAAATAGTTTCTATCATCATCATTAGTCTACACATTATTTACGTAGATCCCTGTTTAATATTATCCTCCTACCTACAGCAAGGTTTGCGATTAAATGTAATATCCATTTTTCACTTGCTGTTGACCTAATCACCTTGCGTTCATTTGTGGCACACATCTACGTGTAGGTCAGAGCCAATAAGTGACGAGTAAATGGCAGCGGAAAACAAAATATTTATACAAACTCCATTTTGTGCGAGACATAAGTTAATGATATCCGTATTTGCATCCTACCTTCCATTAATCCTTTGTAGCACAATTGCAGCTATACATATTCCTTGTTTTCGCATTAAAAACTCTATTTTGCCACATGGTGTGTTTGTGTGTCGTATGGTTGAAACAATGAAAAACTGACATTTCTGTACGCAGCATGAGCACATTGGTCTTTTTAATGGAAGCTCTTAAGTGTTTACTGCGCGGAAGAACACAATTTCTCTTTATGTGAAATACAAGTTTCAGAGGGACAGTTAGACCTGCAGACATAACTGTGTAGACCAACCATACTTCAAATGCAAATGCATATACTTTACAACAACATGGCTGAAAATGTAGCGCTGGATATTATTTGGATTTGAAAGGACTGTACTGACAGCTTCCGCAGCAATAACAATGCTATGAATCACCTCACCTCGACACATTTTGCGGCGAAGCAGTTACGATACGGGCTTTATAAAAACACACACACTGTGAAGAAGTAAGTGTTAGGTGAGTTTAAATTAGACAACGTACGTACTTCAGTTCCTAACGATCACCCACAATCGGCCGTCAGGTTTTAGGCTAATTTTCAAGCTCATTTTTCTGTCCTTCTCTGCTGTCTGGACGGCAACACTGCAAAATGTGGTCAATGATTTAGAAATTTCGGTTGCAGGATTTATCATTATTAAACTAGAGCAGTCTCGTTTTCAGTTACGGAAAGGCGGGAATTAGTTGCTTTCTGCATCGTGCCTCAGCTCGTTTACTTAGAAGTTATGTAAATGGTACATCACATGATAAACAACGATATCTGCTTACGGCTATTTATAGTAAGTGGCCAGTCAATAAACGTAGTAAACAGCAGGGCGAGGACTTCAGTGTCGGGAAAATTGTGTTCGCTGGATAATGTTTCAGGATTTTCGGTTATAAATTTTCTATAGCGGAGTCTTATAGGACAGCAATGTGAACGCGAAAACAAAAATTGTTTTTACGTAATAATTACGAATACTATTTCTAATTTGTCCTCCTGGCGAATCCATTAAAATTAATGACAGAAGGATTTTGCATATTTTCCGATTGAGTAATGGCGTGCGCTTGGGCAAATGTTGCTTGTGATTTTCGGGAGAAGGTTTCCACTTCAAAAATCATATAGGATTTTAAATTTTGGGGGTTAAGATGCATCTCACCTTGTGAGGACAAAATCCCTTTTCGTTAGGCTACAGCTGATTTTGTTCATATTTTAATGACGCGGTGAGCATCTCAGCATAAACATCGTCGAACGAATGGGTGATAATGAACTGGAAAGGACGTGGAAGGAAGTAAAAGGTAAAGCTATCCCATTACAGGCTTGGACGGGCCCTTAGGGTTCCAGGAGGCTGAGGCTCCCAGATCTCAAGATAATCGACACATGAACATGGTAGGGTTGTCAGCCCTACGCACCGGCCGCCTTTACCCCCCCCCCCCCCCCAAGGAAATATTCTTGGGACTCATTTATGTTAGAGGCTGAGTAGTTGTGGCACAATTTAACGCAATACCCGGCCATTTACATTGAGAAATGTAAGGAAACTACGAAAACCAGCAGGCCAGTTGTGTCCCGGCCGAAATTCGAAGGATGTACTCTCGGAATGCAAGTCATAAGCGTCACTGCTTGAGCCACCTTCGTCGGTGGGCTTTCGTGATCGAACTCATGGAGAAGGAATTACTTCGACAACGTTCCGCTCTAAGTGGCCTTTGATGCGTACAACCCCAAAACAGGCCAAGAGTTTCGGTCACTGAAAATAAAAGAGATATTGTACAGCGGGAGATGTCAAATAACTGTGTCGTAATTATTCTGAAGATTATCTTTGAGTTCGGATTTATTCAACAAGGCACACAACCGATGACTTACAAGTAAGCGCTGCCAGTCCCAGAAGACGTGATTGTTATTCCCAGTGTCATACCGCTCTTTGCTGTGTCCTTGTTAAGCAGAACGTGCAGATACCCGCGTGTTTAACCTTTTAAAGCCTAGCGGTAACTTTACATACGACCAGGTTTAACACTAAAAAATTCTACGTGGTGCCCACATTGCGTTTATGTGTTTTGTACGGATCTCAGAACAAACAGCAACTTTTGCCTTATAAAACATTAAGAGATTGGTTTTTATAACCGAAGTGGAGAGTGTTTACAGCGCGGTACGCACTGAGTCCTTATATAAAGCAGATACGCTTCGTCTTTAAAGGGTTAATTGCTTCCTCAGTAGGCCTCGGACAGCAAACCGCCATGTGCAGTCGACTGAATTTCAAAGCCACAACGACTCGATAAGAGGCGTAGCCAGAAAAAATTGAGTGCCCCTTGGATACCTGCTATTTTATGGAGATCGCCTTGTTCTGAAAGCACAGGTAGCTATGTCAATCCCATTCGCACAAGTTTATCTCTCGGGGGATCCTCATAGCTGCGTACGAGAGAGATCGAGGGTCAAGAATTTAGCAATGTGATGCCACCGACAATAAAAACACTGCTGAAGTTTAAATTGTGTACGGCAAGGACTTCCAACCTCTTTTGATAAAGGGTCAAACCATTACTGTGGGCTGGGTGGCGAGACGCATGTGTAAATATCAAAAGTGGTACACCTAAACACCTACATTATTGTGTAATTTTTCGTAGTATGTACGCAATTTACAAACGTGGCTGCGGCCTACATAATACAACATGCAGCCCGCGGGTTGGAGACGCATTGTGTACCGCCATACAACACGGGTAGGCCTACTTGTTAGTCAAAAGCCTGATGGTGTTAATAGTGAAAATTCTGCTCCACCTTATAAAACAATTCTCACGGATGTCAACGATTAATAATACGTGTATATTGCTATGCCTTTGCGTTTCTCTAACAGTTAACAATGTGTGGTTTACGTATAGCACGTACCTTCGTATGATTCGTTTGAACATGCATTGAGTGAAGAACGCATTTCGGTTCCTTTACGGTCAGCAATATACATAACAGGGTCTTAAGTTCGGAAGTGTTGATGATTAATGTTTCAGCCAAAATGTACTGCACTACCATCCATGTTCTTTCGTTATCGACATCGAAGGTCAGTGCCTTTTACCCCACTCTATCTTCTCTCCATTATTCAGTCACCCAGAGGCCTTTTATCCGAGTACTGCGGTTCGGTTTCTTCCAACCAGTATCATCCCGCCAGTGCTCCACATTTATTCATCCATCATCCGGAGGAAGGACAAGTGGCCCACGAGAGGCCTCAATTCCTATCCAAAGGGTACACAGTGGAGCCCGGTTGTAACGACATCGGTTTATACGACACCTCGCCTATAGCGTCAGATATTCTGTGGTACCGATTAATTCCTCACTGTTAACCATAACATCGTATTCCTCGGTTTTAAGGATAATCGTTTATAATGACACAAAATATTCAGTCTCTTTCATGACCTTATAACCGAGTTCGACTGTAGTATAGTGTTGCATAACCCGAAGAATGAATGGAAATTTGACTATAGTCGACGAGAAGGGAAAAATAACAGGAGTGGACTGAAAGTCAACAGTGGTGAGACGAACCTGGATTTGGTCTGACGCATGTTCCTAAAAGTAAACCGGAGCCCCTGCCGTTGTGCTGCCTTGGTGCTCTGTATATGTAAGCGTGTCACTAGCGTGTTATTTGCTCGTATTATTCGCTGTAATGTCATGGCGGTTTAGTGCTCTGCGCAAACAAAGAAACGAAGCAGCCAATCGGCAGGATATAAATCAGATGAACACAATTACGGATTCCCGGTACTTCAGTGTATTTTGGATACGTGGTTGTTTTAACCGAGCGGGTTGGTATAGTGGTAAAGCGCCCACTTGTATTCTAAGACGTGTAGATTTCGAGTCTCGGCCGCAGCACTTCATATCACCCCGACTTCTTTCGTAACACTCTTCTGCCTTTCGTGGGCAGACCTCGGCATGCATGTTCAGATAAGAGACTTTCGCTTTTTTGCACTTGTCAGCGAGATGTGTATCGCACAAGACATTCAGACGGTGTATAGTATTTCTGCGATTCATCGTGCAATCTGAAGGACTGTTATGTTTTGAAATTTAATTTTAAAGGCACTCCCCGACTTACCCAATAGAGGAGCTCCGGAAGGGCGGGGGGAAAGTCGAATTTTGCTGACGTCAGCACTGATTATACACATGGTCAAGTATATTATACATATATAAAAGGGAGTCGAGTTGAAATCCAAACTCCAACACCCTGGACCCCGATCGTCAGTGGCATGACCACCACCCCGCCGCCTGTGTTATCACCAAACGGCATTCTTCAATTTATTTTATCTTTTTAAAATTGCGCAACTCTGAAATTGTTTAACATTAAATTGCGCGAATCTTGGAGTGTCTGCAATTGTGACTTCTCTGCTGCTACTTAATTAGCTCGGAAGATTTAACTGGCCAAAATGGAGAAACTGGGGCCCTGAAACATCATCTAACCGACGGCGCCGTTCAGGGCAAAAGATTCAAAGTCAACATACGGCATCGACAGAGGGGTGTGAAAAGAGACCGACAGACATTGCAACACTGTTACATGGCATACCGATATCATTAACCCTTTAAAGACGAAGCTTACCTGTTTTATATAAGGACTCAGTGCGTACCGCGCAGTAAACACTCTCCACTTCGGTTATAAAAACCAGTTTCTTAATGTTTTATAAGGCAAAAGTTGCTGTTTGTTCTGAGATCCGTACAAAACACATAAACGCAATGTGGGCACCACGTAGAATTTTTTAATGTTAAACCTGGTCGTATGTACAGTTACCGCTACGCTTTAAAAGGTTAAAGAAGCTACTGGGCATTTAAAATTTCCAACAATTATATGTAGAAATTAAAGGGTTTTTATATCAGGGGTGTACAAATCCCGTGCGCCAGGCCTCCGAGGCAACTGTTTTTAAAGGTGGCCCCTAATAGCTGTGGATCCTCAGTACTGACCTTGCATCAAGCGATCGTTCTGGCGCTTAGAATTCCGAGATGTTTTCTAGATTGTGAGAAAATTTATTTATGGATTAGAATACTTAGTTCATAGCTTATTTGCGTAAATGTAAAAGAAATAGGCCACTTGGGAGACGTAACCATAGATGGGAGGATATTGAAGCGGATCTTAAATGAGTGTAGAGGTTTGGACCAGATTCATGTGTGTCAGAACGAGGATTTTGGCATAGTGTTTTGTTGGCTAGCTGGGTGACTGTTAGCTTCTGAAGAAGGAATTTGCGCCATGGAAATAAACGTTGATAGCTGGCTTGTATGTTGAGTAGACAAAGGGTACTAGAAAGAAAAAAAAATCAACGAGTTTGATCCTTCGACTGGCACACATTGTGCGGAGAGACGTGCCAGAATGTGAGACGACAATAAGGGAAATCCGTATAACAGTGACATTTAGGTAACACAACAGTATACATTAGCAAAACAAAGGGAAAGAGTAAAACAAACCGAGAGAAATCCGCCATTACTGATACTAAAACAGTTCAGGATAAATAACTGCAGTACTGACGACGCTGGGAAAAGAGAACAGCGATACAAGTGCAGCAAACGGATCGAAAAGGAAGCAAACAAAAATAAATGAAAAAATGAATTTGAAGAATTTATCTATGTGCGCACACGAGAGCACAGTTTCGTCTTTTTCACTGTAAGCCGTAGGATATGCGCGTAAAACCCCAAAAGACAAATCCGCAACATATGTACGGTATTCCAGTTCTTCGTGCACACTGAAATTGTACAGACCTCGGGAAAACCATGTATATTCCTGGAACCACGAATTTTACGAGTGCCATGCACAACTCACAAAACACACTTTCCTATTGCGTAAATAGGCCTATATATAGTCCTATGTGTGTAGCTATAGTATTTGTTTGCTTTTTATTTAAATTTTTTAATTTAAATTTGTGACGAACTAATTGGTTTAATACATATTTTTGTATGGTTTGAGTCTGTCGGGTATAACTTCAAGGATTCGCATCGTCACTGCGTTTGTAATTCGTAACTTGCAAACAACGTTTCATATGCGAGTGTCGAAGTTTGCACAGAGGTCTGTTTTTGTGGTACAGACGTTTCGTCGCTGGGTACGTGGTTCCTGACGTTTCGAAGAAACTTTACTAATACTTTTTCGTCTACGTAAACATGGAAATAGTGTGTGTGTGTGTGTGTGTGTGTGTGTGTGTGTACACGCAAAGGCAAAGTAAATGTTTCCCTAAGCACGCCATGAAGGCATGTGGGGAGTGGAGGTACGCTCCATCCTTTCGTAAATAGAGGCGGGTGATCAGTTTTACGTCCCGGCCAGTTTACTTCCGGACAGGGGCCCCTTATTCCCATTGACAGGGGGCTGGGTGGGCCTCAGAGCGGGTCTCGATGCTTTGGAGAAGAGAAAATGTGTTACGTCGGTCAGAAATTGAATCCCCATTCCCGGTTGTGCAACCAGTAACCTCCTTAGTGTACAATCACGCCGTCCCGGTTGTGCAACCAGTAACCTACTTAGTGTATAATCACGCCGTCGCGGTTGTGCAACCAGTAACCTACTTAGTGTATAATCACGCTGTCCCGGTTGTGCAACCAGTAACCTACTTAGTGTATAATCACACTGTCCCGGTTACGTAAGTGTAGTGCATTTAGCTTTACTTTCTGTAACTCCAGGAATTATGCTTACTAAGAATTAGACGGAAGTGTACCGTCTTAATCTGGCCTCAGCATTACAACGATGAAAAAGCACACAGTGCAAACTAAATATTTGAGCCATCCATTCATCCATGTTATCTTACTGCGTGCAATAATAAAAAAGTGTATTCTGAGTGATTTTATTGCTACGATTGAGACTGGAATGAATATGGCTGGTGAATTTGGAACCTCATTCGTGGAAGTTTATTGCGACCTTCAGTAAATCACACCTGCTGGAAGTACAAGTTACCTATGTGGCCTATATTTTGGAGCCCATAAATCTAACAGCGGGTGCTTCAAATGCCTACTGTAATAACAAATGACTGCATTCTTCATAATATGCAGAAGCAATGGCTTTTTATAATACTGACTCCTGTAACGAATTTATTGAGCCATTCTGTCCTCATTAAGTTCGTGTTCCTAAATTTATGTCTTATAAATGTCAAATGGCGTTTATCAGACGGACGTGAATAGTAAAGGTCGAATGTTCAAAGGATTTTGGATAATAATTGTGTTTTGAAGATATTCCTCTGCTTTCAGTTTACGTAAACTTTTAAAGCCTAGTGGTTGCTTTATATACCACTAGGTTTAATATTAAAAAGACTCTGCGTTCTGCCCACATAGTGCATTTATGTGTCTTGTATGGTTCTGAGATAGGACAGCGATTATTTCTCTTACTGGTTTTTATAATGAGGACAGGGAAGGTTTACTGTGCGGTACGGACACAAGATTTAAATATAAATGAGATGAGGCTCCATGGGAAGGACTGTAACGCTAACCGTCACTCTAACAGCTTTCTGGGGGGGTGGGGGGCGGGGGGAAGAAGGAGCACATTTTAAGACGTCTTTATAAACAGGGGATCAAGACATTCTTCAAGACAAAAACTAAAGAAAAGCTGCAATTATGATGGGATTTAGATTGTTGATGAGAAAATTTCCAGGCTGTGTGAATTGAGGGACTTGTAAAGGAGGTTAACGTAGCTAAAACATGAATATTAATAATTCTTAGTGCTGCAGTGTCACTAAATTGTGAACTTATAACTACTGTTTCGTGTAATTTTGTTCATGAGTTTAACAATAGAGTACCATTATATTTCAAGCCTATGGTTCTTATAAAAATTTATCGGATTGCTACTCAATGTTGGTTTTGTTTCAGAAACTGACGTATAAGGACATGGGTTTAGGAATTTTTTTCTCGAATGTTTTGGGATGTCTTGGTATATCATATTTACGAACGGACGACATAACTGTAAACTGACAGACGAATGTAATAACAGGATACTTAGACAGAGAAGCAGACTGTCAAAAGCAGGCAGACAAATGAAAACATGTAAAAAAATGCATATGTACGTTGCGAGGTTTCCTGGTGATGTCTTAAAAAGTCTTCCAAGCGACCAGACAGAACAGCCCGAACGACTGTGCGGCTATATCGTGAACCTGGAGGCAAAATTACTAAACTGTCAGGGATAAATGTTTATTGGAGTATAAACAGTGCCACCTATGCTACGGGCTGGAAGGTCCGTGGTTCTGATCGCGGTAAGGGACAGGAGACTTTTCTCTTCTCCAAATTGTCCAGACCGGCTCTGGGGTCTTCCCCGCCTCCTGTTCAATAGGCACCGTGGTCCTTTCCCGGGGGTAAAGCGGCCGTGGCATGACGTTAACCACTCACCTTCATCCGGCACCGAGGTTAAAAACGAGTGGAATTATGCCTTAATTTCCCTTTATACCTGCATGACGTGGATAGAGGAAAATTTACCTTTTTTATCTTTTTACACATTGCGACACGTGGGCACATTGAAACTACACCGACAGCTCCTCTGGTTCAGATAAGCACTGCGCGGTGCCAGACGTTACTTGTTCACTGTAACCTTAAGTTGTACGGATGGGAAGGGATCCCTAGGACACAGGCAAAAAATAAAGGAGGAATACAATAGGAGAAGTACAGAATAATTGATAGAGAGGACAAAACAACAATTTTCGAAACAAATACATATATAAATGCACATACATACATACATACATACATGCATACATACATACCTATACACACACACACACACACACACACACACACACACACATATTTACATGCATAAGTACGTACGTACGTACATACATACATACATACATAATACATATATACGTACATATATTACACCCACATTCATACATAATACATACATAGATGCATACACACACACACACACACAATTCGTACATACACATATGTCTATTATACTTCGGGTGAAATACAATAATATTTTCTTCAAAACAGGACAGATTCAGAACGAAACACACTGTCCTCACGGGTTGAAACAAAATCAGAAATGCATACGCTTATTATGTCGTTTCGCGAGCCAGTCTGCAGCATTTCGCTGGCCGCTAATTGAATACGCCTCTTTGTGGTATTGTTTTAGCTATCACATGTGGAAACCTTCAATAGTTTCAGAGCTCTTGTAGGTTTTATGTCATTTTGCAGAAAAAGGAAAAATGTTACATTACATTGAATTATTTCTTGGCAGAAATCGTTTTATTAGCCAGTTAATTGACTGATAACTGATATATCAGTGTTGCTGTTCCAGTGTGATTTTCATGCTTATTGTGTAGAATTTTATTTTGTCTTCGGGTGTACTCAAAGACATGTGTGGCCTGTTGTGTTTAGACGGAAAGTGCATTGATTTGTGTAAGACCCACCCGACGTGCGACGTGAGGCACAGACTGGATATTCTTTCCTATATGAACCGAATCCTGGCAGAATTTTCCACCTTAAAATTAGAGTGTATACACATCAGAATTTATCGTATCGACAACCAGATAGCAGAACTTCACATTCCGTCACGAATGAGGTCACTATGAAAATATTTCAGTCTTGTTGTAAGAAACGTAAACGAAACGGAAAATGAAGTTTTGTTTATTTCCAGGCGATGACAGGTTAATTTCTCGAAATTCCTTATCCTGAAGACAATTTTTTCCATCTATTAACTTATGAATCTAAATCCTTTAGTCCCAGAATGTGAAACAAATCTTTCTATCTACGTGGGCTCGTCATTAAGTGGTCAAGTGCAGGAACGTGTAGATGCCAGTAGCAGGTACAACGTATAATATTCTGTTCCAAATTTTTCATTTATGGCACCAACAAATGCACCTTTTTTGTATGCAAATACAATATTATATCGCTGTTACATGTTTAGGCATCGCTCACGCCATCCTTAGGGAGGTATACACCAAGATTTAAAACTTATTAAAATATAATAGGTTAGAAAATCGATTCACGTAACAGTATGCTTGTAGCTAATGTTAAAAATGTGGATTTCAGAAACTGCGATTAAATAGTATTTTTAAAAATATCGTATATTAGAAAAATAAAACAGTATTCCTAATATTATAAGGCGTTTTTGTTAAACATGGTTGAAAATCGTAGGTTGTTTGTTACGTTGCAGATTTTATTTATATGCAGACATCTAATTTATTTTAGATCCCTTATGGATCTTGTACCCTTATGATGTGTAGTAAGTTCTGTGTAAAGGGTTAAAGCATATAAAAGAGAACTAATTGTATTTACACCGCCTTGCAACGCTTATTCTGCGTGATTCGAGGTTTTCACAGCTTTGTTGACGAATGTTAATTCTTGTTGGACAGCGCCATGTTGATCGGTACTTATTTACCGACGTTTTGGAGGATACATGTGCCTCTATCTTCAGGTAGTCCAGGAAGTCTTGCCAGTCAACAAGGAGTCAAATCCCAGAGTGATTTACTATTGAGCTTTCTTTCTATTTATGCAGATCACCTTTCGTAAGTTCTGATTTTCTAGTTCTGGGGTTTTCTGTGTTTTGGCTGTTCCTACATGCATAACCAATTCTTACCAACGGCATAACGACATGCCTATGATCGAAGTACCCTTTTATCTTTTGCGGCAAACTACGGATTAATGATTATTCTTGATAAGATTTAATTTATAACGCCTTCTGCGTATACATTGTTTAAGATTTCTGCTAATTACACACCAGCTTCGTATTCGTCTTAGGCGTTACGTTAATATTGGACTGGATTTATGGCTATTTTTAAATATAAAGCCTATTTAGCGTAAAAGCCACACGTCAGCCCTGTTCATTTTCAATACCTCTATACTCAGAAACTTGCCAGTTATTCAGCCTGCACTTAGGGGCTGCTGGATGTGTATGAGGAACTGCTGTACCGGTTACTGGAACGGGAATACCTAAGAATCTCTTCCAGTGTAATTTTGTTCACCTTAAATCCCACGTGGACTACCATCCCTTGAGCCCAGGCCCTCTCGTTGATATGACCCCTATTCTTCAGCAGTTGGTCTTTGTTTCTGTGCGTTCACAGCTACCATTATCTTCTAAAATTTGTGACATGCTGCTGGAAAATATTTAAGAACCAAGCTTTCTATGAAGTGTACTGCTTGTTTTGAAAGTTAGTGTTAGCGATAAAGGCATGTTACTTTCAGGCGGCAGGGCAGAACTCATCGTAAAGTGACGTATGAAAAACATTTTGAGTCTGGATAGTGCTTTGAAATGTGTCACGGACACCCCTTTCTGATGAACCAGTTACAGGACGTGACTAAGCTGTCCTTATGTTCTCGTTACAGAGCCTGCAAACAGACATATTGAACAGTGCAGTTATACTAAACACATATTTCTGCACCTTCAGTGTGACCAAGCAGTACAGAGCACCAGAAATTGGAACGGCTTGGTACCCCATCAGAACCGACTTTGACACACATGTTACTGTTCTGCATACAGATCTTGACCCAAAATCAGACGTACCCTTCCTTTTCGTTGGTTTATTTGGAGATGTTGAAAGCTGGTCGCATGACAGACTAAACAGAAATGTTTAGCAGAGGGAACGTGAAGACACGTGCTCAGCGACACACCCAGAGCCACAGATGGCCGTGTCCTAGGCAGCAGGACAATGTTGTGGGATATAAAGGTTGTGACACACGCGACTGCTGCTTGCGTGTCACACCTTTTATAATGATTGCATTTTCGTTATTTTTAAATTTAACTACAAGGAAAAGAAGTGCAGATGATATATTAAAAATAACTAAATAACTAACTAACTAACTCCATGGAGCAGAGGCCTTCTTGAGAAGCTAACAGTTTCTCAGCTAGTCAAGAAATTCCCCGCATTTTATGGAACCCGAAGGTTCATTACCGCATTCACAAGAGCCCGCCACCTGTCCCTATCCTGAGCCAGATCAATCCAGTTCATGTCCTTCCATCCCACTTCCCGAATATCCATCTTAATATTATCCTCCCATCTACGCCTGGGTCTCCCAAGTGGTCGCCTTCCCTCGGGTCTCCCCACCAAAATCCGGTATGCACCTCTCTCCTCCCCCATACGTGCCACATGCCCCGCCCATCTCAGTCTTCTCGATTTGATTACCCGAATAATATTTGGTGATGAGTACAGGTCATTAAGTTCCTCGTTATGTAGTCTTCTCCACTCCCCTGTCACCTCGTCCCTCTTAGGCCCAAATATCCTCCTCAGCACCCTATTCTCGAACACCCTCAGTCTTTGTTCCTCCCTCAGTGTGAGAGACCAAGTTTCGTATCCATACAGAACAACAGGTAAAATTATAGTTCTGTATACCCTAATCTTTGTGTTTTTGGATAGCAACCTCGAAGACAAAAGATTCTGCACCGAATGATAGCAAGCATTCCCCGACTTCAATCTGCTCTTAATTTCTTCATGAATGGAGTTTCGATTCGTTAGGGTTGCTCCCAAATATTTGAATTTTTCCACCCTTTCAAAGGATTTATTATCTATATTTATGTTGTGATTGTGTCGTGCATTCTGATTTCGAGACATGACCATGTACTTAGTTTTCTCAGCATTTACTTCTAGACCAATCTCCTTACTAGCAATAATTAAATCTTCTGCATTTTTCTTTATGCTATGTACGCTTCCGCCCAATATATTAACATCATCAGCATAAACCAGAAGCTGATGTGTACCATTCAATTTCAAGCCCTCCTGGTTTGCCTGAACCCTCCTAATGGCATATTCTAAAGCAAAGTTGAAAAGCAATGGCGACAGAGCATCTCCTTGTTTCAAGCCATTCTTAATAGGGAACGTGTCAGACAGATGTTTGCCTACCCGAACTCTGCTATATGTTTCACTTAGACACATTTTTATTAACCTTACTAGTTTCATGGGGATACCGAACTCAATGAGAATATTATACAAGACCTCCCTCCTAACTGAATCATAGGCTTTCTTGAAGTCTATAAATAGCTGATGCACTGCCTCATTGTATTCCCATTTTTTCTCAAGTATTTGGCGAATGCTGAATATATGATCAGTGGTTGACCTGTTACGTCGAAATCCACACTGATGATCCCCAATAATTTCCTCTGCATATGGAGTTAACCTTGACAAAAGGATGTTGGATAGAATTTTGTACGTAGTCGACAAAAGTGATATGCCTCGATAGTTATTGCAATCTGTCTTATCACCCTTCTTATAAATAGGCACAATGACCGACTCCTTCCATTCCTCAGGCAATTCCTCCTTATTCCAAATAGAAATAATAAGTTTATGGATTTCAGACCGAATAATCCTACCCCCTGCTTTAATCAATTCTGCTGGAATCTGATCAATACCTGGTGATTTGTGACTTTTTAGTTTTCCAATAGCCATCTCAACCTCAACCGCACTGGGCTCAGGCACTAGTGGCTCTGCCGTGTGTACTTCAATCTGCCTAACATCGTTAACCCCGTGTATATTCAACAGCTGGGAGAAATGATTCCTCCACCTAGCCAAAATACTGTGGGAGTCTGTAACCAGGTCACCCTTCTCATCCTTTACTACATTACTTCTAGGCTGGTACCCCCTCTTAAACTCATTGATACCCCTATACAAGTCTCTTATATTCTTGTTCTTACTGTTTGTTTCAATTTCATTAATTTTAGCTTTCAGATATTCCTTCTTTTTGTGCCTGAAATGTCTACTAGCTTCACGTCTTACGTTGTGCAGATTATCTCCATTATTTTGGTTTGGATTCTGTAACCACTGAATTTTAGCCTGCTTCCTTTTATCTAAAATTTCTGCACATTCTGCATCAAACCATGGTTTATGCTGCTTCCGTTCGTGTAGACCTAGACTCTCTTGAGCCGAGATTTTGATATTCTCTTTAATGTTTTCCCAAGCCCTATTCATGTCCTCACTAACATTTAAGCTTTCCAGAGCTGCAAACCTGTTTGAGATCTTAAGCTGATACTGTTTCCTAGCCTCTAGTTCACTTAGCTTCTTGAGATTAAATCTCTCTACATCAAACTTCTGTGCTGCTTGTTTACTTACTGCCAGTCTTTCCCTAACTTTCGCAACCACCAGATAGTGATCAGTATCACAGTCAGCTCCCCTGAAAGATCGCACATCGAGTATACTGGAATGCCGTCTCCTATCTATCAATATGTGATCGATCTGATTGTGAGTCTTCCCATCAGGAGAGGTCCAGGTGTATTTATGAATGTTTCGGTGCGGAAACATAGTGCTCTTAACAACTAGATTCTTTGATGTGGCAAAGTTTACTACTCTAACACCATTATCGTTGCTATCCTGATGTAAACTCTCATTCCCAATAGTCGGTTTGAAAATATCCTCTCTCCCCACTTTTGCATTAAAATCTCCTAACAGAATTTTCATATGGTACTTAGGAAAATGATCAAAAACCCCTTCTAATTCCTCATAGAAGCTGTCCTTTGAATCATCACCCTTCTCTTCCGTTGGTGCATGCGCATTCAGAACAATGATATTACACCAGCGGCCTCTCAGCACTATGTATGACATCCTAGCACTAACAAACTCCACTCTCTTGATTGCTGATACCATTCTCTGGTGCACAAAAAAACCTGTTCCCAATTGATGATTTTCCTGCCCTTTGCCATAGAAAAAAGTATACTCCCCGGCTCTTACAGTCCCTTCTTTGTCCCACCTAACCTCCTGTACACCCACTAAATCTAACTTGTACTTAGCTAATTCCCTGGCCACTGTCATAAGTGACCCTGGCCTATACATGCTCCTCACATTCCATGTTCCAAAACTCATATCCTTTTTCCGTAGCTGGGGTCGTACCAAAGAATCGGTCCAGGTCCGAGGCTTTGTAGGCTGATTCGTAACATCATAATTTTTTACGGTGAGGAGTTGTTAGCACCTCGCCCAACCCCCAAGCTGGAGGACCACCCCTTGTCGGCTGTCCGCGACTGCTTATTCAATGTATTCGCAGCTACCCTCCATACCTGGAGGCCGTTCCTCCATCCGCAACCCGAGGACGCGCCATGCCGTGGTGACAGGGACCCACTTAACATGGATATTAAAAATAATAATCAATAATCAATAAAATAAAATAAAATTCCTGTCCTTATGATATTAATTCTCCAAATCTGGCTTTGATAATAATTGGAACAACAACACGATTAAAACAGTTATGCAGTTCCTGGCATTATAATCGCGGTAGAGACATCTGGAAGAAAAATAAATCCCAAGAGAGTCGAGTGACAATTACTAAAGCACTAAGCTTCACTGTTTGTAGTTAATTCTTAGGGATAACTACAGCAAGAGTCGTCTAAGTTGCCCTTTTCCTATACACTTCCCACTTGCTGTAGCATGTGCTGAAAAAACTGAGAGCACTTATAATTTGTAAAACGAGTAACACAGGAGATGCTGCAACAGAGAAGACACCCTTTCGTCAGATATCCACTGTTCAATACCTATCCAATTGATTCAATTTTGAAGTTTTTGTTCCTTTTTATTACATTAGCCTGACGTTTTAAACTAGTGGTTGTAACACTTTTAGTTATTAATTGCTTTCTGTTCTTCTAAAATATCCATCAAGAGAAACATATCAAAAATTTTGGTAGGTAGAAGGCCACATTGAAACGTTCATTTTACACAATAACATTAAAATAGATTTTTTTTGGAAAGTGGGGTTTTGAGATGTAGTTTGTGTTACGTTTCTTCTGAATAAATTCAAATTTCGAACTCTCCTTTAACCATTTGAAGGCCTTCAGTCACAACGCAGAAAACGCGGTTAAAATATACCCTTTTTTCTGCCGGTGACAACCGCTATATTTGTCTTGTATACTCTGCATAATTATGTAGCGTCCACCAACTATACTTCGCTTCTACTACACTGGTGCATGACGGCTTGCGAATAAATTATTAGACTACTTTTAGAGACCATTTTTAATTTCACTGTTGAACTGAGCTACCACGTACATGTGCATCTATTTACACATTCCAAAAATAACCTTAACAACTGATATTCACAGTCAGTTGATTTGTTGAGCACTGAAGCATGAGAGGCAAGTGTGTCAGTATCCGCTGTATCATTCTGAGGGCAGGAAATGACCTTTTGTTTTGTGCACACTCTCATATTTCGTAACGTGCATAAGGTGATAGCGTGGAATATACGTCCGCTTGAACACATTCATTTTATCACACGTAATTTCAATTTTTTTGTGTTTTAAAGCGGCGGTGTATTAAAGACATTCACAGCGATATAAAATGGTTTTGTTACAGTTATGAACATGAGAATAGATTTAAGTACAAGAGCAAGAATTCGCCATAAAACCGGGAACTCAAGTTTTACCGAAGCTTGTAAACACGAATACACATGTACGAAAAGAAATACTAATTGTTTGCACCAAATAACTTAGTAAGACGTACAATCTGAGAGACAAAGGAAAAATCCATTATGTAACATTTAAATTTAGAAATTGCATGTACATGATCTAGCAGAACATGTAATATCCAATACTGGCTATTTGCTCATTTCGGTAGCAATGTGACTTTTGTCGGGGAATTTGAAAATAACTGGGTGATAAGAGCAGTGTTTGTCACTGCCTCACTGCACACCAAATCACGAATCGTAAAAGTGTGTTGTCAACACTGAAGATGGAGACAGCATATTTCTCCGAAACTTTGGGACAAACCGAGTACACGTCACGATGTAAAACCAAAAAGATCATCATATGAGTACCACCTGCCATGGAAACCTGAAAATTTACAACATTAAAGAGATTTTCGGAACTAGCAATAAATTAAAAGAGTGAGAGACAAAATATTAGGTTGAAAAATGGTCTTAGAAAAATAGCAGTATATAATGTATGTAGACAGACATGAAGGGTAATGGACTACCATGAATTTGCAAGGAAACACAAATACCTGACAGGTCGATGTAGGATAAAGCATGGCTGAAAATATCTAATTGCTGTCATCACACCTCTTCAGCTGTCCTTAGCTATGTAAGAGCTTGTTGGAATTCTAAATGTTACAGCACCCCAATTTAGGAACTCTGGGATAAAGTGACAGCAGAT
This sequence comes from Coptotermes formosanus, assembly GCA_013340265.1. NCBI lineage: Eukaryota > Metazoa > Arthropoda > Insecta > Blattodea > Rhinotermitidae > Coptotermes > Coptotermes formosanus. Next base: position 2,216,103 of record BLKM01006251.1, on the reverse strand, counting down.
CAACCTGTTAATTCTCCAGCAGACAGCAATCATTCTGTTCATAATCTGTGTAGTTTTACGTATATACCCTATGGGAAGAGCTTATTTCATCAGTTAAACATGCATCGTGTTCTCCTACCGACACAGATTCTGGGGGTTCAGCCACACCACATCAGTTACATCCCCAGTTTATTTATAACCGACCTTCAGCCCCTCACGAAATGCCGATAGCTGCAGCTGCTCGCCAGACACTGTGGTATTTGTGCCTTGCACTGTGGCCACGGAGGCCTCGTGACATGTATTTGTACTAATAACGATTTGTAAACTTCTACAAATGAGGAAGCAAAATAAAACAGGCAAGACTTTTAGCTTTCCGAAAGTATTCACACAGTACGCGATTCGAATGTTCGGTTACAGGTTACTTTGAGTGAGGTCTGAGGTTATCTCAGCAGTGCTGGAAACGATCACAGTCTTCTGCGACGTGACGCTGAGGAGATGGATTGGTATAATGAGTTACCAGCGTTTGGAGCAGCTGGCTGCCTTCACGTTCAGAGTAGTTTCAAGAGACGACGTTTCACTCTTCTTGAACTACCCTGAATAATGAGGCAGCAAGCTAGTCCGAAAGCTGGTATCTTATACTGTCGTGTTCCGACCTGACTTTCTGCAGGATAGTACTTCGAAACAGGACACCGTTGTATAGTTCCTATTCCACATTTATGTCCAAATTTGCGAGTTCTGCTGTTTTCGCTCCGGTGTAGCTGTGGATTTCGTTCTTCTCGCACAGGACGTTGTGTTACTGTGTAATCGGCACTAACAGGCAGAAGCAGCGTCTTAGGCCACAAGCACAGAATTTCCATTTCTAAATTTAATTCGACGCTGGCAAACGTAATTCCAGCACAGCCGATGGCAGTTGAGCAACTTTCATGCAAAATGGCGCACTGCTACACTGGAGAGGAGCTTAGGCCAACATCTCGGCATGGTCACCTTCTGATCATGTTCGTCTTTAAAAAGCGAAGGAACAAACCAGTATGCAGTCGGTTGTTGCGCACGTCATAGATTTGATTGACGTGTAATCCGGGGCAGTTATGATGCCGAAAGAGCACGGTGAGGGGTCGACAATTTGTTCAGCGTACAGCAAGGAAGAAACTAGCAAATAATATGATGTAGAAATCATTGCTGATGGCAGAAATTACGCTGTACTTTTGAGCATTTTTATGAATTCTGTTTATTAAGAAGTGGTTTTATTAACTACATTTGAAAGGGCAAGTAATATTAATATGTGAAAGTACAGTGACAACAAACGTGTTATTGTGCTGTCAACGGGCGACATGCGTCGGAGAACACTCAGGGCACTTCACCTGCTTAAGACGCTATCTTACGAATGCTTTACATGAAGAAGTGTTGAGTCAAACTATTTCTGATTCCCAGCTGTGTTCCAAATTTCAAAGTTATTCTTTTTTAGATCTTCGCTCTTCTGGGATGTTACGCAGCGTAGATTGGTGGTTAGTTACCGACGTTTCGGGACAACCTATCGGTCCCATCTTCAATAGTCAAGCGGTGCAAGATGTCCCGCTTATTCTCTCTTTGTTTCAAAATTTAAATCCGTTCTAAACCTTATAAGTGAAATTCTCCTCTTTGTTGCAGGCTATAAAGCCGCTGCAGGTTACTGTGTTTGGTTCTTCTTGTTTTAAACTTTAGCTCTTTAAAGAAGAAGCTTATCTGTTTTATATAAGGACTCAGTGCGTACCGCGCTGTAAACACTCTCCACTTCGGTTATAAAAACCAGTCTCTTAATGTTTTATAAGGCAAAAGTTGCTGTTTGTTCTGAGATCCGTGCAAAACACATAAACACAATGTGGGCACCACGTAGAATTTTTTAATGTGTTTTATTTTTCTCCATGTTTTAAAGAGAGAGCTCTTCTGGATTGACGGTACTTTCAAGCGGCTAATGGCCTCAGGCTTCAGGAGGGGGGGGGGGGCGCCGGGGTGTATTAATAATATGTTGGACTTGGACGAAAATGAATTGTGTTATTACAAGCATAAATTTTAATAAATCTGAAATACTTGAGGAAATTAACACCAACCCCGAAATTCTGATTAGCTGAGCAGCAAATTAATGCCGACAAAGATTGGACAAAAACAGCCAGCTTCCATGTTAGCAGATTTCTTGTAACGACGCTGAGGCATATTTTCAAGTTGTGGATAAATAAGACGCATTCAGATACGGTGGGCAGCTGCGAGCTTGTTGCATAAGCAGTCGCTGACTTTTGACAAGAGGCGGTACTCCAGCTTGAGGGGTGAGCGGATGGCTAGCAATTCTCACCATAATAAAACAAATATGTTACAAAATTAACACGTTGAATATCGCAACTTGAAGGAGAAAATGCTGTGGTTGCCTGATTCAAGCCAAATGGACGGAGACAATTTGAAAATGCAAGATGTAGAACTGCGACATTGTAGGAACAAGGGAGGTGCCCAGATACTGTCTTATGGGCCACGTTCTCAAAGCGCAGCAGTGAGTGGCCATTGAGAGAGAGACAAACTTTCGCAGACATACAAACAACCAGTAAATAAATAAATAAATAAATAAATAAATAAACGCGTGTTAATACGTATTTAGTTTTCTAGATAGCAGAGGAGAGCACGAAACATTCTGAACCGAACATCAGCGAGCATTCCTCCGAATCATGTCCCGTGTGACGGCCTGAGAACGTTCCGCCTCGGAGATTCTGTCTATAGGTTTCAGAGTAGTGCCTCTGGTCAATAAGAAAACCACCTAAAGGGCAGATTTCGTAAGATATTAGATGTCGCCACATAGATAGTGTACTCCTATTGAGATACCGAGCTTTAATTTAAGCATGTTGTGATATGTGCTTCGCGTATTGTTCGATTAAAACTGGAATGCGAGTGGCATCACAAAGTGTCACTCAGTGTCACGTATTGTAAACATGAATGACGTCACAGCAGATAACACAACTTCTGACCTCTACAAGACAAACATCCGCGGGGAGCAAAGCAACCCAAACATGAAGTCAATTCCTTAGGTCATCAATTTTAAGAACAATTCCCGATATGTATCAGTTAGTTTGTAGTCAGGGCAGTCGGTGGTATCGTGAACTGTTTGGTGCGCAGTCTTTATGCTAGCGTGTCCGTAGCAACAGAACAAACCCAAAGGGATGAAGCAGAATTTTATTTAATTTCGTAACAGTCATGATCTCCAAGGTTTGGTGAACTGCGTTCTTCTGTTATCATTAAAGCCCACTGGTCAGCTGTAGGCGTACGCACTGTAGTCCTTGTCTTTTGTGCTGTTGTTCTGATAACCATTTGGCGAGCGTGATGGCTAGTCGCCACTCGCCCGGGATACAGGTTAAGATATCAGCACTGACGGAACTTGCGTTATTAAGGCGCTAACAGAAGTGCGCGCAAGGGGAGTATTTCGGGTAATACTCGTAGACCTGTCGGCATAAGACGTTTCGTTGCGGGTTTGTTATCTCTGAAGTTGATATCTGACTTGCAGTGTTTCATATCTCCATGTATTTTATTACACAGTCTTATCACTTAAAAACAACACATGTACTTTATAGGGGAATAACCTCTAAATATGTTTTGGGGTTTTCGAAAATAAACTGTATTTGTTGACAATATTCGGACATTACAATATATGCCACCTGACTTTTAACTGTAATTTTATTCATAGTGTGTTAAATTAGTTTTGCCTTTAATTTTAACCTCGCTGCATTTTATATTCTCATTTAATGATTTACTTTCATTTAATGACTTTCATTTAATGACTGAAAAGAGATAATGGGCTTTGCAATTATTTTACTTTGTAACATCAGTGAGATCTCACTCGATATATGAGATTCTGTTACAACGACCGGTGTGAAACGGTTCTTTAGTAGTCACACCTGAAGATGGCACAATAGTGCCGAAATATGTAGTGTGTATCTTTTAATATGTGAATATACTCTGTAAACTGATGTTGTGCTGTACGGCTTTTTGAAGTTCGTATTACTGTATTTGTTGGTTTTATTACTTAAATTTATATTTGACGTTCAGTAAGCCAGGATCCCAGTCAAAACACTACAGTTTTTCTGTGGCTTGAATAACTGATTAACTGGCGTTTTGGACGGCAGAATTTCAGATTAAATGTGACCGTTATTAAACAACTGCACTCAAATCTCTTATTGCAACGCAGTTGAGAGTTTTTATTATCGGCATGTTTTAAATCGACGTGACAGCTTTGCAGCAGGCTTGAACTGTGTAATTGCGTGGTCTCTCTACGTGAACGACTGTGTCAGCGATTTGAAAAAGTCTCGTCTCGTATCAAAATCTCCCCTTTAGGTTCTGAATCTGCGAAAGGCAAATTTTAATATCTCACTGGCCTTGTATTTGTGTATGAAGTTACTTGATTGAGTGTGTCAAGGCTCCGGAAACGTCGCGTCTCCTATCAAAACTTTCTGCCAGTTTCTCAATCTGTGAAAGTCAAATTTGAATTTGAGTTTGTGATTGGTCTGTTCCACAGTTGGTCGACGGTCACTGAACAAGGAATCACACATTAGTTTTAAAGCAGGCTGTCCCATGGCACTCCGACCTTCATTTCGTTTGCATGTTTCCTGTGGCGTCAGGACACAGCACCTTCGCAATGGCAGAACGCTCGAGTCTCAAACCCGCCTATTCATATAACTCATGGTCGGTTAAGCTGTCAAGCCAAGTTCCCAGCTACCCTGTCTGGATGTGACCCTGTGAACGTCACATCACAGAAACTGTCACTAGCCTGCATGTCAAGTGAATTCATAATGCATATGTATCGGTTCTTGAATTTGTTCTGAATGTGCCTAATGATGTTTGGTCCTGTCCGTCTAGTTGAAATACATTCTTCGTCTTCTTCTTCTTCTTCGTCTTCTTCTTGTTTTTCTTCTTCGTCTTCGTTTCTTCTTCTTCTTCGTCTTGTACTTCGTCTTGTTCTTGTTCTTCTTCATCTTCATCGTCTTCGTTTCTTCTTCTTCTTCGTCTTCGTTTCTTCTTCTTCGTCTTGTTCTTCTTCGTCGTTTCTTCTTCTTCTTCTTCTGCTTCTTCTTCTTCTTCTTCTTCTTCTTCCATTAGCTTTATAACCCTTTGTGGGTTTGGCTTTCTCGAGCCTTCATTCGAAGGACATTACTTCAGAAAACTGACTGGTCACACTGTCAGCTGCTAAACATTAAGGATGCCTTTACTTTGCCCACACAGTGTATGGCTTCTGTGTGATTCTGACAATAAATGCTGATGCTTCCTCATAGAGCATTAACCGACTGATGTTTATGATGGGCAGGGCCTGTGTTCACTGTGAAGGAAGAACCGAAGTTCTTTAATAGATATAATTTGGATGAATGTCAGCCTCTACACTCGGTTTTCGCTTGTCAATATCATTCCACCAACGCTCCTTACCTTCGTATTCAAAGGTACTTCGAAGCTACTCTTAAGAGGGGGACCAACAAGCGAGCCGGAGTGACATCCAACAAAAGCGATGCCCTCTCGAAAATCAGGGAACATTAAGAAAAAGTAATTCTATTGTACCAGTCACCAAACGCGTGAACTTCCAATTATTTCATCCACACTCACTGGATTTCCAACATTCGTTTTCTTTCGTGAAGCATAATTGAAAAGTCTCTTTAGGAGACTATTTTCTTTCATGACTTCAGCATCCTATAATTTCTATAGTCAAAAATTCCGCCGAAGTGTTTTTACACCCTCTCTATTGTCTTAATTGCTCTTTCATTTTGGAGTATAGCCTATAATTCAGGCTACCTTCCTCACAAAGCCCAAACGTCTAACGCTTATTAAAGGGTAGTCCGTGCCTTACAAAATTGGAGGTATCTTTGGTAGGCCAGTTTCAATTTTTAGATTTATTTTAGTAGTTATTTTTCTTCTAAATACTGAGTTACGCGTCATATAATGATTTTTAAGTGTGAAGTTACATTTTAGTATTATTTTGGAATAAGACATGAAATGTGGTCTCCCCTTCCTGTATTTCACACTAAACTGTTGCACGGAGTAGTGAACGAAAATTATATTGAGATAGACTGACATTTTTCACCTAAACTTACTCATTAATCGTAGAGTTGAAGTAAATGTTGTCCAGAACCTACATTTGAGGAGAGATGAGGTTCGGCCCATAAATCTTTCTGTGTACATCTCCCAGCTGCCATTAGAATGGGTTAGTAATCAGTTTTAAACTTCAAACTATGGTGTACGTTAAAAACATCCCTGATTGTGTATACAGTAAGGCCTGTGCTTTTATGATGCAGGACTTATTTACAGATTAAACTGCGTCTTTGCTGCACATCGATCTGGTTTTTCTTTGGAATACCTAACAGCATGAACAATACTTATTTTGTCTTTGATGGTACGTACATACCAGATGGTGAGAATACTTTACTAACAATAATTAAATGTGTAGTAGGTCATGCTGAATGCCTGGTACGTGTTCAGTTAAATTCTACTCAGCATACGTACACCTAATCTGCCGTCTTCTAGTGGCTGGCACCTACATTAAAAGCCATCCAATTTCGATGCCCTTTGAGACAATGAGTAAGACACTGTTGCCTCCCAAATTTTTCTTGGAAGTTTATGTTTTGCCTCTTTTCTCAAACCAGCTCTTCCGTCATTTTACTCAGTTGCAGTTTTAAATTCCTCACCTTACTCTTAACTAAACTGAATGATACACAGACCTATTTTTAACACAAACTTTTCGAGAAAAATATTAATATTTAAGGACAGTATAATAACACCACGTACATGGTTATTAAAAATTTGTTTCCCTTTTTCCGTGTTCAGATATACTGGAATATGGCTTTTGTTGATGAAATACTGCTTCAAGGTTGATATCACTCAAATTGAAATGTGGTTACTATGGATATAGCAGAAAATACGAAAACATGGCTTATATGCTTCACAGCCCAGAAGCTGCTGGATCATGTCCTTGGGCCATATAAGCATCTCGAAAGGAATACGATATAAAATGAAGGCTGTCAATAGATATCTATAATTTTATATAAGTAGGTGTAGGTGAAATAAATTCAATGTCAAAATTTTGCCGACAGAAGAATTAATGCCTTTTTAAATTTCACACACACACACACACACACACACACACACACACACACACACACACACACACACACACACACACACAGCTTTTGTAATTTCCACACGAGTATGACTGTACGTAATATCGGCGTAAAAATGGGTAACATTCCTGCTGACACAAATGAAAACTAGCCGAAAGATCTGCCATTCACTTTCATTTATGTTTCGAAATTAGCAAGAGAAACACTGGATAAAATTCAACGGTACTTACTTACAGATGTTGACCGGCAAACTAACTTCACTTAGTGCACTGCCTCGTTCTCCATCTGACATTCTTCTAAACCTCACAGTTTGAGAAGCACTGTCCTGCTCCATGAGCGGCCTACAAAAGAAAGACACGAAACTATAGGAAAGTGAACAGTTAGGAGTACGCAGCAGTACACAAGATTAATACCAATAAGTATGAGAATTGGCAAAATTATTAAATACGTTCACATCGTAAACACTAAAATTATGAATTTGTTTGTATGCCGATAATTATTTTCAAAGCCATCGTGAAACCTCAAAGTGGATTGAGGAGGTCTTCACGTCATCACGTAGGCCTTCTTTCTTTCTTTCTTTCTTTCTTTCTTTCTTTCTTTCTTTCTTTCATTCTTTCTTTCTTTCTTTCTTTCTTTCTTTCTTTCTTTTTTCTTTCTTTCTTTCTTTCTTTCTTTCTTTGCTGAGAGCATACGGACTGCATCTGGAGCGGCACTAGAAATAGATCTAGTCAGAATATTTGTACAAAATTAAAGCGTTCGACCTTCGCATACATTCCCTACATAAACATTCTACTACAAGACAGGGAGATTTCAAGGTAACGGTTTAACACGGAGTGTGCCGTCACCTTCAGCTGCAAAACTAGGGGAATCAGACAGCAGCTCTTTTTAGGCATCTTCCAAAAATTGCGAAAAGCGACTACTAATTTCGTCATGTCTGTCCGTCCATCCGTCCGCAAGAGAAACTCGGCCCCCACTGGAAGGTTTTCCGTGAAACTTGATACTGCAGTATTTTTCGAACGTCTGCTGAGAAAATGCAAGTTTCTTTAAAATATGAGAAGAAAAAAGTGTACTTTACGTGAAGACCTATGTGCATTTATGATAATGGCTCGCTGAAATTTTCTTGGAATGAGAAATATTTCAGACAAAAGTTGTAGAGAAAATCAAAACACACATTTGATATTCAGCAACTCTTTCCGAAGATCGTGCCGTTTGTTAAATAATATGGAAAAGTTTGGCAGAGCCAGACAAGCCACAGATGACAACGTAATACAGCCATGTGCATTTCATGCTGGATAACTAAGGCTACATACACGCTCTTAGAACAAGTAATATTTATTGCTTTTCCACGACAAGAATGGTGACGTGAACGCGCCTCAATATTACGTTATACATAACCGATATAGCCTGCCTTGTTGAAAGCAAACTGCAGCATGAAGTGCATGCCTGCGAGACATGGGAGGTGTTCTCCACAGAACCCTTGGATTTACCCCAGTTCAGATGACAGTAGATGCACATGGCTGTGCTTTATCGTATGATATAATCACATAAATTGCTTACGAATAGTCTAATTATATGTCATAAAGAAGAAACTCGCCGAGACGTAACTAATGTGGCGGTCCAGTATTCGAATTTCGGCCTGATGATGTCTGCTTTATAGAAATGGAGAGTGACAGTGAATGTCTAGTGTATTGTTTGCTGCACCGTGTTGCGTATTGCAATTACAAGAGCATAGAGCCCTGACGATGTTATATTACATGTGGGTCACCTCCAGTTAGGACACTGCCAATCATACGGTGTTTCAGAAACAGAAATAAGGCTGAACAAGGGCGTAATCTGTAACAGAGTACACAGACTGCGCGAAAAAATTAGTTACTGATAAAGTATTATACGCGCAAATGTAATTTCAGTTATGCCCATACCAACAGTACGGTCTTACATGCGCCAATTTTCACGCAACTCGTAAACGCTCAACAAGATGTGCGTATAGCCCTTGTACTGAATTTCACCAATATTGGAAATAAATGTGAAAAGTACGGATAGAAATAAGGTGCGGCTTTCGTTGAGCCCAATTGTATGCAAGTCGTAATCACTCAGGGTTTGTGGACAGCTCTTGTGCCAAATATTGTCCAAATTGGACGACAAATGTAGAACATACGTGACTATTGACTAAGATTACCGTAAAAAACAACTAAATTTGCTGTATGGCACCGGACTGTTACAAACAGACTACCTTTCCCGGCCTGAAAGGTCCACTGTCAGGCTTTGTATACAAATATAAAAATGTAAAAGAAGTAAAGTGCGTGTAACATAATTTACTTTCGTGTATGTTTTTATATACAACCTGATGATGGCTCTTTTGGGCCGAAACATGTAGTTTAGTGTTAAAAATATTATAGAATAAATATGCTTGGGTCTGAAGGCAATCTTATTAATTGGTCAGTTGTAAAAACACAACGGAATGTCCTGCGTTAGAAATGAAGAAAATATGGGAAAAATTTTCTTTACACCCAAAGTGAAGTATGGATATCCCTGCACCAATTGTCACAGTTACTGAGCAGTATTACATGAAAATTCGCACGGAATTTTATGTAAATCGAAAGATAAGTGTAGAAAATAGGACGACAATTTATTTATGACCTCGAGTAAAGTTTCCTTTAACTGCACAATTTTCATGAAACCCACAGCTGTTCAAAGGTATTACGTGGAGATCTGCACTAAATGTCGCCCAAACTGGTCACCAAGCCTCCAGTTTACTGAGTGTCGGGGAGATTCTCCTTGGGGCTAACGTGACTGGGGTGTGACGCTCACCACTTGCCTCCACCCAGTGTCGAGATTGAGAATGCGTGGAGCTACATCTCCAACATCCCATTTGTCTTCATGAGCTGGTGCTTAATTAAACACACTGACAACTTTTATTTCCAAATTTCGTATCATGCCTTTTATTAATTTCCGAGGTAAAGTATTCAGACGTCGAAATTATGCGTTCATTATATTCACTTATTATAAATACCTCACCGTGCACACGGCCGAACGCTACTGTTTAAACCCGATGTGACTGTTTGTCTTGTTGATTTATGGGGAAGACCACCAAAACCTCACTGAGGACAGCCGATATCGTTGTCGCGATTTCAGAGGTAAAACGGAGTCCCACTTGGGATATGCACATGCCTGCTGTAGACAATGTACATGATAGCTACGATTTTTATTCAGCAACATTCAGGCCTGCCCATGACACGATCTGCTTGTGTTTCAGGATATGTTCGCAATATATCGGTCTTGAAACGGCAATTTGTCATAACCCACACAATTCGCCAAACTGATATTCCCGCATTACTTACTAGACGGTTGGGTTACAGACACACCTCCTGTCAAAATATCGTGTGCATAGAAAATGGCTTATCATTATATTTTCCTAAAAACGTAACATGCTTAAGTGTTGGTCTATTAAGGATCGGTCAAGATTTTTCTGTCTCCTTCGAATTGCCTGTAATTTAATCTTAGGATCTTTCTTCTTACATTGCTGTATTTTAGTTATACAGCACAGCCGTCGTTAAGCTAAAAACAAACGTGTTATTCATTGAAACAAATAGAATTCCTGAAAATGACGCAAACGTGGAATGTGCTGAAGGCTGGCCGCTAAGCAATCCTCATTGCAGAGATGCTATTTGGGTTGCATGACCGCCAGTCGCTGAGAATTTCCCGTAGCCATGAATAGTGCTGGCATATTGTCCTGTTAGCTGAACTAACTGTAGAGTGTTGTACTTTTGTGCATGTTTCTAAAATCGAACTGTTGTAACGTTAATTTGCGAATTAAATTCCTTAGACTTTTAAATAATTTATCCCATTGCCTAAAACACAATGAAAGAATATCGACACAGCAAAAATGTGGGCATGCGTAACAAGTTCCAGGTGAGAAGAAGGTATGCCACACTACACCGTTTTTCGATATTATAGTAACACAGTATAATAATAACAATAATAATAATAGTTTAATATAACAACTGGATAAATATCTTCAGTCATTTCGCACAGGTACACGTACACCGCATACCTGTGCAAATACAATGCTGAGCAGGTGAGTTTACAGTGTCAAGACTTGAGTTATCAATTTACTGCTAAACAAGTCTGTAAGCTGTGCGAAATCAAACTGCTTGATTCAATACTGGGGCATGAGAATTAATTTAGGATAGAAAGTAACACAGCTGAAATGCTGTCATGACAATATATGGTAGCAAGTAGTAAAGTAGTTGGTCAGTAAGTTGTGTAATAACATTGACCATAGTCTGTCTCATGTAATCATAAGTGAAGCTTATAAACTGTATTAAGTTGTCGGCCCATTTTCTAAAAGTAATTCAGAAATTAACTGTAACGTCCGGCACAAAATTAGTCACTTTTGTCACTAAGCAGTTATAAAATGAGGTAAGAGGCACGCCAAGTGGTTGCCATCCTGAATTTCAAAATCGCTAAAATTTAAGGAGGAATTCATTCCATGCATTAATATTGCATACCTATTTGTGATAAGTAAATATGTAAAGAGCGCAGAATGAATTTATTTATATACGCTCAGGCATGTACAGAAGCGTTACAGGTTTGGTTCAGCACTAAATAAATGTGTATTCTTCAGACGTGTAAAACTACTTTTAACCGTTAGTAGCGTGTGAATAGTGGGTAACGACTTTTGTCGCGGTAATATGCCAGTGTTTCAGTTCATGTTGGCAGTACTTTCCACTGCATTGACAGCCGTACATTTTTTACTATAAAAACATATAAGTATAAAATATTCAGTAGTTTCTTTAAAGGTACGCTTTTTTAATTTGTTTTATGTGGTTTTATGTAGACTAGTATCTGTTAAGGTTTTAAACGTAGTTTCGTGCATGTGTTTATTATGTCTGAAAATGTTTACTTGACCTAGTGTACGATGGTGTGTATTCCAGAAAAAGAAAGATAGAGTTTATTGTTACGTAACCTGTCTGACTTTATATTTTGTACAAATCTCGATGGAGGGGAATACAGATGTGGCCGGAATTCCTCGGTTAGTGTAACAGCCAAAGAAAAGATTTTAAAGACATCAGTATTACCGTTGTGTCTTTCATCGATAAGTTAAATTCTAATCTGATAAAAATCACTTTCTGAATTTTTTGTATTAAAACGTTCATATAACTTACGTTTCGGTATGATTATGTCATGTTCAGGGGTACATAAATGTATAAAAGCTATTAAAATTTGCACAATTGCGAATATAATATAGTAAAGCAAAATAAAACCTTATATCTCTTCTTTTAAACGTTTTAAAGCTACGGTTATGGAGGTGAGAGTGGACCAACTAACATGCAATTTAAACCTCTTCTGTAACTGGTTGTATTTAATTTTGATAAGTCAAGCTTATGGCATGGAAGGAACATCACAATGTACGCAGACTGCTATTAGAAAGCAACACAGTGTGAAGGTCGACAAACAACGCTGTAAGCTGCGTGCGTCGAATTTTCCATTATAAATGATTTTATCTTTAGGAGCATGATCTACGAAAGTTTAAAGGAAGAAATCGATTTTTTATGTCTTAATACATTGTATTCACAAATGCAAAAATTTCAGTAACATCGTATATTGAGATAGCCCTAAAAGTGGGACGCATCTGCCAAAAAAGTCGATTTATATTACTGTTTTGCAGAAATAAATTTGAAGTGTGGTTGTATCAATTGGTTTTGCTAAGTTTTAGAACACAAAAAAATTACTTGTTAATTATCATAATTATCTAGATTATGTTTCATTAGTTTTTTATACATTTGAATAACTTCACAACACACTACTAAATTTTTGGTTTCTTCAGTCCTGTCTTTGCTAACAGCCGCCGTTTATAGTAAACGCATACTAATTTCTCTTTCCCCTTTTCAGCTCATAATGCTGGTTTATCGCCATCATCTACTCATGGTTCAGAAAAGGCAGGCATACTGCAGGACCCCACAGACGATGTTGCAGTTCTGGTTGACCAACCAGAGAAAGAACCCCTGGACGTGACAGATATACAAAACGAAGATGAAGTTAACTTGACTGAAAAGCCGAACGAATCGGCACCAGAACCGAATGGCACAGTAAAAACCGAAGATGGCGATGCTGGGAAATTGATCGCAGTTGTCACTGGTACAGCAGCTGTCGTAGGCGCTGCTGCCACTATAGGTGCAGTGAACATTAACAGTGAAGAGAAAAAAGAGCTATCGGAAGATGGTGAGATCACGCAGAGCGGCATTGCTAGTGTTTCCGAATCTCCAGCACCCGCACTCAGTCAGGCAGACACTGCAGATATTACTGAAGACGGCGATGTAAAGTCACCACCCTCAGTGAAGCTGGAAGATGAAGCGGCTGTTGTCGAAGCTGCCAGTAGAAAAAGTAGTACAGCAGGGGAAGCTGAAGAAAACAGGTCTGTTTCTACTCCCATTACACAAGACACCGCTAAACCAAATGAGGAAGTTCAGAGAGAACTAGTGCCTGATGATAAACTATCCACTGCCAGATTGGAAGACATCCCAGAACAGGGTACCAGACCAACAAGTGCCTCACAGATAGTTGTCAACGAGGAGGACGGCGGCTCAAAGCCAACAAGTGCCACCGTTGATGGGACCATTCCTAATAGTGCCTCATCAGTCAAAGAAGAATCAGTACCTGAACAGAAGCAGGACGCGGAAGCTAGGTCACCTACTTGTGTGGAATCTTCTAGTAGCAGACCTGCGACCTCTACGGAGCAAGGCACAGAAGCGAAGAAAGATAACCGCCCTTTTAGTACCACTGAATCAAACAAAGAACCGAGCAGACCAACAAGTTCAATATCACCTTCGAAAGAGAATGCAGATACCGCCACTGATGCCAGTGCATTTGAGACAGTGAACAGTTCTCCATTAACGATCGACAAAAATGTGGACGAACCAATTAGTGGCAACGAGGATACTGAGATCACTGGAAATGCTACAGTTTCTGTCCAGGAGGACAAAGAAGAAGAAACTATGCAAGCTGGCTCTGAAGCAGATGACACTGAAGTTTCAGAAACCCGACCTGTTGCCCTTTCAATTAAAGAAGAAGACAGCCGACCAGCTAGTGCTGAAGAATTTACAAAGGAGGAAGGCAGTAGGCCTGAAGTTTCGATAGAGGATACCGTACAAGTCTCTGAAGATGGTAAAAGGAGTCCACCATTTAGCGCCTCAAGAGCAGAAGAAGGAATAGGAAATGTTACGGCAGAAGACAGAGAAGTGTCTAATGAGCCTGCGGGAAGTCCGCTTCTTAAAGCTGATGAACTAGAAGGTGAGAGAATCAGAATCGAAATTCCATCAACTGCTATTACCACGGTTGACTCTCAAGAAACTGAAGGAAGTCGGCCTGTTGACATTACGGAATCTAACAAAGACGGCGGAACTGAACAAATCAGCGCTGCACGTGCAAATGAAGAGGAAGGAAATGGTGCAACGGAAGACATAGGAGTATCACAAGAACCTGCAGTCAGCCCACCACCAAACGCTAATAAATTAGAACCTGGTGAAAGCATTTTTAAAAACTCACAAGTTGATATTACAGAGGATTTTAAAGAAACCGCAGGCAGTCGACCTGTTAGCGTTACAGAATCTACTAAAGACGAAGAAAGGAAACAAGTAGATGCAACAGAATCTGCTAAAGAAGAGGAAAGAGGACCTGTTAATTTTGGAGCAAGTAACGCTGAAGTTTCAGAAAACTCCATAGGAAGTCTACAAGTTAGTGCCGCTGAATTAACCACAGATGAAGGGTTTCGACCAACCAGTGCTGCTGAAGAAATAACTGTGAGTGAAGAGAAATGCGTAAATGCTATATTGTCCGAAAAATACGAAGCAACCAGGGCTGGTCATGCTGCAGAGAATGAAGATTCAGACGAATCTGCAGCAACCAAGGCAATTTCTGACTCGGTTCAAGAAGAAGAAATTCATCCAGTTATAGTTGGCGGACCTACAAAAGAAGCAGGAAGTAGACCAGAAAGCGTCTGCGAAGACGCGAAAAAGAAAGGAACTGAATTGGTGACGTTAGAGAATATACAACCCTCTGAAGTCAGTGTTGCCAGTGGCACAAAGGAGGAAGTAAGTCGACCTGTCAGCGCTGTAGTTCCGACAGAATCGACGAATCGACCAACCAGTTCTATAGTAGAAGGAGTTACTGTAGAACTGGGAGAAAGTAAAATATTATTAACCAACGAATGCAACAGGAGTGAAAGCAGTACAGAAATGACCAAGGAAGGAAACGACACAGTTACTGGTGTTGAAACCACCAAAGAGGAAGCAAAGAGTTCTGTTACTAAGGCTGAATCTACCACAGAAGAGAAAGGAAGCATGCCACTTAGTGTGGTAAGTTCCATGCAAGAGGAAGGAAATAAGCCACTTGGTGTAGCAGGTGTGATGAAAGAGGAAGGAGGCGGAACAGCTAATGTGTCAGAATCAATCAAAGAAGAAGACAGTGGGCCAGTAATTTCCGTAGGTTCCTCGAAGGAGGAAAGACTAGAATCAGCCAAAGAAGAAAGCATACCAGAAACTGCTCTAAATGCCACAAAAGAAGAAAGCAGACCGGACGGTCTTGCAGAATCAACCACAGACGGAAACAGACTAGTTGACCTGTCTGGTTCAACCAAAGGCCAGGACAGTAGGCCGACAAGTATCGTGGAAGATGATGCAGGTCCTGCAGAAACATTACAAAGCAGACAGGAGAGTGCTTCCGGCTCAGTGATAGAAGAAGGTACTGCACCGGCAAGTTATTCGACAGGAAACATAGAAAATTCTGAAGAACAAAGAGGGACCAGGTCGTTAAGTGAATCGGAATTGACAAACGAAGGATACACACCCACGAGCTCTGTACCGAATGAAGAATCTGCAGTTGAAGAAAAAACAGGAGTTGAGGTGGGAACTGAAGATACAGAAGTTGCGGCAGAACTAATAGAAGATATTCAGACATCGAATAGGCAACCCGTCAGTACAGCTACAGAAAAAGAAATTGCAGGGACGGAGAATCAAACATCAAGCGAGGCTCTTACAGCCGACAATCAGCAAGAAACAGAAAACGGAAAACCCGTAGTTGAAGTGGAAAATACGAGCACTCCGCCAAGTGCTCTGCTGTCTGATGGGGCGAAATTTGAGGTCTCGAAGGAAGCCAGTGAACAAGGAGGACTCGCATCCAATTCCGTAGCAGAGAAGACGGAAAGTGTGGAGTTGCTAACAGACTCAGCGCAGAACCGTACTGACATTATTCCTTCTTTAGATGCGACAGTATCCGCTAAAGAGCCTGGGGGTGACAAAGAAACGGATGTGGCTGCAGTGGAGGATAGTCCAATACAGGACGAAGAGAAGCCAGCGACAGAGAATGTGGGTGTGGAAGAGCCAAAGAAGGACGAGACCGAGGAGATGAACACAGCTGCCACAATAATCCAAGCAACATATAGAGGTTATCAGACGAGGCAAGCCTTGAGTAAGACTACAGAGAAAGATGAGGTAAGCAGGTTGCTTCATGACGCACTTTTGTTCTTGTATTGACGCTATGCCCCTTTGAAACAGCTGCCTGCCTTATCAGTTAACCTGTAATTTTGTCCGAAAATGAATTTCTTTGTTTCGTTATATCACCAGAATAAAAGGCTATTAATATGATACGGAACGCAAATTATATACAATAGGTCTATGTGCGCCATGAAGGTGTGTGGAGGAGTCGACAGTTTCGCGTTCATAGTCGCTTTACCCCCAAGGAAAGCGCCCGATTTCTGTTGTATAAGAGACTGTGTGGGGTCCAGGGCCTGGCCGGCCACTTTGGAGTAGAAAAAATCATCTTGTCCCTTCTGGGAATCGAACCATCATGCCTCTGTCATTCACTCCTTTGTCTCATGACTATACTGCCCACAAATGTAATCAATTTTAGCCTTGCCTTACCGAAAACGACAAGGATCGTAAAGAAACTGTTTTGTCTGTCTGCAATTATGTATTCACGAAATGGTATTCAGGTAAGTTTTCACCAGTATGCAGACTCTGCGTTCATGAATATATTTCTGTTAATGCATGGACCTAATTTATATTCCAACAACTGTAAAATCGACATCTTTGTTTTTTGTTCCCTTTTAATGTTTTAATTTATCGACTGCTCACCTGCACTGTTTCTTGATTGCGACTGTTCCTCGTTGAGTGATTATGACGTCTCAACATAAGTTCGATAATTTTTACATTGTACTTAAGTATTATTTATAAGTGTTACCAAAATTTAAACTGAAAGTTATTATTTAAATAGTATCAATACAGGACGTCATTTCGGACATGTACGTTATTTCGCAACTTGCGAGGGCGGCAAGAAAATAAATTTACAATACATAGCGTATATTTTGCGTTATTTATTTACAGGAACGAGAAGAGTTCAGAATTAACTGTATTGCTATCCCACGCAATTTTAAAGTGTTCTCTGCCACAACTGACCCATTTATCCTACCGTGGGGCGTGCTTCTATTCCCTGTTGATATAAATCCATGTCTTGTGTCGTCAGTCGTCGAGTCACAACTCTTTCCACCTCGCCATCCGCCTGAAATTTGTGGCAGCCAAGATCTTGTTTCATCGCTGGAAAGAGCTCACAGACGCTTGGCGATGAATTGCCTTCATATAATCATCAGTGCAGGTTCTTCGGCACTTAATGATCTGTACTGATCACCAAATATAGTCTGGGTAATCAAATGGAGAAGAATGAGATAGGCGGGGCATGCGCCGCGTATTGGGGGAGGGGACAGGTGCATACAGGATTTTGGTAGGGAGATGTGAGGGGGAGGAGACCACTTGGGAGACCCAGACGTAGATGGGAGGATAATATAAAAGTGGATCTTAAAGAAGTGGGATGGGGGCATGGAATGGATTGAGCTGGCTCAGAATAGGGACAGGTGGCAGGCTGTTTTAAATCCGGTAATGAACCTTCGGGTTCCACAGAATGCGGGGAATTTCTTGACTAGCTGAGAACTTGTTAGCTTTTCAAGAAGGGCTCTGCTCCCTGGAGTTAGTTAGTTAGGTTCTTCAACTTCTAAGATATGTGCCACCTAGTTATTTTCCGACGGACCCCTTGTACTATAAATGTAAATACGTAACCGTTGAGTTCATAACGTACGTTGAAATAACAGGTTCTGCTCAAAATAATAATAAAGTGACGGTATTGATCTGAAGTTTGACAGACATTTCGTGGGACACTGTCTTTATTTAAACAAACATGCGGTGGTGTCTACCAACAGAAAGAAGTGGTTCAAAACCTGGCTTGTATGCCCATTTCAAATATTGTACTGGTTTTATAGATCCACATTCCGTGCGCTAATCGAGTATCTATAAAAATATTGTCAACAAATGCACACAAATATACTGAAATTAGTTCACATACACAATGGCCTTCTACGTGTTTCGGCCAACCATGTGGCCATCTTCAGGGAGGTAAAATATATAAGACCGACACATTAGAGAACATAGAAGGAAATTACAGAAGTATCAGAAACAATCCACATATATTAAATAACAAACATAATATTGTCATTGTGCGTGGGGGTTGGTTCTGGTACTTCTGTAATTTCCTTTTATGTTCTCTAATGTATCCGGCTTATATATTTTACCTCCCTGAAGATGGACATATGGTCGGCCGAAACATGTAAGTGGTCATTGTGTTATACACTAATTTCAATATACTTCTGCTCACTTGTTGGTACTACATATATATATATATATATATTGTACTGGTGTTTAAGTAGTTCTATATAAGCCCGCCTATTAATGCTTCACCAATAACTGAACACAGATCTTAGCTAACCCTTAATTTCTCACAATTCTGGAAGTCATAATGAAGTAAGGGTCGAGGGTATGCTTCCACATCGCAAAAAAATATTTCGGCCTAACTCGAATTTTAGGAAGAAATGCGGTTCACATTGCTCAAATACCCTACAATGATTAGTTTTTAAAACACAAGTGTAGTAATATAAAACAGTTAGATGACAATCATTTACAGCTGGGTTTCCATTCATCCTCACGGAACAGGTGCCACCGTCGGTGACGTCACATGACATCCTGTTCGGTCCTCCAGTTCAGCTGTTCGCACCACGTGAAGAGACGTCAGTTGGCAGGGTGTCCGGGAGCCCAGAGACGGGGGAGAAACAAGAAGAAGGTGAAAACGAGCTAGCTGAGTTGCAGAAACCACAAGAGTGCGATGAAATTCGTGAAACACAAGACGGTGCCTCTGATGACGCCACGGATGCAGAGTCTTCGCTGTCAACAGCAGCAACAAAGATTCAGGCTGGGGTACGAGGATTTCTGGCAAGGCGTCATGTCCACAACATGAAGACGAGTAATTCTACAACAGCTCCATCAATTGGCGACAGCCAACAATCCCTTGGAGACTCTATTACATCTCAGGAAGTGGAGGATGAAGGTGTTCATACATCCGGTTCACTGGAGACAGAAATTCAGAAACAGCATCAAGTCACCATAGATGACGAAATTTATCAGCCTCAGGAAGAAACATTAAAGACTGAAAGAACCGAGGTACAGAATAGATTGTCTTTAGACAGTCAGCTGCAGGAGAAAGCTCAGAAGCTTGAGGTGGCGAGGTCCGCTGTTTCTTTTCAGTCGGACAGGTTGCCGAACGAAGACGAGGACCGAAGAGTGTGGGAGACTTTACACCAACAGGAGCTGGATGACGCAGCTACTAAGATACAGTCCAACTATCGCGGATACCGAATGAGACGGAGTTTGAAGCGGGAGGACGCTATTCAGATGCCTACTACTAGCACGAGCACGAATACAGCGTCCAGTGACGTCATTCCAGACCCCATCAGGCACTCTGGAGAGTTTCATGATATGGTGGTACTCCCTCTGTCACCAGAAGAGGAAGCCACTGACGCAAGTACGCCACTTTCAAGGCCCATACAGTAACTTTAACCTCAAACAAAATATCCTTTACTTTCCAAAGAAGCGTTCGCCACAATACAATTTATATGAATTCTAAAAGGTTTTATAACATTGTGAGGTGATGGGTTTATGGACTTTATCCATCGTCCGAAGAGTAAAATATTAAAATATTAAAAATTGAAATCCACAAACGTTTCGGAAGCTGGCTCTGCTTCCGTCCTCAGGTGAAGGGAGGGGGAGAAGAGAGGGACACCTACTCTGTTGGGTCTCTTAGACAGGTGTTCCTCTCTTTTCCCCCTCCCTTCACCTGAGGACGGAAGCAGGGCCGGCTTTTGCAATGTTTGTGAATTTCAATTTTTAATGTTTTTATATTTTATTCTTCGGACGATGGATGAAGTCCATAAACCCAGCACCTCACAATAAAATTTATATTCGGAGTTACTCTTATAGGTATGTGCACAACAAACTAGCCGGCAATGGTATCGAGTTGGGTAAACGGAAGATGAAAATTATTGTTATATTGAGAAAGGCACGCATGTTTTTGGATCTTAAACTATTTCTAAACTACGGTTTGTTTACTAGGTGAATATTTTTAGAACCAGAGTTCTTCGTACTAATAACGCCTAACATGAGAGAAAAACTCTTGCAATTATTTTCATAATACCCTAAACTCGGCCATCGCCAGTAACAAAAGCCCTGCAATGAGTTACCACAGTCAAACTCAATGCAGCTATCCCACTGATGCAGGCAGGCCTACCAAAGTTCTGGCGGCATTACCGGAGAGCGCTAAGATTGACATATTGGTACTGCATTCAAAGTGTTTTATTATTATTAACATTTCCAAACCTAGCTACTTAACTGACTTGTTAAAGTTTATTAGACATTATAAATGCTGATCTCGAAACATTATCGCATAATTCAGATACATAACGCAGGAAAAGTCATGCAGAACAGAAGCTGCTGCCGTGTTAAAGTGTTGTCCTGGTACCAATCCTGGTTATGTGCACAGTGCTTACGCTACGAACGACGTGCGATTTCCCAAGAATATTTCCGGCTGCATATGTATTTGGTTCGATTCGATTGAGCATCGCTAAGCGAAGGCTGTTCGTTTTACTCCTAAAATTGCTGAAGAAAACTCCTTGTGAAATTATTTAACTGTTAACTTGGCCCGCAAACCGCGTTTAGCTTGAGAGCCTACCCACTGAACCAAGCAATTATTCTCTTCTGCCTTACACCCATAAAAAATAACCTTGTCATTAAACAAAGCAATTGACTTGTGTATTATTTAAATATTTATGTATGATTTCAGTAAGCTTTGACTTTTATGCGGGTCTCAGTGACATATTTTGGCCTCATGTGTTGGACTTTGAGCCTTTCTGCTGACTCCACAGGTTCTTTCCTGTGGAAGAACGGCTTATGCACAGAGAATGTCGAGAACTACCCTGTGTACAAAACGCGCTGGTCATATAGTCCTTTTGCATTTCCATTTGCAGTGCGTTTTCCCTAACGTTAATTTAACATAAAAATATATTGCTTAAAGCAGCTAATTTGAAACAGCCTGGTGTTGAATATTACACGTGAAATCAGTAGGCATTTATAGGCCAGTTGTATAACTAAAAGCAGATATATTTTGTTATTTGGCCGAAAAATCTGTCATGTGTGCAGAAGACAGTACTGAGGTACAGCAATTATGAATAGGTCTTCACCTCAGTCACTAATTAAGTCTACAACAGAAGGTGTGTAACTTGTCACTCTCTTCCACGCACCGTCGTCTTTATTAGAAAACACGAGAGTATGAAGCGCACACACAGTGTACCAACAGCACGATATGCTGCACATCCACTGTGTACCAAACACCACGATACGGTGCACATACACTGTGTACCGAACAGCACAATACGGTGTACATACACTGTACCAACAGCACGACATGGTGCACAGACACTGTGTACCAAACACCACGACATGGTGCACATACACTGTGCACCAAACAACACATATGCACATATGCTATGTACCAAACAGCACGATAGGATGCACCTACACCGCATACCAAAACAGACCGAGAACATGATGCACGTACACCGTGTACCAAACATCATAACATGATGCACGTACACAGCGTACCAAGCATCACAACATGATGCACGCACATCGCGTACCAAACACCATAACATGGTGCACGTACACCGCGTATCCAACAACATAACATGGTGCACGTACACCGTGTACCAAACATCATAACATGATGCACGTACACAATGTACCAAACACCACAACATGATGCACGTACACCGTGTACCAAACATTATAACATAATGCACGTACATCGTGTACCAGACATCACAACATGATGCACGTACACCGTGTACCAAACATTATAACATAATGCACGTACACCGTGTACCAGACATCACAACATGATGCACGTACACCGCGTACCAAACATCACAACATGATGCACGTACACCGTGTACCAAACATCACATGATGCACGTACACCGCGTACCAAACACGTAGATATTTCTTTAATAAGTACGTTACATGATTCCTACAACAGGCACATTCTGCTTGTGGGACGAATAGTCTCACGATACGACAGGCTGTTGTTTGACTCCAAACGCCAGTCAGTCAGTCAGTCAGTCAGCCAGCCAGCCAGTCAGTCAGTCAGTCAGTCAGTCGAGTTGCCGCACACGTAGTGAACGGAACTAGTTGGCTTTCTATCGGAGTAGTCTTTGACGTCTGTCAGAATGCGAACGTCAGTCAAATGTCCTTAACAACTCGAACGTAGACTATAGGAGAAGAGCTTCTTGCCCTGCATTTCATGTCACAACAAGTGTTGGAGGGCAGTTCAAAAAAGGCATCCTTTTCGAATAAACCTATGGGAATGGTGGGGTCGAATACTGAGCAAGTGGTCATACAGACACAGGCGATACAGCATTACACTCAGCTCCTGCTCAATTCGAAAATCAATGGCCTTAAAAATGCAATTATTTCTTGCCTTCCAAAACAGCTATTACACTCACATTCTTGTCACGAAACAAAATGTATTTTCTTACACAAATACATTCGTCAAGCTGCAGGCTATAGAGTGTACTAAGCATATTAGTGCAGCAGTAAATCTCTAAAAATCATATTTGGGAGATCCAGGATTCGAATTTCGACCTAATCAAAAATAATTATCAATTTCTGCATTCTTTTTCATTTTATCGAGGCGAAAATGGGAGTATTGTCTCTAAATAAGCCAAGAAATCCTCTTCCTCAGGTCTTAGGTAATCGCTCTGCATCCAACACCATGTAACATTTTAAACTGAAACTTCGCAGCTACATAACTGAAGAGGCAATAAATCTCGGAACCGAGTGGAAGCATACAAGATGTACAAATAAACAACAGCGATTCCAAAAGTTAAATCGTGTCGTAATGAAGCCGCCTCACGTGACAGAATAATTCCCCTTTAATTACGCAACTTCACTGAATTGCTGAAATAGTGTTTGAACACTGATAAGCTCGCTTTCTTCCTAAGCTTAATTTATAAAACTGTCTTTACCTTTGGCCTCTAAATTGAAGGACACACTGAAGTAAACAGAACTCAGAGACGAAAATCAGGACATCAGTGGCTAAAAGCTCTGTGGCTGCTTTCAAGCTACCACACTCTACGATCCTGCTCCAAGTAACCTGATTAAGGTCCCACCGTTATCATGACTCTGACGTAATGAATATTAGTTGGAAAAGTCCAAGTGCTGGTGTGCTGCCTTTCATATTGCAATAGCCGATATTCGCCTTTGGTACACCAAGTAATACGCAGCATCTGCTGATTTCCTATACAACAGGACATCGAATGAAGTTCTAAAAAGGTATTATTACTGCTTGAATTTAGTACTATTTCGGTGTGGATTTTATTTAAATACGACAGGTAGTTCCTTCATAGTCTTATTAATTTTCAGCGAAAATTGCATGTGAATGATACCAGATGATTACAGATTTGGCAAATTCAGTACGTTCCATGTCCGTGCACTATATTGTACAAAAACACTAATCACCAACAAATGCACGAAGAGAGTTTTATCATCAATCGTAACACACTCCTACATGTTTCGACCCTGCTGGGTCATCTTCAGGGAGAACTTTTTTGTTATCGTTACACTAAGGTTCCATTTCATAGTTGCGTGAGAATGTGCTGTTGACTGTGTACTGCGTTGTTTTCGGAGGCGTGAAGTCTCTGCGGTCCCGGCCTGATAAAACTCTTTGTGCATATGTTGGTGATTAGTGTTTTTGTACAGATTTGGCGTTTGTATGCGTAACAAACAGTATTTTACAAAGTTAGTTTTCATCTGTTCATGTGACCTGTGTGTTATTTATGAATAGCACAGCACCACAAAATCGACTTAAATCTCACAGAAGTGTGGAGTCAGTGATAAGGATCAGTTGGGGTTGTAAGACAGTGGTACACTGTAATAGACCTAAAGGCCTTTTATTGAAAATGATTCAAAATTCGACCTACATCGCGTCACTTCAAACGCTCCATCTTCATGAAATAAATTTGTCACAAGAATGTTCCAAGGAAGTGCCGCTAAAGCAGGTTACCCACCGCTATTAAAATCTTTGTAGAAAATTACATTCAAACCGATGTTGGATGGTGATAGTAATCAGCAAGAAACCTACCAAGTCAGTAAATGGGCACAGCATAATAATTCTGGAGGGTTCTCTCATTTGAGTTTTTCTGGGAAACCATAAAGCGCACGGAACAAGCGTATTGAACATTAAATATTTTTTCTTTTATCCAAAACAATTTTCGTTCCGACAATTAAGCAGCGAGTTACACGTGAGATGCGGGCAGAAACGCATGTGGTTCTTCAAATAAAACCCGGTAGTTTTGTCCATTTTCAGCCAGAACTGGGAAGTGTCACAAAGTTTAGTGGAACGCCCTAATTTCAGTCATAAAAACTGAAACCAACATGTTGGAAATACATGACTATTAAAGGTACATGGGTAGCCTCTAATCTTCATGACTGTTTAAGGTCGTACACTGTAGAAATGCGATTCAGTTCTTCAGTATCAAATTTCAAGAAAATCAACCCAGCTGTTCTCAAAATGTCACGTGCGAACAGACAGATATGTCGAAGCAAATAGACGCATTTTTGAAACTTCTCACTTTGAACGCGCCAAACACAACAGTATTTATGATTCAGACAACGAACAAAACATTTCACACTAAGGGAATTCCAAGCATCATTTTCTTTCTTTTAATGTTCCCTCACAGCGCGGTGCTTAATTAAGTACAGGGACATATTCACATACCTGGGATTTTATTTGTGGGCCTTGTAGTGAGATGGAGGTTCCACATTAAACTTATGTATAATACTCACAATTAGTAAAAAACTAAAGATTCTTATAAATTGTGTTCGTGTCGCTTTCTCTCTGTGCGGAAGAGTATCTTGGCTAATGCCGTGTCTTATAATGAGCTTCATTCAGTCATTTAACGACGCTGTTCTAACAGCATAGACTGTGTAGCTCGAATGAAATGGGAAGTTGGCGACTCGTGAGGACGGAAGGATTTGGATGATGCGTGTTGTACGTTTGAACGCACTATCAGAATATCCGTCTGAAAACACAGAGGAACACCACGAAAAAATGTCAGAACCTCAGGTAATCTGGCGGAGATTCTAACCGGGTGGGTGCCTTCCGAATGTCTACCGGCCTGCTTGATCTGAGGCACTCATACGTTAAAAAACCGTGTTTTCCTGATAGAAAATTAGTGTTTGCATTTTTTATGTGCATATATGCTATCCCTTCCATTGTAAAGGTACTGCATAGAACTGTATGGTCTGCTCGTTTATGTGAAGAATAACAAAGGGAAGGTATAATAATTTTAGTGCACGGTTCTCTTGGCCCAGTAGAAACAAGAAAGTACACCGTGGAATTCAGGGCTAAATCTGTACCCTTATTTATAAGGCCACCCTTCTTGTTCGTGCGGAAACTTAAATTATCAGTAGAGTCTTCTGGCTGTAAGCTGTTCTTGTTTGCGAATCGAGGCTTTGTTCCACAGACCTACTGGGACACCACATAGCCTTCCACACACCTCTCATAGAATCTTGGTGAAAAACGGGAAATTTTCTAAATGCGAAAATCTATGAACAGCATAAAATGTAAAACCTAAAACAGACTACTTTAAGTTATGTGACAGAACTCACTGACGTCATAAATTCCTGAAGCCAAGAACATTGCAGATGCGTTCAATATAAAGAAAAAAACGCGTTATCACTACATTCAGTGACATTAGGTCTAGTTAGACTCTGTACTGAACTAATCGGAGCGAATATGTTGCGTACTGCAACGGCCTGTCGTAAGATTTATATGCAAAGTTGGAAAAACAATCTAGAACTGACTGTTGGCTCGACATCACTGTAACTGACAGAATATGCTGAACAATAGTACAAAAATCCATAGGAGACTAATTCGACCGCGATACTGTATTCACATGGAACTCGACTACAATCTCCCGCATCACATTTTCGTCAGCTACTAGTTGTAAGCGTGACGACATTATCTTGTAAACTGGTACGAACTTGCTGGCCTTGCTAACATGTGCATGCTAATTATTACTCTTGGTTCTGGTCCAACCATCAGGTGCTCAAAGTCACGTGGTCACCGCGTCCAGTACGCCTCTGCTTGTAGACGATGACGTCAAATCATCAGCTGGTAGCCAGGAAACGGATGTGACGGTACCGAGCCAAGGTGGTGAAGTCAAGATGGACGAGACTATAGACGGTACTGCAACAGAAGCTGCAACTAAGATACAGTCATCTTACCGTGGTTTCAAAACGCGTCAGGATATTAAGGCAGCTAACACAGCTGCATCTAAGATCCAAGCTGGATTCAGAGGTTATAAAGTTCGTAAACAGTTGCGAGAAAATACCATGGATAATAAGAACGGTCCACGAAGCCAAGTTTCGCGTTCACAGTCTGCTAACCGGGAGATGAAGGTCAACGAAATTCCAGCAAGCGATGTAGAAGAAAGATCAGCGACCAAGATCCAGGCGGGTGTGAGGGGCTATCTGGTGAGAAAAAGGCGACAGACCGAGCGAGATGCTGCAGTCAAAATACAGGCTGGCTTCCGGGGCTACCAAGCGCGCCGCGAAGTGAGGGCACGGAAGCAGCACCAACAGAACAAGTGAGGCGGCTGATTCAAACCAATACGAAACAACCTGTTGTGTTTCTGTGTAGAGAAATATTACTGCAAAGCTTCTTGGGTAACCATTATGTGCTGGGGTGGAACGCTGCAAGTTGACGTCAGGTTTTGAAAGAAGTTACGAGTTGTGTCTAATCGTGTTGTCTCCGTTTAATTATTTCACTCATGTAAGTCAATAGTTAAAAGGAAGCAACACTTGTAAATTTGGCCTCTAACCTCTGCGGCAAAACACATGCCCTAAATATCTGTCGCCACAACGTTTTATTAACCGCCATAGTTTGAAGTGCTGCGCAGCAGGAATGCCGGATAGAGGCGGGGATCGCGTTATTTTCTCCGTCAGAATTGGATTTACGTACCTGAATTCACGCTTCAGACGTAAAAACACTAACGACGGCTTTGCAGGGACGCTAACTTTGATAAAATTCCTGCCTTTGTAATAGAATTTGCATACAATTTTTATTTTATGGCTCTTTTCTTTATGTTGATTGGGATGTTAAATAGATCAGCAATCTATAGATGGCTCTCGCATCATATGTTTATTAGACGATGACGACTGGAGATGTATTGTACATGAACATCATTAGGCCTATATGTACATCTCTGCGATGGAAGTTAAAACATGATGATGCATTTTATAACGTCCTGCTTTAAATCTGGCCTACTTTAAGTAAGTAATAAGATACTTAGCCCGAGGTTTTACTCCGTAGTTGAGCATTATTAGTTGCTAAGTCAGGAACGCGAACGCAAAGCCTCAGTTGCCATGCAGTACTGTCTTCATGTACACTGTCACTTCACTTTTTAGTAAGTCATGCAGCGCGTCGCTTCAGTACAACCTATGACAGACGACGGGGCCTGTGAGAATTGTAAGTGGCAAATTCTAATGTTTAAAAGAACAGAAGACGTATTACATTGATCCCTTCGCACTGATGGATGTGCTGTGCATTTAGTTGATTGGCTGGCTCACTCTCAAATGTCTGTAAAGGGAATAAAGTAATTTCAAAGTAAAGGGACCTAATTTAATAATAATAATAATAATAATAATAATAATAATAATAATAATAATGTAGATAGTTCGGATAATAAGTCTATAAGGCGTTTTCATATCCCTTAAATTTTGAAGAATGTTGCAGATTTATAAATATTGTAGTGCCCTTAACATATCAGAAATAATGCTTTGTACAAAACATAAATACATCACCCCTAACACAAAAATAGTTAATTACCAGTTGAGTCTTACTAGTTTATGAACCGCAAGTAGGAGAAAGGTTTGCGTTTGCATGAGTGTCTGTATGCAAGGTAGGTTCACGATGCAAGGAATTAATATGCAAGTGGTAATAAAGTATTGTAACCTGTTTTAGCGTTTATTGCGTACTGTATGGGATTCTAAATTTAATGTGTTCCATGTCCGTGCACTATATTATACAAAAAAAACTTTAAACACCAACGAATGCACAAAGAGTTTTTTCCGTCAATTATAACACACTGCTACATGTTTCGACCCTGCTGGGTCATCTTCAGGGAGAAACCTTCCGTTGTCGTTACACTAGGTTGCACTATACAGCTAAGCGAGAATGTGCCTCCATAAACGGCGCAGTGCACAGTTAACAGCATATTCTCGCTGAACTGTATAGTGCAACCTAGTGTAACGACAACGGAAGGTTTCTCCCTGAAGATGACCCAGCAGGGTCGAAACATGTAGGAGTGTGTTATAATTGACGAAAAAAAACTCTCTTTGTGCATTCGTTGGTGTTTAAAGATTTTTTGTATGGGATTCGTTTCACTTAACTTTTGAAGCTCAAGTAACGTAGTGTTACAGCAGTCAGCAGCCCTGCATTGCGGAAGAAAGATATCAAAGACCGAAAGAACTCCACTGCAGTTCGTTTATCCTGTGTAGCTGAACAGCATAGGGCAAGACATACATGAAATGTTACTGTGAGCAGGAACATCCATTGTACAAAGAGTGCACAAACGAAGTAGTGTAAGAATGGCTGAGAAATAAAACTGACCACCCCTCAACGAATAGATTTTACGTATAAAACACTTATAGTGACCTATCTTTAATTTGGTGTGTTCGAAACATTGGAATAGTACGAAACTGTTACCAGTAAAGGCGTATTTACCGGTAGAGCATTTTATTGTAATAGACTCTGTTAAAGCAATTCTAGTCTCTTTTTGTATGGCGAAAGCCGTGGCCAAGTAGGACAGGATCAGTTCTGTCAAGTTCTGATTTCTGTTACCGTTGTTACGAAATCATAGATCATTAGGGAATAGACTGCAAGCGCTATGGAATTTATAAAAGATATCCCACATTTTGTAGCTATATTGTAGCCTATAATTTGCAATATTCTGTGCACTGAAAGAGATGATGTTTGTAGGATCACGTTTATAAGCGAAAACTGTTATCCGTGAAATAAAAAACGCTGTCCTAGGGATATGTGGCCGTATAATCTGGTGGAAATTTATCGACGTTTTATAGGAACCTTCTGTGTCCATCTAATACCCTCAAAATGGATGCATAAGTTTCTTCCGAAACATTGGTACATTTATATCTGGCTACACGGCGTCACATCCCGGAAGACAACATTCTTCATAGTCACGGCCGTGAGAACCTCAAATCTCACATAATTTATGTCATTTTGGACCACAGATTTTACAGAGTAAGGGCACTAAATTGAATACGTTTTTGATGTAGTTTACACGTTACTTAACTGTGATGCTGCCACGTGGTGTCAGAGGACTTTATATTACCCGTTGTGCTGTACCAACATGAATATTCCCTGTGAAATATTTGATAATTCATTGTTGCCACATTGAAAATAGACTTCATATGACAATACAGCCGTGAAATATTTCCCCTTATTTAACCGTGACAATTATCATAGGCGTTTTTTAACTTCTGTGTTTGTGTATGAAGATTGCAGTCAAACAGATATTACTCTAATAATTTTGTGGTGTATTCAATGTGTCATTCATTATTATTGTATGATATGTAAAAAACATCACATGGTCAAATGTTTTCCAGTCGACACGCCATGTTGCAACATACATCAAATATCGTTGTCCTAATATATGATCCTGGTTCCTTATACCGACACTCAGAAAGTTTCATATATTTGCATTTCCGATACAAACAGTCAAAATTCTTGCAGATGAATATGAGGGCTTTTAATAAAAGATCATTACTTAACTTAATGAGGCTGGCGTGATATTTCACCATGTGATCCATACATCAATGTAATCCAGTAACAGTGTCGTTTAAATATCCACATAAATCTGGTTACGAATATGGATGGATGGCATTGTTCTCATTTATGTTAATTTTAATGCCTGTTTTTTCAATTCAGTTTTGAACAGTTCCTGCAATACTTTGTTCTCCTATATCGTTTACCTAAAAATTTAAATTTAAACCTTCAGAAGAGTAACAGTTTTACACAGTACACAGTTCTCATTGTTAATCCTATCATTTTTATAATGTGGGCAACTTTATATAATTTATTTTAGTGCTGACAGACATTGTACTGTTAAATAAAAGCTGGAATCATTTATAATATGTTACGGATAATTTGACTGCTACGAAGCAGACTACAAGAAATGGAGTTCCTTTCCGCATCGATTAATTTCTGTTTCATTGCCAATGTATTTCTTCACGTCTGTAAGCTTTACTGTATTCCATCTTATTTACATGTATTGTTTACACCAAATGTATGTTAATATTTGATACCAAATAAACGCAGTCTTCTGTGAAGCTGATATTTAACTTTCCCGGAAAACCCGTAATTTGTCTCAGGCAGACATGCGGATGATTCGTCTAGAGCAGTGTTTCCCAAAATTTTTTCTCCTGTACCCCTTTTGACTTCGGAAAAATACCACGGTTCCTCACATCCTTGCTCATGTATATATGGGTAGGAATAAGTATGGTAGGTATCCAAAATTAAAAATTTATATCTCAGAACTGATTTTAGATAGATACTGATACATATCAGTATCATACGTAACA
Organism: Coptotermes formosanus; assembly: GCA_013340265.1. NCBI lineage: Eukaryota > Metazoa > Arthropoda > Insecta > Blattodea > Rhinotermitidae > Coptotermes > Coptotermes formosanus. The sequence goes on along the minus strand of BLKM01006251.1, from coordinate 2,184,926 downwards.
GCGCATTACATGATTTTACCTTAACTAAAATGATTGTCGCTCGCTTCGTGGGTACAGGGGGTTTCTTAATTAACCCTTTAAAGACGAAGCGTATCTGTTTTATACAAGGACTCAGTGCGTACCGCGCTGTAAACACTCTCCACTTCGGTTATAAAAACCAGTCTCTTAATTTTTTATAAGGCAAAAGTTGCTGTTTGTTCTGAGATCCGTACAAAACACATAAACGCAATGTGGGCACCACGTAGAATTTTTTAATGTTAAATCTGGTGGTACGTAAAGTTACCGCTAGGCTTTAAAAGGTTAAATATTGTCATACGAAATAAACACAACGCTAATTACAGAAGTTCCGCGATTATTTTTAACAAACATTATTCCTTTAATTATTATAATAAGTAAACTTCAAAGTAGCCATTACAAAACTGTATCCATGAATCCCGAGACATGTGCGCGGATCCCTTGGGATCCGCGCAGCACATTTTGGGAATCACTGGTTTGGAGGTATATTTACGTATTTACTTAACAAAGCTGGATGGACACGGAGTGCAAAAATGTCGTGGAAGTGTACTTAAGAACATAATGTAGGCTACCGTATTGACAAATTACGAATTTAATTCTTCCCTCGAAAACTTCTCATAAGGCGAAAATTCATAAAACGTCATAAATTTTAATTTGTTCCAGCGTCCCAACATTTCTCCCCCAAAATACAAACTTCACCTTAATACAACACAGAACCCGCTTAGGCGTGAAAGAGTAACACTAATGTTCAACCACTGTATTTAAATCACACTCTTAGTTGTTAACTGATGCATAAACAACAGTTATATCATCAACGATTTATCGCAATGGACACACATGAAGTATCGTCATCCCTATTATAAATATGACACGAAGCCTTCCTTAAGATTTAATCGATGCAAAGTGATTGACACAGAGAAGAAAGAACTTCACAACAAAGCTACGAGAACAATGAGAGAAAGCTGCGATGCTGCTGCTTCTGCGCAGACCGCTCAGAGATGCAGTGACGTTCTGCGCATTCCAGAAGATTCGGGAACCGAGGACAGCCGAGCAGAGGCGCCGGCAACAACTATCGTTTGGCGAAAGGAAAGAGCTCGTGTAGGTAAGAATTTTTTCGTAAATTGAAAAATGGGTATTTTTGCGTGTTGTATAAACGAAAACAGAGCGGTCATTGTCTTATTTAGCTTTGCCGATTGCGTAATTGGTTCTACATGAGACGTATATTCATGATTGTCATGGGAATTGTGTCAAATGCCCATGTCCGGCCACTGAATAGGCCTGTGCGGTGGTTATTACATAAATCATGCTTAGACAAGAGCGTGATTTAAAAGAGAGGGCGAAGTGGATTTAGACTTCAAAAATGCTTTTACAGATCAAGTGAGAACACGGAAGATAAAACAACCTGTTCAATTGCCGGCAGGACAGAGTTTTTTCTCTTCTCCAAAATGTCTAAACTGGCCCTGGATCCCACCCAGTCTCCCCTTTCCCTGTGGTTAGAGTAAATATATGTCAGCCTTAACTCCTGTATGTGATTTAACTTTGGCGAATTCTTATCCAACCTGTATGAATGTGGGGCTGTTTGACAGTTTATCACGAAATAAAATGTTAGACTTGTATTTAAAAATGCCCAGTTTGAATCGCGGAAAGGACACTGGGTAAGCTGTAGAAGGTTCTTTGTGGTTTTACTCAGTACCTCCAGGCAAAGCCAATATAATACCCTGCTCAGGTCACAACTGCTTCCTTTCTTTTCCAATTCATAACATCATCGGCGTTACGTATTTGCAGATCGAGACGGCGTCGTACAACAAATTACAGAAAATGACGTAAACAAAATATTTTTGTCATAAAAAGTGCCCGGAAACGCAGCGGTGATGTGTGGAAGGCAGGGAAGGGAGTGTTGTTCTCGCTTGACTTGTGGGCGGCAGGAACAATGCCAGGATCTTGGCCGGGTTACCTGCAATTTTCTCGAGTCCCTGCATGTGAATGCTGGAGTATACCTCCAAACAGGACACAAGCCCTAAACATATCCTTAAACCCGATCGCTATCCGTCATAATCCTGCCATCATTCGACGCTACATGACCTCTTCTGTTGAAACTAAACATCTCGCTTTGACAGACTTGGATCCAAACATTGGAAAGTGGAATCTGCGATGTTTTGGTGTTAAATAAGATAGGAAATGCATGTGTACCGTAACTATGATAGTAATTTCGCTTCTCCACAAATCTGGCCCTCCACACAATCTGTGGTCTTGCCGTATCCTAGTAACTAAGCTACAAAAATCGTGGGAAATTGCGCGTGTACGCGGATTGCAGATGAGAGTGCGAAGCAAGGATGTGAACGCACATACCCCCATGAAAGTGTATACGTACGTCTAAAAGTAAAGCGACAATTAGGACTGTCGGATCTAAATGAAAGTTGACAGGACTGGACAAATTTTCTTAAAATTTTCCAGTACCAATTTCATGAAGATTCTTTCAGCGGGTTTCTTGTTATTAAATTTGTAAAGATAGATAGACAGACAGGCAGACGGAGCGATTTTAATAAACCCTCCGCACGAACGCTAATGCGCCTTAAACAATGCAGCCCGGATTCTGGCGGAGGGTCGGCTGTTCTGAGGTACTTGGTGCTTTCCGCATCTGCCAGTCAGTGTTACCAATACCACTATCTTTTTACCCCGTCAATTTCGCCATTGTTAAATCCTGCTACATTTCTCGGTCAGTGTCACCTATCCGTTGCTCTAAGTTTGTTTACTAGTAGTAATACACAACACTGGAGATGAGTCATATTATTGTTAAGTCCGATCTGTCATTAGGTTACAGTACATTGGATATCTAAAAATCCAAATACTAGCACACCAAACATGTAGAGCTTAATAAACACAACCCATTATTTTATCAAAAAACAATATACTTTCTTGGCCTCTTCTACTTAAAAGCTTTTTATTGGAAGTGAGTTCTCCAAACGCATTCTGATCATCCAATTGCACAATGCCAATCCTTGTACATCCGTCTTACTGGATCGTGTTCAGGCCCTTGGTATTCTTTGCCCCGTGTAGCTTCGTGTCGTGGAATATGCAGATAGTAGGCATTATACAGGTAAAGTTGCTCTTGTGCGCGCTATGAAGACAGATGGCAGAGTGGAGGTGTAGCTCCACTCATCGCTAACATCAGCATTGGAGGGAAGTGAGTGGTCAGCTTCACACTCCAGTCAGTTGACCCCCGGCAAGGAGCCACCGGTATCCTTTTTGTGACGATTATGAGTTTTATATCCGGTAGATATGGAAAAGCAAACCGTGACCATTTGTTAGGTTGTGTATATTAAGTCTGCAGCTCTGAGGGTAACCATGAACACAGTATAGAAAAACCCCACGAGCATTTTGATACTTCTTACACGCGCTAACGAAATTCGTTTGCTATACGGGTATGCCTACAGTTCGGTTGTACTTGCGCAGACCCCGACGCGACCGTCACTTCCACTATCAGCGTAAGAAGTAGGCTTATATGATTTTATTCTGAAGTATTAAAGATCATTACTTTATATACTTTAGAAAGTTTCATGTTTCCATCATCTTCTGTTTATGCACATAAAAATGTTTTTAATTGTTCAGTAACAAAGTATAACAGAGAAGTCCCATTTTATATCTCGAAGTAACTAATTAACTAACTGACTGACTCCATGGAGCAGAGGCGTTCTTGAGAAGCCAACAGTTTCTCAACTATTCAAGAAATTCCCCGCATTTTATGGAACCCGGAGGTTCATTACCGCATTCACAAGAGCCCGCCACCTGTCCCTATCGCGAACCAGCTCAATCCAGTCCATGCCCCCCATCCCATTTCTTCTAGATCCATTTTAATGTTATCCTCCCATCTACGCCTGGATCTCCCAAGTGGTCGCCTTCCCTCAGGTCTCCCCACCCAAAATCCTGTATGCACCTCTCTTTTCCCCCCATACGTGCTACATGCCCTGCCCATCTCTTTCTTCTCGATTTGATTACCCGAATAATCTTTGGTGATGAGTACAGGTCAGTAAGTTCCTCGCTATGTAGTCTTCTCCACTCCCCTGCTGTTTTGTATCTCTAATGAAAAAAATGTAGTCGCTTACACCTGCAAAAGTGGAAGCCCCCTTTAAATCCGCAGCCAGGATAGCGCTGTCATATAGTGAGCAGATTACAGGGTGAACACATGAGGTGTCTTTCGATTCCCTGCAGTAGCAGCAGCAGTACATTTTCATCTCCGAAGCGTCCAGACCGGCTCCTGGCCCCATTAAGCCTACCATTAAGTGGGTGCCGGGGATAAAGCAGAGGCAGCATGAAGCTCATCGCTCATCTCCATGTAGTCGCTACAGTAAGAATGAGTGGAGCTGTACGTCCGTTCGTAAATAACTTCATGGCGTGCATAGGGACAACTTTACTTGCTCTCCTTCTATCAATAGGCCAATAAACGGGATATCTGTGTTAAGGTTAAGGTGGGGCATTCCGTTGTGTTTTAGAACGAAACAAATAAGATGAATGAGAGTCAAGCACAACCGTTTTCTTAGATAATTCTTGTTACTGTCTAAGGCGTGCCACATGTTTAGGCACAAAACTTTAATAAGCCATTATCAGGTACTGGGGGCCGCGGTGGCGCAGTTGGTTGAAGCACTGCGCTACAAACCAGCAGGTCGCGGGTTCGATTCAGTGGATTTTTTCATTGGCATAATCCTGTCGGTCGCACTCTGGCCCTGGGGTCGACTCAGCCTCTAACAGAAATGAGTACCAGGAATATTTCCTGGGGGGTAAACGCGGCCGGTGCGTAGGGCTGACAACCTTACCACCTTCAAGTGCCGATTGTCTAGAAATCTGGGAGCCTCGACCTCCTGGAACCCTAAGGGCCTGTCCAGGCCTGTAATGGGACTGCTTTACCTTATTATTATTATTATTATTATTATTTTATTATTACTAGTAAGAAATAAACATAAGCGGGAAAGAAAGAAAAATAATCAAGTTTAAAGTATTGGTTAGGAAAGGAACTGAGATCCCAGTCTTACAGTTCGATATTAAAAGGCTTTTCATATCCTTCACCCGATTATTTCGTTAAAACTAATATATCAAATAAATATATCAGAACTTTGCAGTAGTTCAGCTAAGTAGCAACTATTATGTGAACTATTTTTTTTAGAACTGTAATCCCTCCCTTATGTAGAGTACAATAAACGTATGCTATTTAAACGGGATGTAGAATAGAACGCCTTGAATTACTCAAGATCGGATAAAATGTGCCAACCAAAAACCCTTATGCAGACGTACGTGGAAAAGAAGAAGAAAATTAAGCTACGAGTGTAAGAGTTTAACCTACGTTAATTCTGGGCAGTGTAAGAGTTTAACCTACGTTAATTCTGGGCAGTGTAAGACTCGGCAAGAAATGTCGAATTTTTACTTAGGATATCTCTCTCAGTTTTACTTCGCATTAACACGGGTTGCTGTCTGTAAGCAATACATATTCAGGGGAAATACTAAGGAAAAATATACAAATAATGTTTACAAATCAGATTATTTGGAATCAAAAGCGTAACGAATATTTACTTACTGTTATGTTTTCTGGAGGTACAGGCAAGTTCTTGTCAGGCGAAGGGGCGATCGATTACTGCTCGTTTGAGGTACTGGGAGGAAAAGTCCTTCATTACCTGCGGTCTGGTTTTTTTTTTGTTCTGTGACAGAACGTCAAAGACTGCATTAGGGAAGACACTATGTTCGCATTCAATTGGTTATAGTTGTTCGTCTCCTTCTTAAGTATCAACTTTTTGGAGGTATTCACGTGATATCCCTTCCTGGTTGCGTGCAGTATCTTCATAGCGTTATTTGTGGTCCTCAGTGGTGTCCATTTTTAAAAGATGTTGACTGTATTTTGAATTATTATATTTTCGGTTGAAATGGGCCATAAAGCTTCTCCCAGTTTGCAGTTTTAACGAAAAAATAGGCTTAAGAACACTGAAAACTTTTATATCGATCGAGATATCAATCCCTATCCGAAGCAAAATTTCAACCTTTATCACTGTTACTGTTTTTCTGTCATATATATTGATTATCAGTGCCTGATGACGGCTGAATAAAGTATGCTAAAACATGTGGCACACCGTGGACAACAAAAACAATTGCCCACAAACGGTGGTTGACGATCATATACTTTGTACCGGGGTTCTTGGTATATTGTCCCCTCCCCCTTTGTGATCGAAATGAGAATGTAAATATACGAAACTTTCTAATATGTCAACATTCCTAAACAAAACATTTGACCCCATTCGACGTCACGTGTCGTAATTTGTATAAACCAGAGAAGTGGCTTGCAAGCTCCGCACCTGCCACAATAAATTTCAGAAACACTCGTCGTGTCAAATCGAAAGGCTTGTCTGACGCACAAAACATTCAGAACAAAAAGCTGCGGTCCCCCCTAAACATGATCTCCGATTTTGAATGCGTGGAGCGATAGATGAATTAACACCAGTACGTCGCTCTTACTTGCTACAGGCATATTCAGAAGGATGTATTGTCACCCGCGGGGTCTTGGTGCAAGAAATACGAATCCTAATACAATCATCTCATTTCCTCATACTAGAAGACCACTGAAGACTGGTAGATGGTTTCGTCTTCCAGATTTAACACGAAATTCCGGGTAAAGAAAAGAGACACTACTGCTGTTTATTGTCATTATTTTCACAACGTATGACAATATTTCAGACCTTTGCGACACAACAGTCTTCTTCTAAATCCTCACTGACGTTACAATATCATCTGTTTTTACATAACTGTGATAATTAAAACAACGTTGTTAAACAACACAAGAGTCAGCGAAAAACGGAGTTTATTAAGAGCAGCGAATCAGTATAGCAGCAGATCACCAACACGTGACAGAAGTAAATTACATATTAATTGCATGTCAACGTTATGGAAAGGCTACCTTCTTTAAAATGTCAGTGCTTATTATCTATAAGAAATACTGGATTCCACACTGAAAATTTCTCCCACTTCTTTCAACTCTCAGCAGACAAGAACAAAAAGTTACCGAAAAGAAAATTATAATCACTCATTTCACGAAGGAAACGATTTTCGTACGTGTGTGGGTTACCATGATTCGCGCTGTATCTGCGCATTGTTTAGGTTCGTTGCCAAGTTCGGCGATACAGATGTAAGGACCCTCACTGTGAAAAAATCGTAAGGAGCAAAAAACACAGCATTCATATGCCTTTGCTCCTAGAATATGGAAAACGGAAGTTCTGAATAAAATTGTTCCATTTCACAATAAGTTGACGTCTTTATTTGGTAGCGCATTATGGGCGCAGTGTGTCCACTTGAAGTTAGTATTTTGATATAAAATAAGAGGAAACACAACTATTCTAATAAATTTACATTAACAATTCAATACATATTGGTCTGTTAACAGCCTGAGGTTTTCAAAAAGTATTTGACCTACAAAATAAAATTGTTGAAAATGCATCAATATGATAATAAATAAATGCCATACATATTCAACAGAACCTGTTTTAAGATAACCCTACATTTTGTACTAATTTATTTGCAATTAGACCAAAAAACAGACAGCTGTCACGGACGTAATCCTTATACTCCACGCCACCACTTCGTGAAATTATAAATATTACATAAATAACACACGTTTAAAAATCACTAAAATCTGTAATACTTCAAAATAAATAAATAAATAAATAAATAAATAAATAAATTTATCACATACAAAACCAGCCTGAGATGTTCCAAGTAGCTTTGCTAGGTGGCCATCAGGCGGTGTTGGCATCAGACCAGTGGTTCGACCTAGAGACACTGCAGCTGGTCAAGACCAAAGTAGCAATCAAGAGTAGCTAGAGAGCATCCATTGCATTTTCCACATGCACAATGCATTCCTTCACCACACTTGCCCCTCACATCTGATGGTCCACCGCAGTATTCTCCGGGGCCCTGCAATACAGAAACGTAAAGAATGCCATGGTTGTGCTCTTAGAAAGCCAGCACCATACATCAGGGTTACCAAAAGTAAGAAAAGAAAATCGTAACATGGTTCGTGTCAGTGAATGGCATAGTTCGATACTTTATGACAAATTGTGACCATTCTTTTAGGAATTACGGCCATAATTCGGATAATATACATTAGTTTCACACTAAACTACACCGCATAATAATACATATTAAGAAGTGAGATTAAGCAGCGTCTGACGTGCTCATTTAGACGCTTAACTCACCTTCCTTGTCATGATAAAGTGAAAGCAAATGTGTTGTTCATAGAGGCGGTATGCACACGTTTGACACTGCTGTCAGAGATAAAAGGCGAATTGTCCACCGTTAATATTTTGTGAATTGTATTATTTCTAATAATTTTAAGCTGCTTACGTATATAGATTATACAGCATCAGAATTCCAGTTTCTCTGTGCTTCATTTATTCACTTACCCCTCTATTAAATTACTTTGCCATTTGTACTTCTTTTGAAATCCGTCACTATTCAGCGTTCAGTAATTGTAATACGTAACATTATAAAACTCTGCATTTTGCCCACAGAGTGTATTTCCGACTTTCGCATGACTCCCACGATCCCCGGGGGGGGGGGAAGGCGGGATATTCTGTGATTACGCAGAAGTCACTGTTGTTAGCATCTAAACTACATGAACGGCCAGAATATAAAACAGAAAAGGTGCTTATCTTTCGGGCGGTGTTACAGTCTTGGCCTTTCCCCGCAAAAGTTACACAGTGTGCCTAACCACTGAAACTCCGATCTTCATCGTCCCTCAGGGCTACAATGTGGAATAACGTAGCAAGTAGAGAGGCTGCGGTACTTGCAGCTTGAGAGAAAAACTTTTTCCACTCTGTACTTCAACAGGGTTTATACTAGTTGTCAGACAGAACAAACTGCGTCTACTTTGCGAAACTGAATTAACCGCATGGTCCTAGTGATGGAAACGCAGTGTTCTCTGAAAGGTGGGAACTGAATTTTTAAACAGTATTTAGATGCGATTTAGGATATGAGGCCATACCATGACTCTGGCGGTTAATCGCCGTTCTCACACTCAAATCAAACATCACGCAAAGGCAGCTGCGATTTTGAATAGTTCATTCATTACGCTTTTAGACAGAAGACAGGAAGATAACAGATACTGAACTGAATAGCAGCAAGCTTGCTCCAGTTTTAATCTCCTCTTGTATATACTTTCGTGAATGCAATTTTGATATGTTCCTGTCGTTCCCAAACAGTTGGAATGCCAAGTTTTTAAACGATTTATTATTTTTCCTTCGTCCTGTAGACGAGGCATGAACATTTATATTTACTCTGGTTTCTCAGCGTTTATTTTTATGCCAACTTCCTTCCTAGCTTCTGAATGGAGTTTCTTTGATTTTCTTTGTGGCTTTTACACACCCCAGCATAGACAGAAACAGACGTGTTCCATTCACTTCCAAACCATCCGGAATTTCATGGAACTTCCTAATTTCTAATTCGGTATTCTAAAACGAAGTTAAAAATTAATGGCGATAAAACATCTCCTTGTTTCAGACCGTTCTGAATAAACTGCAACTGTTTACTTACACGACACCTCTTTTGTAGCCTTATTTAAATACAACAAATTCTTTTCGTAGTCCTTCCCTCTTCTACCTACTTGTTCACAGCAGGTGTAGAGGCTTTTTATTTTCACTTGATCACAGTCAAACACACACCACAGTCGGTAGGGCTCCTCTGGACGAGGGATCGGCCCGTAGCAGAGACCTCTACCTGACAACACAAACACTGTACAAGAGACAAACATCCATGCCCCCCGTGGGATTCGAACCCACAATCCCAGCAAGCGCTCAGCCTTAGACCTACGCCTTAGACCGCGTGGCCACTGGGATCGGCTAAGTACAACAAATTAAGTAGTATAACTAGTTTCGGGGCCGATCCCAGTGGCCGCGCGGTCTAAGGCGTGGGTCTGCGACCGCTCGCTTGCTGGGATTGCGGGGTCGAATACCTCCGGGCACATGGGTGTCTGTCTGGTGTGAGTGTTGTGTGTTGACAGGTAGAGGTCTCTGCGTCGGGCTGATCACTCGTCCGGAGGAGTCCTACCGAGTGTGGCGTGGCTACCTGAGTGTGATCTTGAAGCCTCGATAATGAGGAAACCGCGGCCCACTAGGGACTTTTGCGCCAGGCGGGTGGGGGGGGGGGGGGCTAGTTTAGTGAAACTTGATTAGTTACATCTATCCACAGCAGACTATAGTAAAAGTCACAACCTGCACTCTTTTTATCACCGTTTAAACTTACCTCGCAACAATCTTCTGAATAATACAACTGTCCCTCAGTGCAATGCAGAACTTCCAACACGGATATCTCATGTATTCGGGAGGTGAATTATGCTTAGCATGGTACTTGTTTCCTCGTCTACAGTGTTGTATGTGGCTGTCGGAGTGCAATATTTTCAAACTCAAAAAAAAATAAAAAATAAATAAATAAAACGTACGTACTTTTCTAACGATTGGTATTTCCGTTATCTTTTCTTCGGAGTTTATACGGTAGTTATAAAAACTGGTAATTTGTGGGAGGCTTATTGGCAAATCTTATTCATAACACGTAAGATTTCAGTCGGAAACCATCGCTAACGTAGAGCTAGCGCGAAGCGCACGGAACACACATGTTTATGTGTCTCATAGTGACTGAGTGACCAATATTATGGGGTGAAACAAACGGAAATGTCCGAACTGACTACATGCAAACAGACACGAGACATTAAGATCGCAACATTAAAGTCTGAAGTGTACCTTGTCACTGTAAATAAACATAGCCAAGAAGGCGTACAGGAAGCGTGGAAGCAAAGCTCCATGCATTGCAGACATCTGCATTTGACACAAGTGTGTGCCATTTAATATTAACATGTGACATAGATTCAGAAATTATGACTTACACTCACCCCTTAATTCTGCATTTTAATGATACTGTTTGAATGGCGAACTGACAAGTGGAAAACGAAATGTTGGTGTGAATTTTAACGGACCAACAGCTTCCTTTTAGGACACTATATATGATATATTTGTTACTTATTTACGTTTTTGTTTTGCGACGCTGTCCGTGTTCCGAGCTATATAGCGTCAAATGGCCGAACAATAAATGACGGAATGGAAATGACCTGAAAGGAAGAGGTCACAACCTAATTGGGGTACTATTTTCCTGGAGAGGCTAAGGAAGACCGCGAACAACTCAGGATAGCCGATATCCCGGCCGGTAATCGAAAGCAGGGACATTTCAAAACCCAGCTACAAAAGTAACTACTTCAGACAACTTGGTCCGCAGAACACTGCTACAGGCTCTGGTGCGAGGCATTCCATAGGAATTAGCCGTAGTCTGGCGGGTGGCGTTGTTAGTCTCAACTGGATGAGACGCACACGCACGCACGCACACACACACACACACACAATATGAACATGTCTAAACAAAAACCGGTAGTGGAAATGCCACCTGCCGCCAGCATCGCAGAAATGAATGGAAGAAAAAGAGAAATGCCAATGAAAGAGAGAGTTTGTCACCTTCTCCATATAACAAATACAACTCCGAGTACTTTGCAGGTACGAATCCCACGCGCACCATGGTATATATATTTGAGCCCTTTCTGCGTTTGCGTTGGCCTGTGTAGGTGGAGGCCTTGTGACGGGTCGATCCCCCTACGGAGTCCCACCAAATGTCTAGTAACAGATTCAGAAACCTGAAAACAGGAGGCTCTGGGCCGCAGTGGACTGTAGCGCCTTACAGATCATAATATTTCTTTATATATATATATATATATATTTATATGCATATATGCGTTTGTGTTGATGTTACTCAAACTCTTACATGCCACAGAACAGCGAAAAGTACGTGTGGGGAAGGGGTAAGACAGGCGGTCGCCTTTGACCTCCACAATATACTACGAAGTTCGCCCCCACAACTTTAGAACACCTCTGACGTCTGTAACGTGCTGTTTACTGGTGATTTGTTTGTTTGTGTACGGCCATTTTATCTTAATGTCATCTTTTAGATACACGGTGACGTACGAAGTATATTTAGAACTACTGTAAGTTTTCTACTGGCTAGTTCTGGCAGGGATTACGGCTCTGTGCCCCATGCAGCTTCCTCTTCAACGGGCATTGGTACCTTGTTATTGGAGGTAACGCTAGGTAGGCGCTCATTTGGCCAGTGATACCACTGGAAAGCGAGGCTATTCTGACGTCTCATGTGAGTTTTATGGAACACATCCATGTATGACGGAGCGCTGCGGTCTAATGGCTAACACTCCTGCTTCGGATCCTGGGTTCAAGACCTGAGACTGGACATCTTGTCTGAGGTATCTTCAGGAAAGTACCAGGATAGCAACTTTGCAATACACTCTTCACTTTCGAGGCCATGTAGTCGGAATTACTGCCGCCCTCTTTAAATGACCTACAAAAAATAACTAAGGGCGACCGGATCCTTGACCTCCTAATGTGCCTCTCTGACTTCGTGTTTGGGCACAGCGACAATGTTAATTTTACCGGTACCTTTTGTATGTACAGGATCTTGAACTTAGGGAAGACAGCACTGTTGGATTAGCACTTCATTTTCTTTCTGGGAGGTCTTGGGTTCAGATCTTACACTGCAGACGGTCTGTTCTGACTAACAAGATTTTCAGTGGGTTTCTTCAGTCCCTCCAAACAAATTGCAGAATTGTGGGCCTAAATTAAAATATGTCACGACCACTTCCACCATCCCTCTCAATTTATTAATAAAAATATTCTTTACAATCGATGTTAACGTGCCTCAGAACGATAAAACAAGCAAGTATTTGCACTAGGAGTAGTGTTGCACAAGTGGGACTGAATATGTTGACGCAAAAGAAAAAGTTTTAAGGTTGAGTCACGTTCGAAATAAAAAGGCGGCAGTTAAAAATAATGATTAAGATGTGGGATTTTAACGACACTGAATATTAAGACTGCATCCTTATGGGGTGCCCTGCCGTCTTGCCTGCTGTTCTAGTCTTAGTTACAATTTAAACATACGTAGCGGTATGCTCCTCATGCACACATGCCCAATGACGAATGCTAATTCGGCTAATGCTTTACCTTGGCGCAAACCTTCCAGCCGCAGTAATCACGTTCAATGCCGTGCTCGCAAGAATCTGGCTCCAAATCACATTCGCTGCCCATACATGGTTTACAAATTAAACTACCAGCTTGACAGCTGAAACAGAACAGAGAAATGAGTAATTAAGATTTCCTCGTGCATAATTTATTTCCTCTGCGTTACATTTACAAAAAATATGTGTTAATTGTATGCTAAACAGTTCTGTCACTAACGTAAGTTCGTGTACCTTATTTTAACATGAATCATCCCTGTTTTGATTTGGTGCGTGTTGCACTACGATACAAGGAATTTGCCAATCTCAGCAACCCTGCTATCTAAAATGAGTAAAGGCGAAGAATGTATGCTCGATTGCTTTTGCATTGTACTTACAAGACGTCCGTCCACAGTGGCAAGCCCCGCCTATACAAATAACCCCATGGTGCAGAGCTCTTCTTGAGAAGCTACCAGAACCTCAACTAGTCAAGAAAATTCCCGTATTTTATGGAAGTCGAAGGTTCATCATCGCGTTCACAAGATCCTGCCACCTGTCCCCACCTGAGCCAGATCAATCCAGTCCATGCCCCCCATCCTATTTCTTAAATACAAATTTTAATATTATCCTCCCATCTATCTCTAGGTGTTCGAAGTGGTATCTTTCCCTCAGGTTCCGCCACCAAAGCCCTGTAGGCATCTCTCCTTTTCCCCATACGTGCTACATGCCCCGCCCATACAATTCTTCTTATTTTAATCACTCGAATAATATTTGATAAGAAGTAGAGATTGTTTAGTTCCTCATTACGCGATTTCCTCTACTCTCCTTTTACCTCGCCCCTCTTAGAAGCAAATATCTTCCTCAGCACCCTATTCTGAAGCACCCTGAGCCTATGTTCCTCCCTCAACGTACGATACCAAGTTTCACACCCACATTAAACAACAGGAAAAACTAGAGTTCTGTATTTTTTAATCTTCATATTTTTCCCCTCATTACATAGGAAAACACAATGCAGAAAATACGGAACACATCCACACATGCTTCGAATTACATTCGAACTCAAGAACATAGTGTTCGAATGGTGGAAGACAGTACGTGCAGCTACTGTGGCTGGCACAACTAACAGCACAGTGTTTGAGCACCTGTTCAACAACCAAATGGTTCCCTCGAAGTCCATAACAGCGGTCACCTCGAAACAGGCACACTCGGCCCATGGCCTAACAGGTTAAATGGAACAGACTCATCTTTACCACAAACTAAAATGCAGATAAGAACAGAACAAGAAACAAAGCAGTAAGTGCCCCATCTGTGCTCAGTGTACAATACAGGCTGCTAGTTCTCCTGTCACTGGCGATTACACGAGGAGTAGCATGACTTGTGCACTAAGCATTCGATAATCGAGGTACACCTCGAAAAGAAAGATGTGGTGCATTGTTATTATTCTCACCAGGGTTCAACTTCAGTAAAGTTTTTACATTGGTTGAGGTAGGAACAAACAAACACTACACTCTTTATTACGAAGCATATCTCGAATACTAACAAAGCACTGTGTGTGAACATCCTTGCATGCTGCTTCTAGAACTGCACACACTGGTTTTAACACGAAACAGCATTCAATACATGGCAGAGACCTAAAACCGTGTTTTCTGAGCTCAGATGATAATAAAGGTGGAATACAAAGGGGCTTATAATATTTTTATTTTAAGAAAACGTGGCTCGCCGGGCTCCGTTCCAAGCACGGGACGTACTCAAAGGGACATGGAAGGCCTTATTCTGTTTTGAGTAATGTGCAATGAAGAAAATCGTATATGTAACAACAACAACAACAACAACAACAACAACAACAACAACAACAACAAACCAAAGGTAAAGCAGTCTCGTTACAGGTCTGGACAGGACCTTGGGGTTCCAGGAGGTTAAGGCTCCTAGATTTCTAGACAATCGGCCCTTGAAGATGGTAAGGTTGTCAGCCCTACGCACCGGCCGCCTTTACCCTCCAGGAAATATTCCTGGTACTCATTTCTGTCAGAGGCTGAGTCGACCCCAGGGCCAGAGTGCGACCGAAAGGATTATGTCAATGAAAAATTCCAATAACACCATCGGGAATCGAACCCGCGACCTTCCGGTTTGTAGCGCAGTGCCTCAACCAACTGCGCTAATAATAATAATGATGATGATGATGACAATAATTCAGTTTTAGTGTTAGAGTATTAGTTTCAGTTTAGAGCAAAAGCTGTTGGCAAAGAAGTTCATTAAGAAAGGGGGTGGCATTATGAGTGATACTGCTCACAAAAAACACGATCAGCAGGTTGGTGCCACTACGTCCTCTTACTACTACTACTACTACTACTACTACTACTACTACTACTACTCTTTTTCATGAATTATGCCATCTGATCTCTTATGATTCAAAGTCTATCATGAATACTTATATCCAATAAAACCCTTTCAACAGATACCGACCCATTCAAAGACCTAATCTGATGTCTAAAATCAACCAACACATGCACAAGATTATTGGTAAGTGCGCAACTGTTGGTTGATTCAGACTTACGATGAAATGCACGGTAAACACAACATAAAATTACCTAATCAGATGTTCACAAAATTCGAATAAATATTAATTGCGGCACCTATTTCTGCAACAGCTAACTACAGGCAACCGAGATATTACTCAACAGCAAACGCTTGGACGGAAGAATCATTCTTTACTATCAGTTACACTATGCTTACACTGACCTTTGGAGTAGCAGAAACACAGAAGCGGGGGCCAGAACGAGAACTACGGTGAATTTCATGATCCTGCAACAAAAACATCGATGGTGTTCAGAAGACGGAATTTCATTCACTCGTCCAGCATTCATTTACCTCTTAATTTCATTGGCAAAATAGTAGTGGATTGACCATTACATGACATGGGCAATGTGCGAATGCTGTACAACCGTGCCGCTCAGGCAACGAAACAACATCCAAGTAAGTGGCAGGATCAAGAATTGAAATATTAAGGTAAAAATGACTTCAGGTATAACAAATACTACATGTGGTTGGAACACAAGTATGAAAGGAAGCACTACTCCATCCGATAAAAAACAGTATCCCAAAGTAAGTACTTCTAAAATATAAATTTAAATACTCAGAGCAACAACAGTAATGACATGATATAAACTCCTGTTCATTTGCAAGTTTTGACACAAAAAAAAACCTTCAAAAAAATTCAGTAAGACTACCCATATTACAGAAAAGAGCAATAATTAATAAGTAAAAAGGAAATGGAAGTTAAAAATTCGTTTCGTAGTCCTTCCCTCTTTTACCTACTTGTTCACAGTAGGTGTAGTGGGTTTTTTTTTAATTTCACTTCATCGCACTCAAACACACACCACAGTCGATAGGACTGCTCTGGACGAGGGATCGGCTCGTCGCAGAGACCTCTACCTGACAACACAAACACTGTACAGGAGACAAACATCCATGCCCCCGGTGGAATTCAAACCCACGATCCCAGCAAGCGCTCGGCCGCAGACCTACGCCTTATACCGCGCGGCCACTGGGATGGGCTAAAAGTTGAAAATTAATAGTTAATAATAAACAATGTACCGACAAATCGTGAACATACATGTAGGACAATACACAGAATAAGCAACTGTGTGCAGCAAAGAACCAAACGAGTGAACGAAGGACAAGATTTTTAACAAAATTGTAGAATAATACCATTCGTATTTAAATTTTACTATGCATTTGAAAATTGTAGAGGCCAATTGTAAACTTTGGATCCCATCGCTAATGCAGGATAATTGGCACTACATGTCGGTTACAACTTTATATCTAAAGACGGCAACCTGATGATTGCTAAGACACAGCCGAAACATGTAGCCGAGCGCTGAAAATAAACATAAATCTGGCTGTGACAACTTCATTAATAATTCATCGCACCTTGCATGTTTTGTAGAAATAAGTTGCCAGTGAATCTTGAATTCCGGACGAGTGTGTCACCAGAGATGCATGACTGAATCTGTGGTTATTTAACGACGCTGTTATCAAACACATGCGGTACGCAGCGTCGAATGAAATGGGAAGATAATTGTAAGCAGGCGCTTTTCACATACTTAAAAATATTCGAACAGACGGAAGGAAATCACATACAATTTGCGTCGGGCCAGCCGACAGTCCGGCTGAGGTTCGAACTGGTACACAAAGGCCAATCCGATTACTAGGGCAACGTGCATGACTTCGATGGTAAGACCAACGCGTCGCCAAGCAACAGTCACGCAAATATGCAGGAATTACGAAAAAATAAAATGGCAGATTAGCGGCAAAGTGATTGGCAACGAGTAGAATGACCAGGATTCGATTCCAGGCAAAGGCATGGACTTATATCTTTTAACCTTGGGTTCACGCCGGCGCCGGTACCCACCCGAACACTTTCTTATTAGGTGCCGACGGCTCTTTCCCTGAGGGCAAGGCAACCGGATCGTGGAGTTGCCCACCCCGTATAGAGTTGGGCGGTTCAGAATACGTGGATGTGTACCTCCAGTTCCACGTCCTACCTCATGGACAGACATGCAAGCGCAAGCACAAAGCTACATTTTCGCAACGAAGTGAAATTTTCGATTCAGGGAGTTCTCCGGTGTTATATGTAAATGACGAGTAGTATAAAATTAATAAAGTAAGATATATTTTTTGTTGACATGTAATTTATAAGCATGACACAGTTGTACGAATGTTTGTAAATTGTAGTAAAGCCATCTGGTGAGATAAAACGCTACGTCACACTCGAGAAGCAGCGAAACAGAAAGTACTAAAGAGTGAGGATTTGCGGTTATTTTTACTGCAGAATATTTGGCACTGGATCGCCCCCTGGTGTACGGAACTCAGGGACGCCGGAACAGCGGAAACCAACCGTATGCAGGCCGAAACGTCAACTGATGTATTGTGACTTACGTTCTGCTTCACTGATGTCATACGTGAGATAACACGATAAAGTTGGACAATTCAACGCAGCAGATGATAAATAAAATCCCTTGGAAATGCCACTTCACACACAACATACTGTATATATAGGGATATATTATATATATAGGGATATACTATATATATATAGTATGTGCCCAGTGATATTCCAAGATATTATATATACAGATAACCAAATAAAGTTGTCCTTGCGTACGTCATGGAAAGAAAAGGAGGAGTGGAGGTACAGTTCCACTTATTCTTAGCCTCAATACTACACAGTGGTGAGTGTTCAGCTTCACGCCCCGGACACTTTATCGCCGTGGAAAGATCCCCGATTATCCACCGAATAGGGCGGTGGTTGGGCCCCAAAGCCAGTCTGGACGCTTTGGAGAATAGAAAAATATCTGCTCTTGCCGGAAATTTAAACACGATTCTTTAGAAGTCCAACCCACAGCCGAGTCACTACACAGACAAAAATAAAAAATAAATAAATACATAAATAAACAAAATGCAAGCGTAATAACCGAACTGTTGTTACAAAAATTATAAAAAAAAACTAATGGCCTCTATCCTCAGGCGTTGTTACATACTTTAACCGCAAATAATTGACACATGCCTTTAAGCTGCAGTTATTCAATAATTTAATTGTGACAATGGCTTTCATACGAAAATGTGAAGCGTGGAAAGTTACCAAAATATACTGTTAACATAAGTGTAATACGAAAGCACTACACAAGAATCAAGGATTCACTGTAGAGAAGGAGCATTAGAGAACATTGGTAAATCAATAGTAAATTTTGTAAAATGTGTATGTAGGTGCCAACTGATGATGACCTGTCCTATAGGCCGAAATATTAGTGATAATTACATATATTGTTACGGATGTGTTTCACGAGCATGCAGTTCCGGTAATATTAAAAAAACCTACTGTGCTATTGTACAGGCAGACTGTAAATTGGTAAGCTTATACAGCGTCGGTGATAGATTTAAGGAACAAGTATGGAGTACTGGTGGAATGATTCCGACAGAGAAAAACGGGGGTACTCCGGGGAAAATATGTTGCAGTGCCAATGTGTCTATCGCAAATCGCACACGGACTCTCCTGAAATCGAACCCGCACTTCCACGGTGACCGGCCGGCAACAAATCGCCTGAACCAATGCTCGGTCCCAGCACTGGAATCACCTGCTTTAGTGACTATTACTGAAGTCATGGCAATACAAATATGTCAACTTTCGTCAAAAGCGAATAGTCTAAAATGAAGTTGATGAAAATGCGTGACTACCAAGATACTCATATGGTCTGCAAATGAACCACGAACACTTCCTTCACAGCCTTACCAAATTCACAACTCATCTGTCATCACCTTCTCCGGAAAAAGAAGAATCTTAAGAAAAACTGAAACCTACCTATTACTGTTCCTCTCATGACAGGACAGCAGTATTAATTCTGCTCAGAAGGTTTTTCCTTAAATTCACAGGAAACTCAAACTGCCATGACAGTCCCTCACGAAAATGGCCGCCACTTGCTTCATCAATTCATAACAGTACTAAGTCCACTTGTAGAACTTCGATCGAAACCGAGCCATGCCTCTCGAGGAGTGCAACCAGCCGACAAATAGTCAACACGAAGCAGACAGACGTTTGACCACTGAACTGTAACCATACAGGATGAAGCCTCATGCCAAAGTCGATAAGTCATGGTTTTCTGTGGCAGTGTGCTTAGTAGATAAGAAATACCAACTGGATGGAGAAGGTTGACTTATTGTTATCGTGGCTTATGTCTCCAGCAATGATCTTCTAACTCCTGCCGTGTCTTCGCCTTGGAAGGGCAAAAACAAAAATCTGTATTTGAATTCATTGACGTTATGGGCTTTTTGTGTCGTATGTATTAAAATGTTGCACGTTGTACTTACTAATTTGACTCTCATCCGTGTTTAATCAGTGTAAATAATTATTATGTAGTAACATCTGTTTTGGAAGAAGTAAGCCTGAAGACGGGGACTAACCCTGTCACCGAAACGTAGTGTGTTAAACGTTAATACATAGACCGAGAAAGTCCATAAATTCAGTAAATTTATACGTCACACACCGTCGTTAGAACCGTACAGGATCGTATTACAGAAATCTGCAGTTCACAGTTCGCGACTCAGCTTTGCGCCTCTGTAAGGAATGCAAGCCAAACTTATTTTCGCTCATAACTCTCCTACAGTTACCCAGGCTCTGCGGTCGCGAAACTGAGTATAGGACCAGATGAGCGTTCTCCTAAGAGGGGTTCCAGTTCTGCTCCGGACGCTGGGATGATACTGCAACTGAAGACGGCGGCCGACAGGATACCACAAAGTGAGATCCGAACAACGGTGGGTCCCTGGGTGTATAATTGACGCAACTGCACTAGTTATTCGCGAGTACAAACGTAGTTAAAACTTTAAAAAAATTCAAATTTAAAATCTAACTTACTGTAAAATTTTGCTATTGGTATTTCTTCTGCACCAATTGGCCGCCTCAGGCTCGTTTGTAGCAAAGGTATGTACTGTACCACGTGCAGATAAAGTTGGCGTCAAGACAAGAGAAGGCTTTAGTTTAGACCTACGTACTATATGGCCTTCGTCAGTAAGTAATACTGAATCCTAATGGTCTAACTCTAGGCCTACAAATGGGGTAAACCAACGTCGACTTTCAAATTTACTATAAAAATCTGCCAGAACGAACATTCACCCAGACTATCTAGGTTTTAAACTCGGGCCGTGCCATGGCTCAGGCGGTTAGCCGCTGGCCTCCCACCGCGGAGGCCCGGGTTCGATCCCGGGTCAGTCCATGTGGGATTTGTGGTGGACAAAGTGGCACTGGGACAGGGTTTTCCCCGAGTTCTTCGGTTTTCGCCTGTCAATTTCATTCCACCGGTGCTCCATTACTAGGAAAAGGACAAAAAATAATCATGATTTTCATCTTCATCATGGCTGCAGAGCGTCCGTAGCGTCTGCTGCGGGGTCCTTCACCACTCTAGGTTTTAAACTCAGTCTAAGAACTTCTCAAAAGTGATGAACTTCTCAAAAGTGAAACACGACTGGGGGCGGGGAAGGGGGAGGAAGGGTAAATCAAAAATAGCAGCCAAAATTACAATAAGTGAGAAAAGTACACAGGTATTACGCTGCGTTCATTTGCGACTTATTGACTCACCATCGTAATTTGGATAGTCTCACAATCAGCTGTATGCCTTCAAGAGTAAACAACGAAAGTGATAAAATGGACGTCATTCGTACTGTTTGAAATTCACAGTCATGACAGAGATGCCGGCATCATTTCGTCCCTTGGCTACAACTTGAGATCAGCTATGTAAGCGTCTAAATTTATGTTTTGCGGTGCTGATTTCCAAGTGTGGACCAATTAAAGGAGATCGTTACGAGACGCGAGAAGTAACTGTGGAATTTTTGTGTCTTCTTTGGATCCCACAATATGAAGTTAATGAAGCCTTCAGCCGGTTTCTTACTGTACAAGACAATTTATTGCACAACCAAAGTGAAAAACCGTAAGTATGTGAAATGAAACTAGAATAAATGACCGCCAGTGTGACACAACACACGTTCTTACCCTGTCGTAATATCGTTACCGGGTCACTGAG
>BLKM01006251.1:1387501-1453314 GCA_013340265.1 Coptotermes formosanus | reverse complement strand
CAAAGGCGCTGCAGTTAAAGCAGTTCAGCTGACAGGTTCTGCTTGGGCTTTCGCAGGTTCTACAAATCAAGAAATAAACTGGTAATTAGGTAATGCGACATGATACCTGAATTAATCAGCGCAATGCAGAACATTGTGAGTCTTGAGGTCCTCGTGGCTGTATTTCATAGGACTCCGTTCTTCCGGAATATGATGTGGCGTCACTGGATAATCAGTTCCTGACGTTCCAAAGGAAGTTAGTGCCTGCATATATAAGCGTCTAGAGGACTGATTGCTCTGTGATAGCGCGTCATATCACAAAAAAGTACAGCCCTCAACGCAGAGGAAGTCAAAAACAATGTGATTACAATTATATATCCGATTTTCGTTTAGAATAGTCAAGAAGCAATAACCACTTCCAGCACAGATCTGTTCTTATATTCCCTAGGAGTATCTGGCAAACAACCACGTGGTGCACCGCGACCTGGCAGCAAGAAATGTTCTGGTATGTGCCGACAGAAGTATCAAGATATCCGACTTCGGAATGAGTCGTGACGTCTACGAAAGAAATGTGTACCACAAGAAAGGATCTGGGATGCTGCCTGTAAAATGGATGGCCCCTGAGTCACTCTGGAATCAAGAGTATACGACGAAAAGCGACGTGTGAGTCCTCTTCAGTCAGATGTGTAAATACTAAATGTTATGTAAGAAATAACACTGCAACGTTATGTAAGAAGCACAACGTAAAAGACAAGTCGGACAAATCGTGATCAAGTTATTTGTGTGCAAGTTTAAGATTGCCAATATCTAAGAAAATGAACACATTTTAGCAGTGCCGTACACATTCTCCAAACAATGTATAAAACTGTCTGCATTGTGAGCCCTTACACTGTCCTGTTGAAGGGAGGCATTCATTTTCTGGTCATCCGTAAGGATTAAAGAATGGCGTCAGAATGTACTAACATACCGGCGGGAATTTATGGCCTCTTAGAATAAAAAAAGGATGACCTCAATACTCTTAGTTGCACTCATAGCACGCTACACACCAACCCTGACATAGCGTAATGGCATATTGTGGTTTGCCATGCAATTTTATGCAAATCGAAATCTGTTATTCTGGGGCTTCACGTATCTACTGAGATGCAATAAAATTTCTTCGCTAAAGAGAACACGTGCGCGCTTTATTTCTCTAGCGTGCACCCAACGAAGGTATAATTTCACAAAATTTCATCTACTTCACTATCTGTGTTGCAGAGTTTGTGAGCCACATCTGTCTCATATGAATGCAACGCAGCCGTTATTTTACATTCCGTGTTGATAACGCAGACATGACAATTTTCTGCATAAGCCAAGCCAATGAGCTGCCTGGAGACGTCTCCAATCCTGCACCAACTTTGTCAAGTTTTTCTTCTATTAGCACGCGTTCTGGGTCTTCTCTTACAGCCCAGAACAGAATCTGCTACTCCAAACTTTTCTTCTTACTTTAAATAGTTGCCCTGTTGGGAACAGGTGCATCAGGAAACTTTAGCCTCAATTTAGGACGCATCTTGCAGAATCTGTATTTAGTGTATGTATCATACTCTAACACGCGATGTTGCAGCGACTTCCTAACCTCTCCGATAAAAACATCGGAACATAGGTCAATCGGACCCGAAGGGAAGTGATTACCGATTGCGGGATATACAATAGTGGTCTGGTACTAATGTAATCGCCCACTCCATTAATACTTTGCACAGTTCACTTTAAATGAAACACCTTGTTAATTCAAGAGATTCGAAAGTCACAGTTTGCTACCTTTGCTGTTCAAAGTTCATATTCTTCGTGGGAATGTACGTACTGCCAAAACTTTCTATCGAATAGACATACGAACAAAGAGAATACAAGTAATTTACATATGAAATGGGCCTACAACACAAAAACGAAACAAGACTCATAATCCTATCTGCGACAATCGACATGCCTCACGTTTGACCAGATAAGTGGAAAATTTCAGTTAAATTGACGGTTTAAAGTTTATTGATTTAAGACGTGTTCCTTCTACAGATTTCAAAAAAAATCAGGCAATATTGGAAGATACTACATATGGACGTTGGGTACCAAAAATATCTACAGACTGATTATAGTAAAAAGAACAAGATGAACAGAAGACGTAATATAATATACGTAAGAGAGAAACGAGATTTGCACAATACAATGTATAATACTAATTATATGTGCAATATAACACTATAATATGTACAATACTAACTATACTATGATATAATAATATATACTAATACCATACTAACACTAGCATTAATATACTAATATTAATACTTATATATTAATACTATGTGCTAATACTATATAATACTAATATAGTAATATAATACTAACTATATGTGCAAAAATATTTTAGTGGTGAAAGCACGTGAGGCATTTGGGAGACATAGGAATGCATGAGGGAAGTATCAAAATGAATCCAGACGATAAAAACTTAACTGGGAATTGGAATGGATTCGACTTGGTACAGCAATCACTTGCGAGCTTTTTTAAAGACGGTGATAAACCATCGGCCCCCTTAAAGCATGGAATTTGTATCATAGCTATGTAACTATTGGCTTTTCGGTTTTACACGAGGGAGGTAAAAACTTTTAGCTGGAAATTTGATCAAGACAAACAATACAATAAAGTAAGTTGCAACGGACA
Organism: Coptotermes formosanus; assembly: GCA_013340265.1. Lineage (NCBI taxonomy): Eukaryota > Metazoa > Arthropoda > Insecta > Blattodea > Rhinotermitidae > Coptotermes > Coptotermes formosanus. Next base: position 1,450,647 of record BLKM01006251.1, on the reverse strand, counting down.
AATTGGCATGCGGTACACATGCGGAAGATCTGTATCCTCCCACTAGGAATGCATAGGGTTTAACTGATCTTATGATAGCGTTCAGCAAGGAGGAATCTGTAACTGAAAATACCGAACAGTGTACGTTCTGGCACATTGTGTAAAATCAGACAACAGCAATGCAAGCACCAATTAATCTCTTTGACACGAAAGCCATTTCACGTAGTCTACACACGCTGCTTTACGTATTAAAATATTTCATGCAAACAAATCATTACACTAATTGCCAACATTATTGATACCTGTTCTCTGCAGATGGTCATTTGGAATATTGGTATGGGAAATTGTCACTTTTGGGGGTAACCCATACCCAGGCATCCCCACAGAGAAACTATTCGAGTTTCTGCGTGAAGGACACAGAATGGACTGTCCACCCAACTGCAGCAAAGAACTGTAAGTAACAATACGTCATGTGCATTATTTAATATCTTCCTTAAAGCCTGCTACAACCATTGTTAGCATCACCGCAAATACTAAATGCACGATATTTTCTATAACAAATTCACGATCTCCCCTACACCTGCTTTCAGAATTACTTTCTATCAGAATAAGAAGGCGTCTTGTCAACAGGATGCAGGACAAAACAACACCGTAATGAGAGCCAGTAAGTTCTATCAAGATGTGACAAAAATTTAGACATGTGAGAACGACACCAAGACATCAAAATGTATTCATGAAGGAATAAATGGCAAAATAATTCCGAGGAATGCCCGCTACTGTTTGCTTCAGGGTCTTTAATCTTCCCATCTCCTGTCTAAAACTGTAAAGGTTAAAATCTTAAAAAAAACATAGATTTGCCTGTTAGTTTATATGACGGTAAATGTAGTCTCTCATACGAAGGGTGAAACGTGGCCTGAGGTCATTTGAAAACATAGTGCTAAAGAAGGTATTTGGACCTAAGTAGGATGAAATAACGCGAGGCTGGGTGAAATCACATAATGAGGAGCTCATGATTTGTACTACTCACCAGGTGTTATGAGGATGATCAAATGAAAGAGGATAAGATGAACACGGCTTATGGGACTCATGGGAAAGAACATAATGCACAGCAGCAAGGGCGCAGTTTGGGTTGGTGCCAGAGGTGCAGCCGCTCCTGGAGGCACAGTCCAAGGGGCTGGAAAATGAGCGGAAAATCAATATTTTAAATGAAAATAATTGTGCCTAGGAACAGTTTATTTGGTTACTGGATTGAATAATGGCAGATAAAAAATAGACAGAAAAAATAAAATGAAAAACTTGCATTCTACGGGACCAATTTTCCCTCTGTCAAATTTGACTCTTTTTAAAAAATAATGTTCTTAATAACCATGGTCTTTTTGGCCCCCCCCCCCCCCCCCCGTGTTAGCCAAGTTACGCTTGTGGTGAAATGTGCCTAACCATCCACAGCACTAAAGTCATATTTCCCTGTCAGGAACCTCGAGTTCCCCACGATTTGCACACGACATGGATACGGTTTCAAAACTTGCGTAACCTTCTGCACACTTCCACACGATAACCCACTCCAATTACAAAGTCCTCACTGTAACTTTCTGGCAGAGCGTAACAAAGTTTGACGGTTACTCTCCGCATAATACGTGTAATCACGTAACACCGAAGGTCAGCCGGGACGTTTTCTCTTCCGCATTTTCTGTGTCACAGAAACGATTGACCAGACGAGATTTTGTGGACTTATTTGGCGCAAGCGAATAGCTAATTACATCAATAAACTCATTCTTAAAAGTTAAGTACGGTAGACATGCCAGGCAGTTTTCGACACAAAACGCTTTGTTGCGCTAGTAAAAAAAAAACAAATGCCTGGCTAAGTCTCTTTACGTATCCGCGCAATTTATGCGCTGGTAGAGCCACAGCTGTACTTTCTTTTTGTGAATCCCATGAAACTGCATTCAATATCGGCCATTAATAAATATCCAATATAAGTTTCCTGACTCTTCGATCTCCTGCACTGTGTACTTCTGGAGTGATACCATCACCATGCGACAGTTCTCGACATTATTGTTCTGCGTATTTGCGTCTTCTATTTTTAATGGTAGATACTTTTTCTCCTTTAATGTTTCTCTGCATTTCCTTGATTTATAGACAACTTATTGCAGTTGTTGCCTGTAACTGGCTTTGCGTTTGAGCGAGGCACTTTAAAAAATGAAATGTCTTGTTTTCGTATCTGTACAAACACGCTGCTGTCATATGTTTGTAATTAATTACAGGTTAACTTTTATTTGTAAATAATTTCTTTAAACTTTTTGACGTCTAATACATCTTCCGTGAAATAATACATGAAACTCAGGCTTCACGCATGGAAGCATTGTTTTGCTAAATCAAAACGTACTGCATCCAAGGCCTGCTATACTCTCTCTGTAAGATCCAGAGGACTTATTTTCGTTCAGTCTCGCTCAAGTTGCCCCTCGCAATTATATTTTAACACACTTAATACGTTTTGATTTACCCTGCTGACTGTAAAATATCTCAAAGTTAAAGGACAGTGTACTTTCACCTGCATTCTGATTATGTATACACCCATGCACTATAAATTTCAGGGCGTATTCACCTTCTTATGGCTAATTATCATATCTTATTCGCATTACAGTTCCTTACACACCACTTACGCAATCTAAGCCCCAGTACAGCCCCACAGCATACAATTCTTTTACATACACAGATTCTAATAAATATGAAAGTGTACATCACAATGGTACAACAGATCACCACCACCTCCCCCCCCCCCCCCCAGGAAGACTGTCAAAGTAACACAACTATTCTCAGTAATATAAAATTTAACATATTTCATACAAAGTGAATTCACCTGGATGACAATTCCTGATTAATATCTGCCCTGTTAAAACTCTTGTCATACTGAAATAAGGAATGTCCTGTACAAACTCATTACTTCATTTTTAGGTACAATATCATGTTGGCTTGCTGGGAAGCGAATCCAAAACTTCGACCAACCTTCACAGAACTACACAAGAAGCTGGATGACCTGCTGGAGGCCTCATCTCCTCAGGAGTACTTGAAAGTAACACAATTACAAGAATAAACTCAAGGCCTTCACCTGCGACCAACAGCAGAATAGGTGCGAGAGGCTTGAGGTATTCAGTAGTGCCAATGGCTTTCTCCTCTTTAAAACAATTGCAATTTCAATGAGCCTGAGTGCAAAAATTACCTCCCACCATAAGGAGTGAAGGAAAAATATGTGTGTGCTTAGTCTGTAGTATGGATCTATACGGTACTGGCCTTTTACATCAAAGAAATGAAACACTGTGTTTCAGAAGAACTCAAAACTGATGGCATATTTTTCAGTGTTGTACATCACTGCCTATTCAGCATAAATTTTTACAGAGACTCTATAGACCTGCCATAATTTGTCATTCAGTAGCAATTAGGTAGTTTTATCTAAAATAATGTACCTAGGCTAGTGTTTCTTTCACAATAGGCTGATTCAGTTATAAAAAAACACCATATTAAACTGCCTACTTCCAACCACAGTGTTTCTTTAATTACCACCACCAAATCAAGACCTCAAAAAAAAAATTATTGCACAGCTGACATGTTATTTTCTATCACACAAAATAGCGGGCGCAAGTTGCACATTTTTACACGATCTATTACAGTACATTATTTCAGAATCCTGTATCACTTGCCATTTTGTGTGGCTTTAGCACCAAAATTTCATGCATCAGCCACGTCATTGCTATTTCTAGGTGTCCTGCCACCCCAGTTGCCAGGGATAACCCTACTACTGTTACAGACTCTGCTTATAAGGCTATGATATAGGAAGTCTGCCAAAAATATAACCACTTAAAGCATATTCTGTGTAATGACTAGGCTATGGGTTTGATGTCCGAAAATCTTTGTTCCATATCTGGTAGAAACAAGAGACCTACCTCTTTCCAAAGCATTCAGACCAGTTCTGAACTCATCAGGCCTCCTATTTACTAGGTACCAGAAACTCTTTCTCAGTGGTAAAGGGGACTGGGCATGAAGCTGACCACTTGCCTCATTCAGTGCCGAGGTTAATTATCAGTGCAGCTCTAACTTCAGGGCATGCAGCAGACTATACCATTTGTTTTATGTGGGAATAAATGTAATGAATATAAAAAAGGTGATGTAATTAATGTAATGAGGATTAATGCACAGAAGTATGAGCATGTTATGGGACAAGATACAAGGTTTGCCCTGTAACTTGCTCGCCATTACTGGCAACACAGTTGTGAGAAGAAAATCCAATGCTGTTGAAAACTAAATGAGCCATGTGAATATAACACAAACATAACCAAATCGTAAACATAACTAATGGCGTGCAGTGATGTCACTTCCTGCTACAGAAGATAACCATGACCACGGATCGTCTATGCCTCATTGCGTGGAAGTGAAATTATCGAGTAAATTCGACAAGTGCGAACACGGATCATCTGTGCCAAAACGCATGAAAGTGAAATTGCGCAAAACGAAATCGCATAAAACAAGAGTTACCTGTACTTGTAGATCAAAATGTGCTTCCCACAAAGTTTTCCTTGTGACCTACTCACAGCCAAGGGGAGTTTAACTGAGAATTGAAAGCGCCTTATTTGAATTCAATAACAAAATTCTGTAATTTTAGGCATTCATTGTTACATGGAAGTCAATCAGTATCTAATATATTTAAACCAATAGATATTATTTTGGTGGCCAATACAGTGCAGCTGGTATAGCGAATTACTATGGGCTGGATGGTCCAGTGATCAAATCCCAGTGTGGGCAAGACTTTCGATGCCCATCCAGACTTGGCCTGATATGCATCCAGCCATCCGTACAACTGGCACTGGGTCTTTCCCAGGCGTAAAGCAGTCGGAGCGTCAGGTTGACCTACTAGTGCCAAGGCCGTGAACAGGTTAGAGGCATACCTCCACCTCCCCTTCCTGCCAGCATAGGTGTATCATTGGGTAACCTGAACCTTTACCAATAATTTAAGCAGTTTAGGGCTTCTTAAATTGCCAAAATANAAGCATAAGCGTGATAAACACGAAGTTCATAATGGATAAGACGGTCCGTACGTCCGATTTGCCTGTATATTTCATCTTGGGAAGTACGCGGTTAATTCAATGGACTCTGTCGCTATACATATACTCATATACGTGTATACATTCATATATATATATATACATGCTATAAGCTGCACATCGGGATCCAATATCATTCCTGTCGGTCCATTATAAATCCCACTCTAAACGAAGCTCATAATGAATTTTGCCACTTTTCTCAAATCTGTAGGAAAAATTGACACATTACATAGATATACGCATCTTGTGAAAGACTAAAACTTTTATCTAAAACAATTTTAGACGTTGTTCATAACACAGAAATCAAAAAGAAATATAATTTTTGCGAAGAGTGATTTTTATTAGGATTCTTTACTTACAACAGACGTGCAATAAACGAGTCTCAGCATAAAAATTAGGCTCCATAATTGCGAAAAGAGCATTGTAAAATATGCGTCATGCTAAGTGAAGTAGTCTGAACGTCTTTTTCGTAGTTTTTGCTAATAAATAGTCACGAATTCAGAGACAAGTTAACAACTGCAGAGACCTATGTGTGACGTCTACTATCAGAGAAGTTACGTTAAGGAAAGTTAAAAATCTTGTGACATTTTTCCTACTCGTATCTACAGTTTGTGTATATACTGTATATACTGCACGTAGTTGTTTTGTGCAATTATCTGCTACGTATAGAAATAACGCGTGGTTTTATTTACGACTTCAGTCAACGTAACTTACTCCGATTTCCAGGCTAGCGGCATGTCACCAGTTCCCCTAAGAACGTACCTGCAAAAAAGCATACCTGCTCTTCTTTCGAGACAATTCACATTAAATTATCACTTTATCTTACAGTCTCCATAATATCTTGAAATATGGGAAGTTATATTGCGGAAAAAACATCAGATAAAATAAACATAATGACATGCGCACTGACTTTTTTGCTTTTGTTGTTTCGTTTCTTGTTATCAAAAAGCAAATAAACAACATCTTCAGAATAATGAATTGGCAGTTCATAAGATATCTCCTTAGTTGTGTACTTGCAATGAATTTAGTGTCACGTTATTGACTGGAGTAGGAAAATATGAGACTGCATTATAAGCATATTTCAGCTTCTTATTCGCCAGGTATGAGCTATATTTAAAAATTACGTACGAGTACCAAAGTAAGAAATCTTACAGTCATACCTTTTAAATTCAGGGGAAAGACTGTGAATGTGGACGTCTGTTTTCTAAAATTGGCATCAATCTTGTTCTTTGAAGAATGCAACACTTTGAATGTCAGCTATTAAGCAAGAGCGCTAGATCACTGCAAAACACAATTATTTGGAAGAAAGACTGAAATCTGTCAAACGAATGACAAGTCACTGCTTTGGCAAGTGGACCCTGGGTCCACTTTTCTTTCTTGTCAATGTTAAAACGGATCGCTTGTGTCTGGAATTCAAACTCATTTGTTACAGCTGCGATAGCGAAGACGCAAAGAAAACTGTGTGCCTTTAGGTGGAAAAATACTGCTCATGCAAGAAGTATTGGATTGGGAAATTTTGAATAGACACTTGATACAACTGTCTTCCTTGCCACAGCTCAACAAACTGTCCTTCTGTGCCTCAAGTTAAACGCATGCAACATAATAACAGGGTCACAATAGTCACCTGTTTCACACTCACGCACCCTAATCTAATATTGCTCTACTCCGCACATATTTGCCGTGTTTTATTTCAAATAATTATTCAATTCATTTTATAATGTAAGAAATCAAATATAATTTTTATTCGTTCCACTGACCGTATTTATTAACCGATACTCCATATTGAAGAAATGACAGCTGGTCAATAAGTCTAGAAATTCCTCCCCTCTCACGGAAAAGGAAACGACCTTACCATGTACTAAGACCTCGCCACTGTCCATTGTCCAGCATCACTTCAGCCCAGTGACCGGAAGGCCTGCTTGTCCTGTCGATTCCTTCGACGCCCAAAATTCACTGCAAGGTAAATGCTTTCCAGGCGTTTTACACTGTTTCACCGGATTTCGTCTGAATGGTACAAGCACATGCCGCAGCTGCAGATCCTGCCCAAACATTACTTTCGCAATTTTAAGACCTACTGTCGTTGCGATACCTTTACATTTATACCCTTCGGCTGTATTTTAAACCCCGAAATAAGAACTGTTTGGTTCTTATTATTGTAGTAAACCTTTAAATATATTCCTGGGCTTGGAATATTAAAATCAAGAATTTGTTAAGTAAGAATTTTATATGTTGAGAATCATTTGCATTTACGATTAGAGAATTTTTTTCCCCCCGATTCGGTGAAAGAAGTCTCCGGCGTTGTTCGGGAAGAGTAAGCGCTGGCAAACTTGATTCTTAACACACTTGCTGGTAGCTTAGAAGGCCTTTTTTTGACGGTTTGAAATTTTGTAACATTCTCAGGGTCGCTGGGAGAGATACTTACTGTGTACTTAAGCAGCAACAAACTCATGTGCAGTAGATTCCGGCATAAACACTTGTATTTTTGTTTTTAGTTTCTGATAAGATAAGACACCGATTACAAGATCAGGTGATACAATACATGAGATTTTGAAACTCCCGACACTGGGATCGCGGGTTAGAATCCTCTGCGGGGAAGTGTGTAGTAAGTTTCTGTGTTATGATGTGAGCTAATTTTACTAAATATCTAAAGGTCCAAATTTTCTGAATTCATTCTTTAGAAGATGAAGCCGCAGGGCTCAGTCCAAAACAGCTGAAGAAGAATAGGAAGAATAAAATAAGATTTCTTTACGAAATTAGCATAACAAGACACACAGAGTTTGAAAAATATTTTTATCACTTGTGCATATCCCACACCTTCATGAGTTAATACGTAAGTGGATGGGCAAATTCTTCTTTTCTTTGTTCAGATACCGTCTTTAAACTTTACGATTGAAAATAAAGTGAAGCAACCAATGCTAAGTAATTCAAGTAGCCTTCGCAATGGAGGAGCTGTGTTCACAGAACTTCTTTTCTACCGGGTGAAATTAATTGCTTAAATATAAGTCACCTTTTCTTCAGCACATATTGAAACTACTTTGGTTTCTGTCAGTCTGCCTGATGTCGTAATTGCATAGAATTACATCTAACTAAGAAAAGTTTCAAATTTAGTGACAATGAGTACAATTTCAAGTGAAAAGTTCAATTCGATGGTTGCCTTTCAAATATACCGGTTATTAGAACTCGTGTCAAGTGCTAAAGAACGTCGCTTTAAAGACCGCCAATTTAATCAGGTAGTCGAGAGGACGAAATGTATCTAACACCTTTCGGTTACACTGGCTGAGGTTTTCCGTAATTTTCCTCAGTTATAATGCGAATGCCAAGGTATACGTAAAATACGAGGCACGGCACCCAACACCCTCCATTCCCACCGATGCCTTCAGCTAAAGTGTTTGCCCCCCTGGTGGCAGATATCCAACCGAAGACAGTTCCTCCTTCCCAGAAGGATATAATGCCGGTATCAGCAGAAGACCTAAGTAGAACTACGCCAAGTCCTATCCTATCCGTCAACGTAAGCACAGTCCCCGTTATAATTACAAGGCTGTTGAGTCGTAGCACAGTGGGTAGTTCCTTAGGCAGGAACGACTAAACACGTGAAGGGGCGGGAGGATCGCCTTGCACGAAGCGCAGTTCTCCGCGCTTAGATGGTTGGTTGGTTGTGTTGCTCGGTGACAGGTCAGTCTTGAAAAGAGATTTCCAGAACACTCCCTTCTCTGAGTTATGCTGATCGTTATACCTAACGCATACAAAGTGCACAATTAAATACTTTCTTCAGACTGAAGACTAACCAATGAAATAATCACACATAGTAATGTGCAAAATATAAAATTTTTCTTTCTAAATCAGAATGAGGGCTCTGGTCGCCGGAAACATTTGTAATAGACTCACATACTATTGCCTTAACTGGTTGTTTAGGATTCCGATTCTCCTAACACACACTGTCTCCTGCAGGCAATTACAACGAACCATACTAACGAGCGTTACGCCCACGTATTTATTTCATCCACTGTCTCGCTGCTATAAATTGACCCTTCCGTTTGCTTCACTGCTTGTAGCCTGCTCCTAATTATTAGCAGTTTTAGTAAAATAATGACGCTTGAATTCGATACACACACAGGGCACTTAATGTGTAAATTCTTGTAAGGGGGGTTGTGATTTATGTTCAGGACACCGACAGTATATCCGTGCTTTTTCTTTTCTTGTTGCGTGTCGTGGGCCTAACGGGCTTTGAGACTAACAGAGCTTATGTGCAAGGAGCTATTCCGTGTGATTGAAAGGATTCACTACTCAAAAATTAATTCTGTACGTTTTAAAGCGCCATATATTGCACAAAATAAATACAGTGAAGCACTGTTAAGAAATGGATTGTAATTGGTACAGCTAATATCATATCGGGTTGTCCTGTTTGCTTCAGAAGAAAGATGTTTCGAAGGCTGTAAGACATCTACAAAATGTACACGGATAGCTGTGATCTCTTGAAACACGTGTATCTACTGAGACAGGGCTTCTCAGTTTCAAGTGTACCGCACCTGCGGCCCTCAGGCGTTGACTGTCTTTTCAACACCAAGCTCATAGCGAAAAGAAGACCCTCGTTTAAACAAAAGTTCACGTGACTTTTGCTTTGTTTTTGCTACGTGTAATTACTATGTTATTACTGTTTCTGTATGTCACTATAGCTACGGTATTTAACTAAATACATTTCTTTGTGGGACACTTTATATATTCGGACATCGACACCAGGGCGCAGCACCGCTGATGATGGCCAACTTGACGTTTAAAATTAATGGCGACGGTAAAACACGCCATATAACATTCAGACCGCTAGGAACTAGCCAGTCAGCCCTGCTACCTAGGACGCAAATCATAGTGTCTCGAGGCTAGAAAACGCCACGTAACAAACAACATAAAGCGATTTTGCATTTTCAGCGCTTCTTATTATACCATGCTATGAGAACTATGTGCCATAAATGGAATTTTATTTCATTTATATTTACAATCACATATGCAGTATTTTTTTATCAGTCCCAGCCATGCTCCAAGAAAACTGAGTCGGACAGAGGGTAGCATGACTCTTTTAATCATGCTGATAGGCTTAAACCCCACTTTCACCCACCAAATGTTCCATTAATGTCTATTTATTCTGTTCTGTCCACATTTTGGAAAGATTCGCTTAACTTCCCCAGCCTTAAAATAAGGGATTTCTTACCGTAACTTTCACACAGGAGACGCCATACATGGTTACTACCTGTGGTCCCGTTATGTGTGCACAATGTGTTTTACAGCCCAAACTCTTGGACTGCAGGTTTGAATCCGGCTCGGAGCATATATTTCTTCGCTTTTCTCTGTTCTCCCGCAATGGCAAAGAACGTGCGAAGTTTCTGCTATTCTTCCATGGAAGAATGACTAAGAATTTAGAAGGATCTGTTCATTCTAAAAGGCCGGGATTTGATCAGTGCTGAAGATGAAAGAAACCGAACTGAGGTTAAACCAAGTAGCACCGTGATAATGACACAAGTTTAATACTCTCTTGTATAGAATAACGGGCCGATCCCAGTGGTTGCGCGGTCTAGGGCGTGGGTATGTGGCCGCTCGCTTCTGGGATGGCGGTTTCGAATCCCGCCGGGGGCATGGATATCTGTTTCTTGTGAGTGTTTCTGTTGTCAGGTAGAGGCTTCTGCGTCAGGCTGATATCTCGCCCAGAGGAGTCCTACCGAATGTGGTGTGTTTGAGTGTGATCACGAAGGCTCGATAATGAGGTTAGGACCTGTGCAAATACAGGCTGTCGCGTAATGGAAAAATAAATAGAACTTTGAGACAGTACGTCATAAATATATTATGCATAAAAGTTTCTGTTTCCAACATTTGCCGATATTACGTAGTGGCCAGCTTAACATGTCTAATCCAGTTTATAGTAAACTCTTCCTTCTTGCAGCAAAAGAGTAATTTCCTCTCTATAGGTTTAACCGCGATTCTGGCGGAGTAGACTTACGGATTTTTATTATGTACAGTATACTGCGTTAACTGGTTCTTTCATGTGTTACCAAGCAACTAATAGAAAAGCATGGTGCAGATATTGTCAGCAGACAACTGCATTATGTATTGCAGCATGTGCGTATTAAATTCAGATGCAGGAATGCAGACGCCTGCCATTTTGAGGCAAGGTCTCAAAATATGAATGTAAGAAAAGAGATACGAGGAAATAAGAAGATATGACAGACTGAATAAGGCGTCAGTTATTTCATTTATTGGCCGTCCAAGCGCGATTCAGCTGTCATGCAGTGGAGTTAACAAGCTTTTTGTTTACTTGTTCATTTGCCCATGCGCCTCGCTCGTTGTGAGTCACATTCCTCGCGTCATTTTCACGTCCGTGCACGAACTGCAAAATAACGCTAGTAGTAACAAACGAATATTCACGCAAAGCCACGCACGTAATTGAGCCTTGCACCAAGAACACGCTATAATAGTACTCTGATGAAGCAATGCTGAACACTGTGTGGAGAATCAGCGGCATTAGCCGATCAAGTTCTGCTTCAAATTGAGTCAACGCGTTTAACAAAGATTGGTAGTTATATGACGACTTTATGTCAACTGCAGAAGTCCTTTAACGCTGGATGAAAGGATGAATAGGGATATGCAAGAAACTGGTTGCAGCTCATTCGAGACACTGTTCTCATATTCGCCTTGGAAGGCAGAAATCTGTCTAAAATTTCCTGTCAGAAATGCTTGGCTCAGTACGAGGGTCGAGACGCGAAACTCTCTCTCTAGAAAACACGTGAGATACTCAATTGCTGTAACTTTCAATGCATTATAATAAATTCATGCGAGTATTTCATGGAGCTAATACTGATTTTGTCTTTTCTTGACTCCTGGTTTACCCTGGTCAGTTCAGCGTCTGTACTTCTTGTTCGTTGATCTTTCCGTGTTGCGTAGATATGACTTCGACAAACATTGCCTATGTGTTTCCAAATATTTATTTTAACATCCATCTTTACTGTTATTTGACTGAAACACTATAATGCATTAACCACAAACGTCTGGACAAAAGGTGATTATAAATTAATGTCATACAATAATTGAAAACTCCATTTGGAATGAGGTGATGGAAATATTGGGTCTGTTGTCTTCACAACGTTGTTGTGAAGACAACAGACCCAATATTTCAATTGTACAGCACAACACGATGCCAAGTAATGAAGACTCCACTTGTAACTCTCACGATTCAGCGGAACGATATGTCAAGACAACCACAAATTAAAATATAAATTTCTACAGAACTAAATTAAAAAAACACATTCTCTACTCATCCGCGCAGACACCGCAGTCCTGCTGTCAGTTCGGAATTACTTGCGTCCTGAGCTGCCTGAAGCAGGAGAACTGAATAATTGGATGAATAATTGAATGAATGAATGAATGAATGAATGAATGAATGAATGAATGAAGGAACGAAAGAATAATCCATTGATTGTATGCATGAATGAATGAATAAATGAAGGCGGGATTGAAGGAGCGAATGAAAGAAAGAATGAATGAAAGATTTGGAAATAATCTGAAACATTCACAGTTAACTGCGAGTTGGGCCCACACATTAGGGTCTACATACATGTTCATATTTACAGCGGGCAAACCGCTACACCAAACTTTGCCTCTGAATACTAAATGCAAACTTCTCATTACGCTAAGTGTGTACACACTGGTGGTAATAACCACCTGAACTACAAGGCAGGTGTTGTTATTTGTAGTGTCGTAATGAAAAGGATTGTCATCAACCCGCCTCTGTCCAGGTACGTAGCTGTGTTCTCAACCAGACAATTTAGAGATTTATATATATATATATGTATGTATGTATGTATGTATGCATGTATATATGTATGCACTGAGTATTTCTTGTATTTACCCCAGCGGTCTGTTTTTCCCCCATTTGGACTGCTTCAAGGCATATGTTACATAAACGTTCCGTGTTCCGAAACATCTGTTATCATCCTACAACGTATTTCCAGAATTATACACTGATCAGTGCTAAAGCCTGCCCCAGAATATTCATGATTCCACGTTACATGCCAGCATGATATTAAGTAAACAAGGGCAAGATATTTTTCTTTTCTGCAAAACGCTCAGACCGGCTCTGGGACCCACCCTGCCTCCTATTCACAGGGTACGGGGTTCGTTTCTCCAGGGAAATGCAGCCTGGGCATGAAGCTGAACGCTCACATCTATTGTTGATGTTAAGAATGAATGGCGCCATAGCGCCCCTCCCCATAGAACCATACCTCCACAAAGCACATGCCTTTATGGCATGCACAGGTAAAAATGTACTTTTCTATTTTTATAACATTTTTACTAAAAAAAATAGTGAGTTTAGTTTAATGTGAAGAAACTGTTAGGTGAAATTCTATTACAAAGCGGCTTAAAAAATGGTGAAAAATATAAACTGAACAATGGAAGGCGCGATTATAATTTTACCCTTAAAATAAATAAGCCATGGTATGTGCGTATACATCGCAACAAAACTGGCGCCCTTCACACTGTTACTGACTCTAGATTTGCAACCCGTGAATCCTAACTTCGGACGTTTTCTTACAAACAGCGCAAGCCAAAACTCTGAAAAATGAGAGTGTTTTAAACGTCTAACTCCTTACACAAAAAACACATCAGGGCTGAAGTTATGCGAACCCCAAGTAGGCACGAATTTTCTTTAATATAAATTATTAAAAACCAACTCATGCACTTTCATTAATATTTAAACATTTTGGAACTTCTCCTGCATGTTTCGAGCCAACATTGGGCCCATCCTCAGGGAGCTGTACAGTCGTTAATTACACACACACAATCACAACATGGTAACAACGGTTGTTATTGTGTGTGTGTAATTTACGACTTACGACTCCCTGAGGATGGGCCCAATGTTGGCTCGAAACATGTAGGAGAATTTCCAAAACGTTTTAATACTAACTAAAGTGCAGGCGTTGGTTTTTAGTAATCTGTATTAGAGACAATGAACGGTGTGAATATAAAATAAGAATTTTCTTGTTCACGTCAATGGTTTACTGAAGCAATTTAACCGTTTTAAGAATCCTATTACCTAGATGTGATGCTGCATAGTCTGGCGCAAATTATCAACGTTTTGGGCTAATCTGCTCTCCCCGTTTTCAAAGTACTCTCCTACCCTATAGGTTGAAGCACGGATTTTCTCCGAAACTTTTGTAAATTTATACGAGACAGGAAGACGTCACATAACACACGACAGTAACTTCGTATTCGCTGTCGCGAGAGCGTTAGAGCTCACAATTCACACGGCTGCCGCGAAGAATGACCTACTGTGATTCAGTACAACAGGCTACTGTCATATGAGCAGTTATAGTATAATGAAATATGTAACCTATTTACATTTTTTTTTAATGGCGCAACAGCCCCTCGTGGGCCTGGACCTCCTAGTTATCGAGGCTTCACGATCACACTCAGACACGCCACTCTGCAGGCCTCCTCTGGACGGCTGATCAGTCCGTCGCAGGAACGTCTACTTGACAAAAAAACAACACTCACAAAAGACAGATATCCATGCCCCCTGCGGGATTAGAGCCCTCAATTCCAGGAAGCGAGCGGCCACAGACCCATGATTTAGACTACGCGGCCACTGGGATCGGCATTTATATACAATTGGAAAAATACATTATGTGGGATATAGCGTCGTACAAGTACCGAGCATAAGAAACTTTAGGCGTATAGCGGGAGAGATGGTCTAATTAACTGTAACAGGCTCTCTACCGTATTAGGAGGGCTTCATGGAAGTACTGAATACAGCAACCTAAATATATATAGTTAAATACACGTATTTATTATCATCGTCTAAAAATAAAAAAAGGTGAATACCAAAAACGGCAGAATAAACGAATTTCCACACCCCAGACTCGGACGGCAAACTCTGTCTTACACAACACTTTCCATTACGTAGACTCATAAAAAGTGCCAGGCAGACATGAAGTTTTAATTGTTATTCCAGACCAGTGTTTTGTGTTACATTCTCTACATTCTACAGTCTCTGGCAAACAGGTATACAAACCTGCTTCAGCTATAAACATGAAACTGAATACAATGTGGAACAAATTATGTAATTGAACGAATAAATGTAAACAATTCACAGACCGCTGTGTCATTGGCCAATAAAACTTTATATTCTGGAGACGTTGGGTTCGACCTTTGACTATTCTGATTGTCATGGCTGAGGTCCTACATTGTTCTTCTAACAACAGTGGCGCATTAAACTGAACCACGACAGGCACTCGGTAAATCCTAACACTTACCACATCCATCATCATCACATAATCAGTCTGTGTAACCTTAATTGCATTACAAGACGAAAAGGGTAATTGTTCCACTGGCATATGACGAGGTACAAAATTTTGTTTGTAGAAATATTATATCAAGCAGAAAAGCTAGCTACGAATTGTATATGCGCCACTAAAAGAAGAGAATATCAGTTCTTGTAAGTCTTTTGTGGTCTTATTACAACTCGGAAGACCTAGTAATTGTTAGATACATGACATTCTAATGAGAAAAGATTACAGCATGTGAGAAGGCAGACTCTTTCAAGAGAATGAATAGTTAGGGACACGAAACTGTAATAAAATATAGTGCTCTTAAAGGTGCGGCTTTCAGTAATGACAAGTCATCTCAGACGTAAGCCGCCAAGTGCTTAATATCTGGCACAACAGGTCTTCATGCGGAGACGAGAGGAGGAAGCCACACGCCAGACTAACTCATGATGTGGTCAGTAGACCTTATAAATCTGTTATCCCGTACGGTCGGTTGGTTCCATGTCTCAACAAGTGAGTTGCATAACAGTGACTGTACGCCTAATGTGTCCGAATGAACTGTGTGCTGAGTTTCACATTACGAACGTAAGGTTGTCCCCGTTCTTAATAAGAACCACGTCATAAAGACGTACAGATGTGGAGTTAGTATAGCTGAATTTGAATGTAGGTGACAAGGTGCACCCCGTTCCCTTCTCGCTTCTTATGCAGAAAATGATCCGACAATAAAAACTGAATAAGAGTGTTGGTATGGAAAAAGTGTAGAAGAAGAAAATTTCTGCCGCAGGAGGGAACTAAAACATGTCGTCCAGCCATTATACTTGTTGTAACACAAGTTGACGCACGTGCCCTACTGGAAATATCCACAGAGCGCGCCCTAAATGTCTCAAGCAATTCTGTTCCACAAAATATCCACAGAGTGGGCCCTAAATGTCTCAAGCAATTCTGTTCCACAAAATATCCACAGAGTGGGCCCTAAATGTCTTAAGCAAATCTATTCCACAAAATATCCACAGAGTGGGCCCTCAATGTCTCAAGCAATTCTGTTCCACAAAATATCTACAGAGTGGCCCCAAAGTCTCAAGAAATTCTGTTCCACAAAATTTAAACAAAGAGATGCTTCGTTCACATAATTCAGTTCAATGCTTTATTTACGTAGGCTTACTACTTCAACTCATGAATCGCCATTTATGCAATAGACACTAAGAAAAAGAATATGCATAAGAACAAGCAAACAAACGTACGTACCTACGTATGTACGTACGTAATACATACATACATACATACATACATACACATACATACATACATACATACATACATACATACATACATACACACACACATACATACATACATACATACACACACACATACACATACATACATACATACATACATACATACATACATACATACATACATACATACATACATACATACGCACGCACGCACAAGGACAAGCACAAGACAAAAAACAATGCAGTACAAATTACTATTATTTTTATTGTTATTATTATTATTATTTAAGCATTGCATGAATGTCTTCATAAATAACAGAATTCAATTCTTCAATACCTCCTTAACGAAATGATCCACAATTAATGCTGACAATAATAACATAACACGAGACACTTCTTTTCAGACTACTTTTAAGAGTCTAAGGTTTCCAGCAAACTGTTATTGTTTCTCCTCGCTACATTACCACAGCCCAAATATCGTGATCTGACAACTGACATGGATGTTTTAAGAACATTTTCTCTTCGTCTGGAGCAAGATATCGCGTTTCCAGCACAGCTGGGTGATAAGCATCATAACAACAAGTGTGCAGTATTTTAAGTGACCAGTGAGACCGGAAGTGACCCCGCCTAGTCAAGAGCTTCGGCTTCAAATGTCATCCCATTCTGTCTCTTTCTAACAATTACCCTGATTTCAATGGTCTTTCGAAAGAGAAGTTTATTTTCGTGTCCAAAAAATAGGCTACTGTAAATGAACATGTGTAGTTCAAGCGTGAGAGGAAATTGTTTTCTTACGCACTTTACTTAATTCCTTACAGAGTTTCCAAAAGCCCGACTACACTCGTGATGTTTATTATTTAATTAGAGGTGAGTAAGAGCCATTACCTCTGTCATTACACGTAATTATAAAATTCGTAATAGACAATACGTTTTCCATTTGTCATCGTCGTAGTCCTTCCCTCTTCTACCTACTTGTTCGCAGCAGGTGTAGAGGGTTTTTATTTTCACTTGATCACACTCAGACACACACCACTGTCGGTAGGACTTCTCTGGACGAGGGATCAACCAGTCGCACAGATCTCTACCTAACAACACAAACACTCTACAAGACAAACATCCATGCCCCCAGTGGGATTCGAACTCACAATCACAGCAAAAGCTGGGCCGCAGACCTATGCCTTGGACCGCGCGGCCACTGGGATCGGCCGTTTTCATATTATTTGATTAAATAATTAGTAAACGGCCTTATCTCCGTTTCTGCATTAATTACAAAAAATTAATTTGCATTATCGCCATTCAACATTTAATTAGAGATTCGTATTAGGCCTTATCTATATTTCTGACCGTTCAGCATTAAATGTGATGACATGACAAATTGAAGTGAGACAACATATCTTAATACAAGTACGTGATATTTGTTTAAGTTTGTTTTAAAAGCTTTGAATCTTTTGTACACTCTGTGAAACAAAAACCAATCGGCCTGAAGTCCCACTCCGGAAGCGACGTAACGTACATTTGCCATCATAATGGTGTAACGTTTTCAGCTTATTTTAATCCAGATGTATCGCTAGGAACGGAAAAAATGTATTGTCTACGTTTGTTTAAAATTTCAGTTTAGATAATTCCATAGCTCGCTAGTTCCATGTGCTTCTGTTTATGGCACGATAGCTGTGTTAACATAAAAAATACTTCATAAAGAAAAGACAGAAATTTTTTTCTATGGCACAACAACCCCTAATGGACCCGTGTCTGTTTGTCGAGGCTTCACGATCACACTCAGACACACCTCACTCGGTAGGACTCCTCTGGACGAGTGATCAGCCCGACGCAGAGACTTCTACCTAACAACACAAACATTCACAAGAGACAAGATATTCATGCCCCCGGCGGGATTCGAACCGGCAATCCCATGAAGCGAGCGGCCGCAGACCCACGCCTTCGACCTCGCGGCCACTGGCCTCGGCTGACCAGACAGAATATTTTCCTAAATTTAAAGTCGGTATGTACTTCCTGTGCCATAGCTTGTAAGGCAGGTATTGAAGAAGAATGCCTTCATCGCACAGACATTGTTTACGGAGTGAAAAATATATGTGTAACGGAAAAAAGTGACTATGTATAAACAAGCGAGCAGAAGGATGTTCAAACAGCAGACATCACCCGTTCTACGAGTAACTAATTTAAAATTCCAAACAAGAGGAATGCATTAAAGGCAGCAGGTAGAGGTAAGTTATTGGGGATTGTACACAACTTTGGTGTTAGTGGAACAGGACATATTTTAGATGTTTAAATCGACTAATGTGACAAGGCCTTAGCTTGTACAGTACAAAGGGGGAACCTCTTGTGGACCTATTTTGATTCCTTGACATGTAACATAGATTCAGACTGGTGCATAAGAACATCATCGCGGGGCGTAGTAAGAGTACGGTCTTTTGTAGTGCTGCACACATTTCGTGCATGGCAACCGTAATTGTGACGGGTGGGAAACACACAAATTTATACCGTCTCTGCTTGTTGCAATTATTATTATTAACATAAAATCTTAGGGTGGTTTACGGAAAGAAGAAAATATAGTCGTGAAACCTTCACGTTGCATGGGTGTCTGCTTTGTATGGGTACTGATCAGGTCAATATGGCGATAAATCTGGAGACATAAAATGCACGTTTCCCAGTTCGAAAGCCGGCTGCGATACTGGTTACTCTCGGGTTTCTCTTGGTTTTCCTCAGTTCCTTCAGGTTTATTCAAGGACATTAGCTCGACTGGAGCACGAAAACCTTCTTCATAATCCTTTCAAATTTATCATTCACCATTCATCCTACTATGGGACGCCAAAGATTTTGAGACAGAGAGTTGTAAAAACCTACAAAGCTATGCACATTCTTTTTTAATAACTTGTCAATCACACAATTCATATTTATTCACAGTTAATTTGTCTTTCATCTGCAAACAGCAGAATTCGAAAGAATAAAAATGAAGTACATGACACAAAGCAAAGATATGACACCAAGAGATGATTTTTCTTGATTTTTAAATGTGGAGCGGATGGAAAAAGAAGTTCGTTCAGTGTATGTTGCGCTGTTTTGCTCTTAACTGTCCACTCACGAAAATATTAGCTACTAAATGCCTAACTTAAACTTATGTGGTCAAGGATGTCTAAATCCATTGCTCGCAAGCGATGGCCTTCTCTGCCCAAGATGACAAGCACAGAGAGTGGGCAGCTTATTGCTGTTTATTTTAAGTTAAGAATTTTGTGACAAATTGTAGATTGTCACCGTCGTTTTGATGAGTATTATGGTCTCCTGGCATATGGCGCTTTGTCGATTGGCAATAGACACCGACGTTTCGGAGGATCCTACTTCCTCAATCAACAGGCGCTAAGCAGCCCAAGGAAATCCGAGAAGAATTTGGTGGTTATCGTCAATTAGTTCCACACATAGGCACAGTTCCGAAATTCGTTAAAAATAATGTAGTTTTAATACGTAAAATTCAGTTAAACATCGATGACTTTCGTTTCTCTTTGCAAGCCGGAATATTAAATCAATAATACGTTAAGGCATCACCTTTGCTATGGTCTGTTTCAGTCGGTCAAGAGAACAAACGATCTTTTAAAGATCGCACACGTAAGTAACAAACAACGTGTCATGCAACTTGCATTAGTTACGTTATGCCTGTGCACATCATGTCTGAAGTAGGACTACTGTCAATTCTGATACCACTGATTCACTGTTATAAGTCTTCGAAAGCTAATGCTGATACAGAGGACACAGTACGAATCAAGTCGCGCAGACTTCCCCTTCCATCACGCTGATATCGCCATAGATCAGTACGATAACCCTATCATGCCAATTGACGCAAAAGACCTGCGCGGATTTTAACCCTTGAAGGAGGAAGCGTGTCTGTTTTATATAAGGACTCAGTGCGTACCGTGCTGTAAACACTCTCCACTTCGGTTATAAAATCCAGTCTCTTAATATTTTATAAGGCAAAAGTTGCTGTTTGTTCTGAGATCCGTACAAAACACATAAAAGCAATGTGGGCACCATGTAGAATTTTTTAATGTTAAACCTGGCGGTACGTAAAGTTACCGCTAGGCTTTAAAAGGTTAAAGCTTACGCAACAAGCCAAACCCGTCATATCACAGACGGCCTCGTGGCCGTAGCATCGGGTCACCCACCGAGATCTCACCGTGAGGAGGTCTGGGTTCATTCTCGGGATAGTTAGTGTAGAAATTGTAGTGAATAAAACGGCACTTGCATACGCTTTTGCGAAGTACTGCAATTTTTTCTAATCAACTATTATTCCATTGATATTCGGTATTCATCCAGCTACCAAACTGAGAACAGACAGTGGAATCATTACAGCCCGAACTTCCACAGAGACAGAGTCTCAAGACCACAGAATAACAAATTAAAAACACACGCCTTATCTGTCTTACGAATAATTTTATTATTGGGGAATCTAAAGAAACTCTTTCTGTTGAAGAGGTTACGCAGCCTAAAACACGATGTGTATACGACTTTGATTACCATTTATGGTAGGGATTGAGAAGGCGGTTACAGCGTCGTGTTAAAGGTACTATCCCACTGTTTGTCTGGAGAGGGAGGGAAAGACACGAAAATCTCAGTTACAGCCCGGTGGCCAGGCCGACATCGAATGGGGTATCTCCGAAATTTTTAAATGTAAGTTTTATGTGTAACAAATGGAAGTAAGCATACTTTAAACTAGGGGTACGCAAATTTTCCAAAAATCTAGAAGCCACCGTAAAATTCTCTTTGCCACACAGGTGGTATGAAGCAAGTTCCACTCGCAGGGCCCACAAATATTTGGCGCCACGGTAAAAAAAAAATTAGCCGCCTGGGCGACCTGGCAGCCGGGATTTGTGTACACCGACATTACACTGGAACTCAACAGCTTCTTTCCGATATCTCTCTGACACATAATTCGGAGTCTCATTAGCTGATTATGTACAGGCGTGACATAGACTATTTGAGGAGATGAAATTAAGTGGCACAAAATTCGTCACTCATATTTCATGCCTCAGGCCTCCAGAAGGCAAAAACAAACATTCATAAGGCAACATTTCGAGCGTGACAAAGCAAAATAATTAAAGTGCTAAAGTTACTAACGAGGAACCATCAACATTAATATTTGCTACAATTAATTATCACAAATATATAGTTGTGTTGACCGTTTTCCATTAGTAACTTTGTTTACATAAAATACGATGGGATGACCCACATTAAGTTGAACGACCAGATTGTTGTACTACAGACCATCATATTTAAATATGTTTGTCCTTGAAAATTCCTGTAGACCATAAAGCTGGGTATGTGTTCTTCTAACTGAGCACCCATACTTTTCAGTTGCCATCAAAATAAATTCCCCCTTCCGAAACACATTCCGCCCCAACAGATACCGGTGTTTTGAACTAACTCAGATTTGTCTCAATGTATGTAATTTATTTTCATTACGCTACTGCTAAATGATAAGAAACAAAACATTAAGAGCAAAATATATTCCCGCAATGGTCTGTGTTAGATATTTCCTGCTCTGCTGACGAAATAACCTGTGACCTTATTCCGACAATAGACGCAAAATCATCCAGGTAGATGTTCTCAGTAGTGCATTATGCAGACGAACTTCGTGAAACCAATTTTATGTGGGAATGTGGAGGTGATTTGTTAAAAGCCCAATTCATTCTAAATTTAGTAATTGGGAGAGGAGTCCCTAAAGTTCAAATCCTGAAAGCATGTCTTTGTGTAAGTGTGCTTGTGTGTGTGTTCGTGTGCATGTGTGTGTGTGTCGAATATTCTGGACAGAGTGGTTTGAGGGTGCTAAACACAACTGTCCACGTGAGATCTTCGCTTCTCTGGTATGTTAACGCAGTTTGTTAATGACGTTTCGGGACAATCTAGGGATCCCATCTTCAAGGGTGAAGTCATCTTTGCCTACAGGTCAAGCCGCCCCTGTCTGCTCCACCCTTGAAGATGGGACAGATAGGTTGCCTCGAACGGTCGGTAACTAATTACTAACTAACGGTGCGTAACATCCAAGAAGAGCGGATATCTCATTTACACGGCGGCGGAAGCTTTAAATCACGCACACTGCTGCCCAGCTTCCGAGAACTTCTGAGTCAGTAACAACATAGAAACTATCACGCACCCATAAACGGTTTATGACCCGTAATGAACCGCAAGTATGCAGGGTGTATTTTATATACTTTACTAAGAACAAGAAAGAAACGAACGTGATGGCCGGACTGCTTCCTGCCTTCTTCCGTTTTTATTTCCAGGATATATCGACCTTTAGAAGAAAAGACGTGATTTCATTAACAACCACATACCTGTCCTCTTATACGTCCTTATAAAATAATTTGCATATTATGCAAATGTATGACCTGTCACGTAATCGGCCCTTCGGTACTTAGATTTGAGGCAATATATGCAAAGCCGTAAAATAATTATGAGGTAATATAATAAAAATGTAAACATACTACTTGAGTTTGAAATGTTAATTTTAGAATATTTTTTCTTTATACTTAAGGATTAACTATCTCAATTATCTTACGCCTAAAAATCACTTACATAATACTTACCTAATTTCCTTACAAAACACTTTCCAGATTATGCAAATTTATGCTGTGTTACGTAGTCGACTTTTCCGTACTTAGCTTTGAGGCAACTGATGCAATGCAATTAGATAATTATAATAAAATATAAAAAAGATGCAGACACACTGCTTGCATTTTAGCTCTTGATTGCAGAATATTTTTTTTATTTTTACCTAAAGATTAATTATTTTAATTACCTTAAGCCTAAAAATCACTTATATAATACTTACGCAATTTCCTTACAAAATAATTTGCAAACTATGCATATTTATGTTACGTAATTGACCTATCAGTACTTAGATATGAGGCAACTGACTCAATGAGATGAGATAGTTATGATGAAATATAATGAAGATGTAGATATACTGCCCGAATTTGAACTCTTAATTTCAGAATATATTTTCTCTGTACTTACAGATTAACCTTTCAAAGCCTAGCGGTAACTTTACATACCGCCAGGTTTAACATTAAAAAATTCTACGTGGTGCTCACATTGCGTTTATGTGTTTTGTACGGATCTCAGAACAAACAGCAACTTTTGCCTTATAAAACATTAAGAGACTGGTTTTTATAACCGAAGTGGAGAGTGTTTACAGCGCGGTACGCACTGAGTCCTTATATAAAACAGACACACTCCGTCTTTAAAGGCTCAATTATCATACGTCTGACAGTCACACAATTTATACGGGCCATGCCGACGTACATGACAGTGCAATCAGCTTCTCTGCCCTTACAAAGTAAGAACAATAAGAAAATAAAAGTAATTCAAATTATGGCATCAGAGGTAACGTACGCACTAAAGAGAATGATTAAAAAACTAAATTAAATACATAAAGTTTTCATATCCAAGCTTTTATCAACACTCGATCGCTTGCATTCTGTTCTCTAGTCTGCTGCGAAGAGCGAAACATTTAGAATGGAAAAAAAAAAAAAACAAGAAGCTCATACTAATTATTCTTGCTGAACCTGGAAGAAGGCCATCCAGAATGTAACTCGTAAAGATTTTAGCTCTGTCTAAAGAGCAGGTCTACTTGTATCTTCAGTGTAGTACCTCTCCAGATCCAGTACTGTATATGTAGAATACAAGATACATCTGTCACAAACGAACTTTAGCCATCGCGCGATTCTAAGCGTTTGTCAGCTTTGCAATGCGATCCTGCAGAGCAGTATTTCTCAACCAGTGTTCTGCAAACAATCGTTAGATTTTCCACAAAAGAAAAATCGTAAAATAAACGGAAAACATTTTTGAATACAGCGAAAAATTCCAAATATCTTGTGAAATGTCACAGAAATTTTTGTCCGGCAAATGGAAATACTGCAGTAAATTCCATGCGCTACCAAATGTCTGTGTTGCAGTTTGTTATTCGGTATGTAAAGTTACACTTACTTTAACTTTGTCTGTGTTCGTTTGGTCCTGTTAAGGAGCCTCTTCAACAGTGGCGACAGAAAAGCTCCCCCACTAACAAATTGTTACTGCCTGGTAACACTTCATGCTAGGGGTTCAAAGGAATTTAAAAAATTATTTTATGGTTTCCTCCACGGCAGAATGGTTGGGTAACACTGTTCTTCTAAGGAACCGATAAATGTATTTTTAGCCTCTTCAGAAGCGGTCCAACACGCCTGAGAAGTTGCATCTGATCAGAACTATAATTACTAAAAATCTAGAGAACGGACAGAACTGCAATTTAATTCCTTGCCTTGAATTTATAAGAGACAAATATTTCGAAACTACGCGGTACACCAACTTGATTAATCTCATTATTTGTGTAGACCATTATCAATCATTGACTTGCTCTTTTATCGGGATCTCCGTTTACATTTAAAGTTGCCTAAGTGATATAAAAATAATCCAATAAAATAAACGGAAACAGCAGTATTATGATTTCTGAATTTTATTCATCACGTGCATCAGCTTAGTTTACTGGAAAAATGTTTTTCGTCACGCCCCCAATGTTGCCAGAAATCATAAAATTTCTGTGGGGCATACGTAAGGCTTAGTCCATATTAATAGCAAGCCAAATAAATCCATGGAGCAGAATCCTTCTTAGGTAGTTAATGACTGTTCCCTGAACCTAATGGAACATGCGGCTTCATTAC
The DNA here is from genome assembly GCA_013340265.1 of Coptotermes formosanus. Lineage (NCBI taxonomy): Eukaryota > Metazoa > Arthropoda > Insecta > Blattodea > Rhinotermitidae > Coptotermes > Coptotermes formosanus. The sequence continues at coordinate 1,425,328 of BLKM01006251.1, read as the reverse complement.
CGTCTTCACAAGAACCCACAACTGGTGATAATGTGCAGTTCGTTTTTCACAAATTTAATGTGCTCCATGTCCGTGCACTATATTATACAAAAACACTAATCACCAACAAATGCACAAAGAGAGTTTTATCATCAATCGTAACACACTCCTACATGTTTCGACCCTGCTGGGTCATCTTCAGGGAGAACTTTTTTGTCATCGTTACACTAAGGTTGCACTTTATATTTGAGTGAGAATCTGCAGTGCAGTGCAGGCCGGGACCGCAGAGAGTTCACGCCTCCAAAAACAACGCAGTACACAGTCAACAGCACATTCTCACTCAACTATAAAGTGCAACCTTAGTGTAACGATAACAAAAAAGTTCTCCCTGAAGATGACCCAGCAGGGTCGAAACATGTAGGAGTGTGTTACGATTGATGATAAAACTCTCTTTGTGTATTTTTTGGTGATTAGTGTTTTCGTTTTTCACAATTCAGTCTCCATAAGTAGCTTTCAATTTGTACTAAAATGGTAGTACGAATTGAAATCTACTTAAAAAGATTGAGTTTTGAACAAAGAAGTGTGGGTTATTTTCTTTTTATACTAATTCACAACGGGATCTATAAATGTAAGTTTAATCCACAACTGGCGCTGGTCCTGAAGTAGATGAAGAATTCAGTCCACAAACCATCCTATAATTTAAGATTCACGTTTAATATTAGCCCCCCACATATTCCTAGTTCTTCAAAGTTTAACAAGCCCTGCCCATCTTATCCTACTTGATCTGATCACCCCAAGGCGCGGTGTTTGTTAGAGTACAAATCATGAAGTTCCTTAGTCACTTTTCTCCATCCCCCTGTTACGCTCTGACCCGTCCGTCCGAATATCGTCCGCAGCACTCTATTTCTGCACACACTCAGTCTGTGCTTTTCCCCTCAGTGAGATGGACCAGTTTCACATTCACATAAAAAACCAAAATTAGAGTTTTACGTACTTTCAAATTTACGTTTTTATATTGCAAGCGGAAAATTAAAAATTACACACTGAATGGCATCAAACAATTCCGGAACTTAATGGCGTTTAATTTCTTCGTGAATACAGTTGTGATTTCTCATCTTTCTTCCTATATTTTGAAGGGATTTATCAGCTATCTTATGTTGTGATTGTGTTCTGAACTCTTTTGACGAAACACACACATACTTAGTATTCTCAGCATTTACTTCAACTCATCCTCCTAAGTAGTGACTAACAAATGTTGTGTGGTTTTCTTTGTGGTGTTTAGGTTATCGCCCAAAGAATGAAGGTCATCAGCATAGACTAGAAGAAGGTGCGTTTTATTCTTTAGTTTAGAGATTGAAGGCATAATAATTTTCTAGTCGACACTGCAGCTTTCGTTGAAACAGACAAGTACGTGATCGTGTTGTCTGGTTCCTCCTTACATGCACAACCATCAAGAACTTTGTCTTGAAATGTGACAGCTTAGAAGAGTCTCCCATGAGGAATGCCGACAGGAGCAGGAGTAAATTGTGTTTTAGAGTGAGACGAAGAATCTCACGTTAAGCATGGTAATAAATTTTTAAGTTTAAGGTATCACTGTGCGTGATAACCATTGCTTGAAGGCACGCAGGCGTTTTTTCTTCATTCACAGATCTCATCTTTTTATGTCATAAAATTTACATTCAGGAAAATTTTTTGTCTTGTTAACCATTCCAAATTCTTACTTCTGTTGGCACAGGGCGTTTCAGAACTATGAATGAAGTGGCGACGAAACGTAACTATCAATGCTTCGTTAGAAAGAGAAATAGTTACTGTTACAAAGTTTATTCCCTTCTTGTTCGCATACTTATTACTTGAAATTACACTCGCAGATTACCTAACGTCGAAAGTTCAGGACTATTATATATTACGAACTGAGAGGGTAGTCGAAAGAATCGTTTGTCCCTATTATAATAATTGTAATACTGTAATAATATACCAGAATTATGGGCAGAAACTGAGTAAATCCATGAAACACCTTGGTCATATCAGGTAGTATCCATCCCGTAATTCGAGAACGCAAATTCTCGTAAAAGAAGCAAAAATGTCAGTCCAGATGACAGCCACGTTTTGTAATACAGGGCTAGCAATCTTCTTTAATACTGCCCTAAACAAATATCGGGACCCTTCAACTTAATTTTCCGGGTACTTTCCGGCGTAAAAAATAATAATTTAATTCCTCTCTACAAATGTAGTTGGAATCATCTGGACGCTGATTTCAGTCACGACTCGAGGTCGGGATCTACTGGCTTTCTACAGTAAAATTTCGTTTATCCGAAGGGAGTGAAGGGCAAAGCTGTGCCAACAGATAGAATATGACTTACAGAAAGCAATTTTAATTTGGACAATGTTAAAAAACAACACTAAAAATCTTATTTACCCGTATTGCAAACAATAAAATATAAAACACAGTGTTTACAAACTGCCAGATGTTTTAGGAGCTGATACAATATGAAATTCTGCCCCTTGAAAAGCGGAAAGTTCAGACGCCATGTGAATACCAAAAATAATCCTTTAGAATGAGCATGTTGCTAAGCAAAGTGTGGGGTAAAATAATTTCACTGCATTTGGTTAGTACGGTTTATGGACGTGATTACATTTCCGGTCTTTAGAAGAGGAGAAATAACGTGCATGATAAGGATATTCCGATGTCCAAAAGTAGCTGCATAGTAAACATATTTCTACGTACAAGAAGGAAGTCAATAATAGCCATATGCCTGTCTCCGAGATGAACTGCTTAATAACCACATTTATACAACAAAAGACCCGTTGCAACTAATATGATGCAAACATTTTTACAGCCGCGCTTTATAATCCAAGAGGAATCTTTAAAATATACGTAAATTGTTATCAGTGGAAAACCATCTACAATAAATTGATGTTAAACGTCATGAGACCAGCAGTTCTGCTGTCAATTTTGCCCTAAGTAGACACCTCTTCGTGTGTATACTACAGGCCACCCGCTCAGTCAAATACCAATTTATACACGAGCTTGAAGACAGAAGACCCGTGTGCGTCAGTCCAAGGGTCGTTTCTATGGGTTCTTCTGAAATGCAACATAAATTGTTCACAAGAAAGAAAACGAGCTGTGTTCTGGAACAAAGAATGGAAAATAGGCGTGTAAAAAATACCATAAAATGAGTCACTCTGAGCTGTCCCATCAATTATTAGTCTTTACAAGCAAAGTCTTTCTTCCTGTTTTAAGAGGCAAGCAATGCCTTTTTCATTTAGAAGAGGGTCAGCGGATGCTCGCACATTTAAGACAGTCCCAAGTGTAGAAAGATATCAGTGACGTGAGAACAAGCTTCTCTGCTTTCTTTGGTAGTGTTTCAAGGAGGGCGCGGTATTTTCTTGATAACATACTGAACGTAATTACTCGATTTTTTTTTTCATCTTTTGGTTATCAGTTTAGCAGTTAATAAGACAAAGATTACAGAATACGTTTTACAAGAATGCTATTCAAGAAATACCTAAAATTAATAGGAGCAATAATGTTTTCCTAACAAAAGTTAAAAGACCTGGCTTATTAAAGATCAAATAATATAATGTTCTTAACATAGAGACTGGCTGAAAGATTACTTTAGCTTCGTCACGTTGCACAGCTTTCAGAAACACTTCTCATCGGCAAAGAAATTTAAGTGATTTAAAAGTGTTTTGCTATTCAGAGGTACAATGTTTAGACATGCTTTACACATCCGAAAAAAAACATCGTGTTTACGTGATCCTTGTCCTGTCGCCGTCTGTCCGTTCGTTTGTAACCTACTATTAAAATAGTATAATAATATAATAGTAATAATTATTAGCACAAAATCCTTCTCTCAGAGGCCTTTTTAAATTACATAGGGGGCATTTTTAATAAACCTTGTAAAGCACATTCGATTTTCGTCCATATTAACCCATAAACACGACCGCACACTCGTGGGAATTTTATGTACGTTCATCATGAACTATTAATATACAAGCATTGCAAGTAAGCTTAATAAAGCAGAAATAAGGCAGCTAAAAGTTTTAAACGCAGTCTACTCCGCTGTGGAATGTATCATTTCAAGTTTCTTCCCTTCAGTTTCTACTTTCATTTTCAATATTATAGTTTTCGTTTTTAATTTGATTTCAAAATTAGAATTGCAAGTAAACAGTGAAAGGCCGACGTTCACAACGGGATTGTTGGTACAATCGTTAACATTTCTCAGTGGCTAACATCAGGGCTTAGCCCTCTACCAGTGGGCTCGGCGCCTGCCTCAATCATTGGAATGGAATGTACTTGTGTGGCAATGTCATGAGGCCAGACTTCATAAGTAGTGGATCCAGTAGCAGTAAATGAGCCGACTCTGCACAGTTTTAGTCCCCAGAGTACTTCAAATAATGAAGTTGAGTGACATGTTGATGTCGTAAGGAGCTAACGAGAAAATGCCTCATTTGAATACAAGTGTGTAGATGGTTCCTTCAGTTATAGCGTTCTGAAATCCCAAGACATATGAACCTACGGAAAGTTACATTACAACATATGTATGAGAAACACGTACATATGAATTTAAGAAAAGGTAGCAAGGAAGCTCTGAGATTTTGGTGAAATTTAGCAGAGAAAATTGTCCCTACTTTATTGCATTTTTGGTTTCGAGTTTTCATTTAATTGGCGTCTTAAATTCCTATCATAACTCAGCAAAACTCCTCTCGTGGACGTGCAAGGAACGTAAGAAAAACACGGTCGCAAGGGACAGAATTATATCTTGTCTCTAAGTTTAATACAGACCTAAGAAGGCAATTTATTTTTCAGAAATTCTAATAAGAAACGTCATAAATCATTAATATCATTCGCGGTGGTTCGTGCTGCATCAGTTCGCATAAAATAGAATCTTTTTGGCCGTCGTTTTAGTGTAAAACTAGTTCTACATCTACGTATCCTAATTAGTGTTTTGTTCGCAAAACAAGACGACTGCCTTAAAAAAAACCCAACCCCACAGCTCAACTTTAAACAGTACGCCTCTCAGATGATCCTCATCTCGGCTTACCACTGCTGTGATGTTCTTCCTCAGTCCTCATAGGCAAACCATAAAAGAAATATGAACCAGGCTACAACTGAGATTCCATCGTTTCTTATTCGCTACTTCTGTAACACTTCATTACCTCAATAAATTATGACGAAGCAACGTGACAATATATCACATAAAAAAGCCAGATATTAAATGAAAAGAAACCAGCGCCTCTTTCTGTACCAGAAAGGGGGAAATTTCCGTACGAAGTTGTGTTTTTGCCTCAAAATTTTTTACACATTCCCACCAGTATCCGACTGCCAGTAAATAAAGGGCTGTCATCACTAACAGTACACAACAGATTCCTTACGGCTTTGGTTGCATAGCGTTGGGATTTCATCTCAAAGAAAACTGATGCGTATGTGCATGTTAGAATGCACTTCTCCAATAAATATTAGAATATAGCACATCTGACTTGACGATTGGTCTAGGAGAGAAGTTTTTTTGTTTGACTATGGCGTATAAGTATTTAACTGTGCTCATCTCCTTCAAAAGCAGCAATTATATAACTACATTTTATAGGATCCTAACATATTACTGGGACAGGATGTACATTTTGGCGGATCCCAGTGGCAGCGCGGTCTAAGGCGTAGGTCTGCGGCCGAGCACTTGCTGGGATCGTGGTTTCGAATCCCACCGGGGCATGGATGTTTGTCTCTTGTACAGTGTTTGTGTTGTCAGGTAGAGGTCTCTGCGACGGGCCGATCCCTCATCCAGAGGAGTCCTACCGACTGTGGTGTGTGTTTGAGTGTGATCAAGTGAAAATAAAAACCTTCTACACCTACTGTGAACAAGATGGTAGAAGAGGGAAGGAATACGAAACGAAACGATGTACATTTTGTTTAATCACGGACTTTAAAATGCTGCCTTAAATTAATTAGTATTCAATTTTACCTTGTCATTCTTCCTTTGGTGCTTCCACTTGTCACTTTCTATTGATCTCCTTGTTAATGACCCAGCTAGGCCGAAACATTTTGTAGGTACAAAAAATAGTTTGGAATTCCCAGTCTCGGGGTACGTAGTTGATTTGTTTTAAAGAGGAAATGGACATTGATGTTAAGTTCCACCCACTAATGATGAAGGAGAGTGTTAAGTTTTCCTCTTTTGCCGCCAACGAAATAGATCTCTGATACAGATTATTTGGGCCCCAGAGCCAGGCTGAACGTTAGCGAAGAAAAAAAATGCCAGTTTTTTTTTTCAGGATCCCCAGTTGTGGAATGGAAGTGGAAAGATACGCCATACAAAGCAGCTCGTTCGTACCAACCTAACCTTGCACCACATTCAGGTTTTAGAAATAAACACGCTGGCGGCTAAGTCACGAAGTTAGGTTTTATTTCTGGGGAACCATGCACGTACTTATTTCTCCCTCCATATTCAAAGCCGAGCAAACAAAGTTATTGGTACAAATATTACAGTTGGTGTCTAGGAAATACTACTAACTTCAGGTGTGTTCAGTTTCAGAATTACCACTTATTTTGTATTTCTATAGACTTTTATTTTTCATTGAGTCTATATGATTTTGGTACTCGAGAAAACTGCAAGCCCAAGAACCAATCACGTCTTGGTCGTTCAGTCCGAGGCACTTCCGAAGCCAGATGTAGTGGCAGGTCGCCTTCAAAGACATAAGAGTAGCTATGTCAGGGTACAGTAGCCCTGGAGCAGTGTAGGCGAACGACTTTAAGACAAGCGCATTGTCATGATAATTAAAGGCTGCGAGCGCCATTTATACTGCATGCACAGTAGTTTCCTAAGAAAACTCACGCATGTTGGTAGCTGACGATAATCTAAGTACAATCGCAAGATCGTATTTCCACATCAACTCCCGTGCAAACGCGACACTGCCTGACATACGTTTGACGTCCAGCGGTTTGTGAGTTCCAGTTGTCCACTTCGGATTTTGGAGCAGGAAGGACCGGTCCCCGAAACATGATCGAGACAACTGTACCAGTGCGACCGTGAAGCTAGACACGTATTTACTTCTAGAATTAACAGTGCAGTTCATTTTGCAGAATCTAATGCTAGCAGTGACATGTAGAAAATACGATTGTGTCTTAAGCTTTAATTGCCATTCACATAAGACCGTCCTGGAAGTTGTATTCGTGATTAACGAGTTTGTTAAAACAGATTCAGTTTCCCTCGTTATACGCGACAGTAAAAAGATGCCATACAATATAAAACAACTATGCTCACTTACAAATGTGGCCTAATCTAATTATTGTGGCACGAAATGTAAACGTTACATCGCTAAGACTTCCATCATCTTAGAACAGAGAGTACTACTTCGTGTGCATGAGATATAGAACGGTTATGCCGCCACGACTCGACCTCCAGAGCCGTGATTTGTAAACGGGGTGCACCGCTTACAGGGAGGCTTTAAAATTACAGACTTTAAGGCGTGTATCTAGTGTAGTGTATTGGTGATGTAACCACGCAAAATTTATTTTTCTAAATTTTATATTTGAGTGTTAATGTTGCACTTTGAATTTAAGTTTGGATTGAAGTTGGGATGAGTGGGTTACACGTGCTAACAACAGGAAGGCTGTATCATATTTTATTCCCTCAGTAACAGCAACTATTTCTTGAGTTTGCGTTACGCTGTTGTTAAGCGAGCTGTAAAGCACTGATCTATTAAGTTTGGGAGCGCGTGTGTGCTGTTCGCACCGACACGCAGGGGCCTTTGTTCATCCAACTTCCATCGAGGATAGAAGCAGAAAATCAGTGCTAGAGGACAACGTCCAAAGTGAGCTTGGTAGCTCTTATCTTCCTGTTCATACCAGGTGAGCGGTGTGCGATGCATCCGTTGCCTTGCAATTTGTGGTAGAAATTTGAGTTATATTTCATTCTTTTATTCCAAATTCGGAATTAGAATCTTAAAATGGGTTAAGTAATACATGAAGATGATCCAGCCTAGTGTTCTTACTAAACCCCCCTCACTAGATAGAAATTGGGTAAAAATGTCAATTTGTGTTTCCTTTGGGTATTTGTGTAGTAGTTCAGAAGAACATATATTACACATATTTTATGCAGAAAATGTAACCGGTGTTCAGTCTGTGGTCCGCTGGGACGCAAGCGTCAGGAAGTGAAGTTATATCTTGACCCAAATACCTCCATGGATAGACTGTTGAATATTTGTGAGAATAGGTAAACTATGATTGGGAATTCGGTAGTTTAAATTCTGTTGGATTTGGCAACTTACGATAGCGCAACTTTGGCAGATATAATAACAACCAGAGTAATGAGCTTTGAGGCTACCATTTTAGTATTATTACGTAAGCCTAATCGGAATTCAGACACAGATGGATTGTTAACTGTGAAACTTGGATAGGTGGTAATTTGAACAATTTAGATTAACATTCCCATAGGTGGAGGCAGTGAAGCTTTAAGTAATTGTTCAAATATGAGATATCAGCTAAATTATATTTGGGACTTATTTTGAGGAATAGCAGGTGTCAGTAATCTGCTTGAATTACAAAACCAACTGGTGGCAGCACTACTATAAGTAGAGTAAAGGCAGACCCAGCGGGAGCCTTGTGAAGCTACGTTACCAGTTAGGCCTTTGGGAAGGCGCTACAAAGTAGTGGCATCAGTGTATCTGCCCATACGCACGGTGTCACTACCCAAAATTGGTGGCAGTGGTCGGATCATCGCCGGCCACGCCGCTACACTAGATATGTCTCATCACATAAACAAGTAACACCTGCTATTTGTAACTGCATCAAATGCGGCTTCGATTTCTTAACATTAATATATTTAACCACACACTCTACGCTTTGTACGGTTCGCAGACTTTAGCAATTAATTATTTGCAGCAAACGGGCAGCAGGCACTACTGCCACGTGTAAAAATGTACTCAAAAATACGTGTATTCCACACTGTGGTGTACCATTCAATACTACATTATTTTATTTTACCACTACCTCTGTGTTGGCACTGAAATAAGTTTTGTGTGAGTGCTTCTGAATAGAAGCATATAACACTACAGAAAAGTGCACGAAAGCCCGAAAGGTATTTGAACTTAATTCCACCAACCTGCTGAAAGACTGCCTGTGTTCCTGTTATTACATGATGTTCCAGTCTGAAATTCAATTGCTGGAGGGCTAATGCTTCCTGGTTGATTCAGACAATGGTTTCAAGAGGCGAAGGATCTTACCATGATGAGGTTCATCATGATGACGATTGTCTAGTGAATGTAAGGGGATCTATTCTAGATTCATGCGGGCGATCCTGGGGATAAGGGGGGTGAAAGGAATTACAGGGAAGGAAAAAAATAAACATACAGCACTCATCGACTGGGGTAGAGAAAAATAAAGAATCCGCCCCTCTTGACATCTGAGGGACTGTCAATGTGGAGCCAGTTCCGAGCAGATGGAGTGTCCAAATAGGATATTGTTCAGATTAATGCTACAGAAAGGTTGTACGATATATGTTGTTTACCAGTTAAACAACCGGGTATTTAGACAACACACAATCAGCAGAAATGCAGGATAATAACTTTTCTGGTGCATGAATTAATGCTACTTCATGTGTGTTATTTACGAATGCTTTACACGATTAATGCCATGAAGATAAAAGGCCTACAACGTCACACCTTTGCCTTATGAAGTAGGTCTATGAATGTTTAACAGCGAAAGCTTCTGAAACTCAACAGAAGTATTAATCTTACAGCTACACCGATAGCGTAAGCGGCATAGGGACTCGCTACGTGCCGGACGGTCCGGGTTTTGAACCACGGTGTAGGCGAGGATTTCGGTAAGTGTCCAGACCGTTCCCGAGGCCCACCCAAGACCCCTGTGAAAAGGGTGCCGGGTCTACTTCCCTGCGGTAAAGCAGCCGGGGCGTGGTGTTGACCACCCACCCACCCCCATACGTACGTACGGTATGCTTTCTACACTTTTTCGCTGCGTACACCATCGTTATCTCAGCACTGACCGAGACGGTCAGAAAATACGTTGCGTGGTTTATAATTTTGAAAATAAAGAACCTACATGTGATGTAAACTGGTGTCGAACTGTCAATCGTAGAGCCTGCCAAACTCCGTTCGTTGACCCTGACTTCTCAAGCTTAGCGCGCCGAGATAACTTCATATCCGAGAGGAACAGAAAATTTTAAAGTTTCCTGAGTTCATCCAAGGCAATGAATTGCATTTTTTATTGGCAAGCCAGAGTCTTGGACCATAATGTTGCACAGATGCACACAGCCGAAATTTATTGTGTAGGCTTAGCAGCGGCTGGCCCACGCTCGTACTTGTTTGGAAACCACGTCTAGAGCAGACCAGGACTGACTACCTTACCTTGCGTCTTTTTATGTGCCTCCTTAGTCCTTCTATATCAGTGATTGGCCGCTTTAAGCGCTTTGCAAATCCCTCCCCTGAAACATATGAATCAATGTCCGAATCCCTTTATAAAATATTTTGCCCATGAGTATTTCCTTAGGTATATTATGTATCTCTTTCCTTCCTTCCGGAAAACCAATTACATGTGGCTGACCAAATACAGTTAAATTTCTAGGTTGAACTTCATTAATAATATTAGTTTTGAAATAAAAAATAGAACGGAGGTGACTGTAACACCCTACATCAGCTATGCAATTTCAAAAGACTACATACACATTTTCCAACTAAAAAGCAAAAACATCGTAAATATTTATTATTTTATGCCAGTTTCTCTCCAAATAACACTGCAACACAGCACTCGTAACATTACAAGTGCAATTCAGAGTCTTGAAACAGTTGGCATTAGGCTGAACCGTAATGCGGTTTTGAAACCACTGGCCATGGTGAATGCTGTGTAGCAGAGACACGTTCAGATCAACATTGCAGCCAAGATTCCCGCCTGATGAAATACCGTAAGTCCCTGTAATCTCAAAACAGTATAAAAATTATGTTGCAAATATTCATCCACGTACAGAATTGCGCATCTGTACATAGCCACGAGAAATTCTTTACCAGGTAGTGCAACTGTATAGTCCGAAGCATCAGAATTAAAAATGTCATTAATAAAAAAAGTTTTGCTTATCACGACATTGTGCTTGATCACAGTGGCCTGTTTATTGTGGCAGTTACTTTTAATTTTCATTGAAACGTACCTAAACTTAAGGGTATTTATTGAGTTGTGGTACATTCTTTACGTCAGTCCGTGTCCGTATTATCGGCAGGTTCCTGCGTAGCACAAATTCTTTAAATATAAACCTATTTACATTGGTCAACTCATTATACTAACCAGACTCTGCGCTACTACTCTTTCTCCATCATTACAGTCTTTCCCCGGCTCTTGAAGAAAGTTCTCCTCTTCTCACTTGTTTCACTTATAGCCTCTAGAACAGGCAATGCCCTGCTGAATTTTGTTTCCTGTTTGTATTCAGTTTTCAATCAGGTATTTCCCAGTAATTTGTCAATTACTCTTTTGCAGTTTAATACTTTCCTTCCACCAATGCACACGCTTATTAGAGGCCGCAGTTCCTCTAAGACACAGCTTTACTCTAGAGGTGAAATGTCAGCTTCACCTCAGGAGAAACAATCGCCGGCACACATTGGATAAGTGGCTAGCAATTTCCCACATCTTGTCCCGGTGCCCCTGCTGGAAATCGACGCCCGACTCCTCTGCCGTTCAGCCTCGCCACTATACTGACTGGGATATTGTGGCTCTCCTGTACAGGCTTAAGGACAACAGCTAGCCCGTACGACAAAGTATAATCGAGTTCTATACGCATATTAAATGTTTTGCTGTTTGTTGCCCCACATATGTACCTATCAAAAGCACGCTTTATATAGCGTCAATTTTAGGGCCCAGGATGATTTAGATATCAACTGCAAAGACCGTGTAGTGATATTACAGCCTGTTTCTAAGTGTAACACAATATTATCCATATGGGATAGAGTTAAATCATGAAAAACTTCAGCATTGCCCTTCGTGTTTTGAAGATACTTGAATCGCCGACACATAGCTTAGGCGGTTAGTGGTAGGAGTCTCACCAAGGCGACACCTTTCGATAGCGGGACAGTCCACGTGGGATTTGTGGTGGACAAAGCGATACTGAAGAGGAATTTTTTCCGAGTGCTTCAGTTTTCTCCTGTCAGCATGAGTCCACCAATGTTCCGTAATCATATTTCATTCGTCTACAATCGACTCTATATAATTTCACCAATTTACGGCGTCTTAAAGGAAAACACTTCCGTCTCTGCCTCTCTTTCGCGACGAATGTTGTTAGGAATGTAGTCCTACAGTCGTGTGGTATGTGACTTACAGTCTGTGTACTTATACGGTGAACCGTACAAGATACGCGGTGTGTCACAGGCTCTAACTGCCTGTTAGTATTCCGCACATCTAGACAAATACCGACCTAGATTCCTCTAGACGATAACAGGAGAGAGTTATACACTTTGCACTTTTTTGAACTTGTCATTCCACTTCTGAGTTTAACGAAGACAAACATAACAGGCTAATGACCTCTTGTGAGATTTTAAACAATTACATTGACAGGAACATTTGGCAGGAACTTAACCCGAATTTCGACTTTAATTGTAGACGCCTTTACTTTTATTTATATGCACCAACTACAAACATTTCATTTAGGTCAACGACATAATTTGTGGAACGAGAATGCTGTACGTGAGAATACTTTAATTGAAAGCGAATGCTCTCAAGAAAAAAAAGCCGAATGTCACATTCATTCTGATATAGTGGCTTGATGCTTCACAGATGATATATGAATCCCTTCAGTGATACACATTGAACATAGCGTGCCTTAGAAGTTCCATCATCGTAAGCCAAGGATGGACAAACCGCGCCAGAATACAAATCTACGGGGATTTATGGTTGTAATTTTCATTTCTGCTTCCCTTCTATAAAGTCCCTCTTTTGAATCTTGGATGCCCTGCCAAAGATATTCTGTTTAGTTTTTCATGGTTTCTTTCTGTCTGTCCAAACCAATTCGGGGATATTGCCTTAAACTGGGCAGCGACATCCATCTTGGCTGCATGGCTTATGGACACAATACAACCAGTGCACCGAAAAACCTCCTTAGATAAGCCAATATTATAAATCCAGATGTAACATAGAGGTACAAACATTAGGTCTGTTGCAGTTACTGTCCAGTGCCTTATTTCATTATAGCGTACTCTTCACGATATTTCGAGAGTTTACTGTACTCTCATCCTTCAAATATCGATTGTCATTACATTGATATATTTTTATTTTTTTACCTTTTTACCTTTAGATTACTAGAGAACAATAACACAATTCTAGGTGTAACGACAACAGAATAACTTAAAATGTGAATATAGCCAACACCAGAATCGTCGTGTACTGGCATATCAAATACATTTCAGACTGCGGACATTGTTAAACATAATGTTGGTATAAAGACTGAAATATTAAGAAAACTATTACAGAATGAAGCCATACCTGGTTGGTAATAGCTTTATATATGCCGAAGATATTACTCCTGAGACGAAATTTGCAGACTGATATTCGTCAGTGATACAGGTTAATGTAATTATTTCATAGGCTGGAGGGAACAAATCCAGCCAAAATATCGTAAGCTCTTGAAAACTCAGTGCGTTCATTAAAAATGTCGACTGAAGAAGTGTGTGACGTGTCAGGCAAATCATCCAGAAAAAGATGTTTTCTGTTCCAGCACACGAAGTCCTAATTTGTATGTTGTTATATGACTTGTGTTGGCGGAAGACACTGAAAATGTTGGGTGCATCTGAAATCTTGTGTGTATCGCAAGAGAAGTACAGGCTGTTAATGATAATATATGTAGTGAAGCGTAAGGCAAAACTGCAGAATGATACACGTGAGGTCACATATATAAAACAGCGGCTGAACGTGGTCCTTCGGCGCCGAAGGGAATCGACGACGGCATTACCTACTGTAAGCAACCCTAATTTTGTTCTTTGCCTGTTCCTGTAATTTAATGTACCGTGTTCTTTCAATTACGTTTGCGTTAGCGACGTTACTGAGAAGATGGCTTCTTAGGGTGATGTAAACTAATTAGTTGGACATTTTTGAAGTTGAAAGCCTATTTTATGGAAAATTTGGAACAAGAAACGTGATGATAATAATATGCCTCGAGGTCGCCCTTTGGGTCTCCTCAATAAGCAAGGCTGCAGCTTCCGGCCAACAGGCTAGTGCTGTCAGCCTTTCACGCTGAACGGCAACTATGGGCCTTCTAAGAAAGTGTGGATCAACTAGCACATAACTCAGTCTACTGTATGACAGCAGAATATCTTTTACCGAAAATATTCTAAAGGCGTAATAAAGTTCAGTTATTACAACGTACCTTTCTTGCAAATAAACTTATTATATTGTAAACATTGTCACAGGAAGGAAAGTAATTTGACCGCTCACATAGAGCCTTACAGTTATCTCTGCCTATAAAGAGATGAGTGACTCTAAACTTTCTGCCTAAATTTAAAATTGCTTCTGAATGGTATAAGTTGTTGTTGTTGTTGTTGTTGTTGTTGTTGTTGTTGTTGTCGTCGTCGTCGTCGTCGTTGTTGTTGTCGTCTTCGTCGTCGTCGTTGTTGTCGTCTTCGTCTTCGTCGTTGTTGCCGTCTTCGTCGTCGTCATTGTCGTCTTCGTCGTTGTTGTCGTCTTCGTCGTTGTTGTCGTCTTCGTCGTCGTCATTGTCTTCGTCGTCGTTGTCTTCGTCGTTGTTGTCGTCTTCGTCGTCGTCGTTGTCTTCGTCGTTGTTGTCGTCTTCGTCGTCGTCGTCGTTGTCTTCGTCGTTGTTGTCGTCTTCGTCGTCGTTGTTGTCGTCTTCGTCGTCGTCGTTGTTGTCGTCTTCGTCGTCGTCGTCGTCGTCGTTGTCGTCTTCGTCGTCGTTGTTGTCGTCTTCGTCGTCTTCGTCTTCGTCTTCGTCTTCGTCTTCGTCTTCGTCTTCGTCGTCGTCGTCGTTGTTGTTGTTGTTGTTGTTGTTGTTGTTGTTGTTGTTGTTGTTGTTGTTGTTGCAGCAGCAGCAGGAGTAGCAGAGGTGAAGTTGTTGCCCCTGTCCTTAGTTAAGCATCACGCCAGGAAGGCACGTGGAGGAGTGGAAGAGGCAGGGTAGTTACTTTCGAAAACAGGAAATGTCTTGCTTCTGCTAGGTATGGAATTGTCTCCTAGGTTTACCATCCCATAGCCTAATCACTCTACTGACTAAGCTGTGGCGACAAATTGTAGTGTTCCGCAAATTCCAACAACCTGAATATATTTTGGCCACTTCAATGTCGTTTATATATTCATAACCTATACAAGAAAGATCCACTTTAATCGCGTCCTCCCACCTACGTTAAGGTCCCCAATTCGTTCCTTTCATTAAGGTCTTTCACAAAAAATTCAGTAGGAACCTATTATTTCCTCCATGCTACACATACCGCCCATCAAATCTTTCCTCATTTTATAAACCACATTAGATTATTTGTGTTAGAACGCTGCAGCTTATTATTATGTAATTATCTTCTAACGACACCCTTACAAATCCTTAATAATTACTCTTTTGCATTACTTAAAAGTTACTAACAATTTTTAGACAAAGACGGTAAGATACGTATAAAACGAAAGACGAATTCCGAAACATTCGCGAACAGTGATATAACCTACTGGACTATTTTCATGTACGCTCAGCTCAAGTGCAGGTGGCGACAGTTTGGTGAGGTTCTGACGTATATCTTTCTTTATAACCCCCGTATTGAATTCAATGGGAAAGAAATGAAGAAGAAAAAGCATTATTTTATAATTTCTAAAGTTCCTGACGTAAGCAGTGCAACATATCAACTATAAAGTTATGGCCCGTGAAACAAAATGTTATAGCCCGGATAATATTTCATGCCCTATGCACACGTATTACAAGCTGTGTCTTATTATAGAAAGACTGGGCGACTGCCATCTGTGGCAACTCATGCGACAGACACCGAGGGTTACTTCTCACCGTCACCAATATGCCCTTTATGGGGGAGTAAAAATGCTTTCTTTTTTTGTTAGCAAAGGAATTCATCCCTCACAAACGAAATGGCTTTATACCTGCAGAAGGAACACATCTGTGCTTCAATGGGAAAATCAGTAGTCAGAGTTGACAAAAAATTTAGGGCAACAAAAAAACGTCAGATTTAATAACGTTGTCAAGATGAGCGTATTACCATAATTGATGTCCTAGATTACTACAGCGATCCTGGATTAAACCTATGGGTCATTTAGAGTAACTGCTACGCCTCGTGTTAGCCTTGTTCGATCGATTAAAGTAACTACGCAACTGCTTCTAGCCAAAGAAAGATTCATACTGGTGCGTGACATGGTTATCCAAATGAAGTCTTACAGAGAACTGTAAGCATCTTCCAGGCAATTACATTCTTATGAGACTTCATTACTTACACCGATGGACATAATATTGCACCAACAATTACTGTTCGCCGATCCCAGTGGCCGCGCGGTCTAAGGCGTAGGTCTGCGGCCGAGCGCTTGCTGGGATCGTGGGTTCGAATCACAGCGGGGGCATGGATGTTTGTATCCTGTACAGTATTTGTGTTGTCAGGTAGAGGTCTCTGCGACGGGCCGATCCCTCGTCCAGAGGAGTCCTACCGACTGTGGCGTGTGTCTGTGATCAAGTGGAAATAAAACCCCTGTACACCTGCTGTGAACAAGTAGGTAGAAGATGGAAGGGCTACGAACGAAAGAACAATTGCTTTTAAATAGGCAGAAATAAATAGAAGGTTCAAATACAGCGCACGATATCTAGATCCTATTTTGATTTCTCTCAAGATCAACAAATAAAATAGGTTTATAAGATCGCAGGGCACCTCGCGTTACTAAAATGCGCTATTCAGTTCTTCTCGACTTTCTTATACATTTGTATTAGAGATTGCGCATGAGTACAAAACACGAATCTGAAGGAATTAGAGCACAATCGTATACTGACTGGGATTACATTAATTGCTTGCCTTGTATTCGGAACAAAACTGGAATAACCTGTCGGTCTGCAGAGACCAAAGGCACAACAACTCTTTTCACACTTAATGGAAGTCGACCAGAACTGTATAGAACGTCAGTAAAAAAAAAAAAAGGCAAAATTGTCCCTGCAGTCGCCATAAAACTACGTGGGGGGAGTGGAGGTAAGCGCCAATCATTCTTAAAGTCAGCACTAGATGGACGTGAACGGTCAGCCTTACGCCTCTGCCGCTGTACTTCCAGGGAAAGAGCCTCGTGTAGCCATCGAAAAGGAGGCTGGTGTGGGCCCCCGCACGAGTTTGGATGTTTTGGAGAACAGAAGAAACTCCCACCCCTACCGGATTGCGAGCCACAACCTCTTGGTCCTTCAGCCAGTAGCCGAGTCACGATGCATATCACGTTATACAGCGTGAAGCAGTTCAGTCAACATCGATGTTGCTTATGGCTCGGCTGATGCTGAACTCTACGGAGGCCTGCTATATGAATAGCCGTAACTATCACATTACCGTTACTACTACTATAAATGAGTAAGATATGAAAATCTGAGGTCACGTAACTTCACAGGATGCGGTGTCATTTTATTTAAGACTTACAGTTGTTTCTTCAGGCTTTGTAAATAAATAAATAGATAAATATTCTGCAGTGTTATACTGTTATAAATAACTGGATCAAATATAAAACCGCTCTCTTTTTGCATTATATCCTACAAACAAGAACAATTTTACCATAATATTGCTCAAATCAATCCAGCAGACGACACTGAACACAGACTTCCGTCTCAGCACACGCTTAGAGCTGCAGTTTTTTAAATTATTATTTTGGACTTGTGAACAAAGAGCCGGAGAACTTTCGTGGTGATTATTATCTTCCATGTAATAAAATCATTCAGTACCATTATTACGTGTATTCGATATATACTAAACAGCACGCCTAAATGACAACAAGTCGTTGTACTATCACCAGTGCACGTAACATGCCACCTTTCCCAAATAACGCAATCGTCATCGCTGCCTTAACACAGAAGAGTAACTCGAAGGGACAGACGCCAAGAACTGCAGTCTTATTTACATTAACCCTTTAAAGACGAAGCCCGTCTGTTTTATATACGGACTCAGTGCGTACCGCGCTGTAAACACCCTCCACTTCGGTTATAAAAACCAGTCTCTTAATGTTTTATAAGGCAAAAGTTGCTGTTTGTTCTGAGATCCGTACAAAACATATAAACGCAATGTGGGCACCACGTAGAATTTTTTAATGTTAAACCTGGTGGTATGTAAAGTTACCGCTAGGCTTTGAAAGGTTAAACAGAAGAGGTGGTCTGCTGAATGTATCGTACTTAGGTGGCTCATAAGTGTGTGTGTGAGTGATGACGGACATTGTTCTGCACGAGCAAACAGGATGAATCTCTTTTTAGACACTGGCCACTGGAATGTAACAAAATGTACCGTTCCATGGCAGCTTCCAGTCAACGTTGATTCCACAAAGTCTGGTAATAAAGTCCTTCCATACAGTAACAAAAAGTCATGTTGTTAGATTTCTCCATAAAATTCCAACTCGACAGTGAACAGAGACGTAACAAAACACTAAGCCTTTATAAAAACGTAGTACATAACGGTACGTAGTATAACGGTATGTCCTTTCCTCTCAGAGGCCGACCTTGGAAACCCGTCTCAATTTTACCCGGTAATCGCTCAAATACACCATTTCCTGGGTACAGTAGTGCTCCCCTGACAATCGCCAATAGCTACAACACGGCACGGCACAGGCAAAGAGAAGGGGCTCATTAATTCCACTCAGGTAGCTGCAACAAGTATTTCGCAATTATCAAAAACAGATTTTTCCCCTTGGTGCGACAGTCCCTAGAGGCCCAGGGCCTCCTCTTTGTCAAGGCTTGACGATCACACTTAGACACACCACACTTGGTAGGACTCCCCTTAACGAGTTATCAGCCTGTCGCACAGACCTCTACCTGAAAATACACAACACTCACAAGAGACAGATATATCCATGCCCCGGGCGGATTTCGAAACCTCAATCCCTGCAAGCGAGCGGCCACAGATCGACGGCTTAGACTGCGTGGCCACTGGAGTTGGCTCAAAAAATTTAGTAGCACGAATCATCGAAAGTAGAAGACAAAATTAACGATAGCAAAGGAAAGAAATCTACTGGGGAATCGAAATACAATACAGGATGGCATGCAGCAGAATCGCAAATGGCTACTTCATAGAAGCGTAAAAAAATAACGGTATAAAAATACAAGTAGCAGCAATAAAAGGGCTGCATGGAACGACGACGCAGAGCTTTTGTTTGCTAGAAGAGTATCGCGTCCTGATGAATGGCAACCATTACAGTGTTAGATTTACGAGACGTGCAGAAAAATGAGCTAGAATTAAGCGGGTTGGTTCAGTGTAAACGCCTGACCCATTGAGAAGGCAGCACGCTTTTCGACTGCCGGTTATTGGATTTCCTCCGTTTTTCCAGCCAGTGAAGGATTATTACATATACTACGCACTACGGCACAAACTGTGGATATGTTAAACTGATGATCAAAAGAAGAGTAATGAAATTTGCAGGACTGATAGCATAAGTGATAATTTACTTACGGCTGTCAAGGATTGTAATTTCATAATTTCTTTGCTTATAATGCCCATAAAATCTGGATAAAGTGCATGATAACTCATAATATCATTCTAACAAAAAGTACTAATTTTATTCGTATGGTTTGTATGTTTTATTGTAGAGTATAATATTAAAAGTAAGACCATTTCACTAAAAATCGACCATCTTGTGCTCTCGGCAATTTTTGTAAATCCTTAATAATTTTAATAAAGATTAAACCCGTTGAAAATGAGCCTATAGATTCCAACAATATCAGGCTGCATGAAAGAACGGATTATGAGTTGTATTTGACGGAAATTGTTCAAACAAACGTGGTGAAGTTGATACAGCGTTGCGATCGGAAGAACAGTGCTCCGTTCAGTAAAGCAAACGCATGATTTTGGTTTATGATAGAATCGGAAACGTGTACATTGTTTATGAATATCCTGAACACTCTTCTTATCGAAGAACACTAATCACCAACAAATGGCCAAAGAGAGTTTTATCATCAATCGTAACACACTCCTACATGTTTCGACCCTGCTGGGTCATCTTCAGGGAGAACTTTTTTGTTATCTTTACACTAAGGTTGCACTTTCTCACTCAACTATAAAGTGCAACCTTAGTGTAAAGATAACAAAAAAGTTCTGCCTGAAGATGACCCAGCAGGGTCGAAACATGTAGGAGTGTGTTACGATTGATGATAAAANTAAATTCTGGTGCTTTGTCGGTTATTTTTAGATGTCGTGCGGTTGTTGTAAACATGGAGTGAGGGAATTAAATATGGTGATTTGGAAGACGGAGAGAAGAACTTAGGATGACCAGCTTTAAGGTCTCCTAAAATTCAGCTGGCTGGACGGAGGAAAACCACGAGATAATTTGTCACAATTGATAGTAAGATACTCTGGCCGAAAATACTTTAGGTTAATGAACTTCAGGACAGGCTTTTCTCATGAAATCACATTAAATGATAAGAAGAGTTTAATGTGTTCCATGTCCGTGCACTATATTATACAAAAACACTAATCACCAACAAATGGCCAAAGAGAGTTTTATCATCAATCGTAATACACTCCTACATGTTTCGACCCTGCTGGGTCATCTTCAGGCAGAACTTTTTTGTTATCTTTACACTAAGGTTGCACTTTATAGTTGAGTGAGAAAGTGCAACCTTAGTGTAAAGATAACAAAAAAGTTCTCCCTGAAGATGACCCAGCAGGGTCGAAACATGTAGGAGTGTATTACGATTGATGATAAAACTCTCTTTGGCCATTTGTTGGTGATTAGTGTTTTTGTATAATATAGTGCACGGACATGGAACACATTAAACTCTTCTTATCATTTAATGTGATTTCATGAGAAAAGCCTGTCCTGAAGTTCATTAACCTAAAGTATTTTCGGCCAGAGTATCTTACTATCAATTGTGACAAATTATCTCGTGGTTTTCCTCCGTCCAGCCAGCTGAATTTTAGGAGACCTTAAAGCTGGTCATCCTAAGTTCTTCTCTCCGTCTTCCAAATCACCATATTTAATTCCCTCACTCCATGTTTACAACAACCGCACGACATCTAAAAATAACCGACAAAGCACCAGAATTTACTCGAATATTGAAATCATATTACAAGCCATGAACAAGCGTCAGGCCTGTATTTGAGACCTGCTGGTGGGTAAGATGTGTCAAAATTCTCGTTAAGCAGGAAGCATATTCCATGTTTGGAGCACGTGGGTAGAGCAGCGGGAGGCTTATAAATCTTGGAAGATTGCCCTACCACACCCCCCCTCACCCCCGCGCGTCCCACACTTCATTCTGTGTAAGTCTGATCCTCCCCTTCCCCTAAGAATGATTCACCCTCACCGTTCTGCTTTCTGTCTAATATATGTACCGTAACATTATGGTATTGTTATCGAATTTAATCACCTCGGATCTTGTTTTAAGTAATTAAGGAGGATGATAATGGTGGAGCATGTGGCACGTATAAGGAAGAAGAGAATTAATTTCATACAAGACTGTGGTGGGAAAAAACTGAAAGAAACAGCCCACTTGGAAGATTTAGGTGTAGACTACAGGATAATATTAAAATGTATCTTACATACACAGAATGGAATTTTGTGGACTAGATTCATTGCTCAGGATAGGAGGGTTGTGGTGGGGAAAAACTGAAAGAAACAGCCCACTTGGAAGATCTAGGTATAGACTGTAGGATAATATTAAAGCGTATCTTACATACAGAGAATGGAATATTGACTAGATTCATCTGGCTCAGGATGGGGACAAAAATTATTCTCAGGTGTGCTTCTGACATTTTATTTCGCTTTCGTCCAACTGGAGAAGACAAAGTAACTTCACTTTGTAATCCTGCCTTAACTCAGATGGTTGAATGACTGGACGAGAAAACGTGTTTTGCAAGATGTAACACAAGAAGTGCCTACTTTTTACAGTAAATGCCAACATGCGGGCAAGAAGGACACAACAAGTTTCGGAAGCGTGGGGGAAACAGGGGACACAGCTGACCACGTGAATAACATTATGGTTCAGAATTAAGTTTCTGCAATTTACTCGATGGTGAAAGAAGTGGGAAACAAATTATTCATTTTAAAACTACTTAATAAGTGACATATCTAAAGCTTTATGCTACAGCAGATTAACGGCAGTGGAGGATGCCTGGGTTCAGTTCTCGCAATGCATGCATGCGTCCACCCATCCAGGATGTTACCATTGTCCTCCTCCTCCTCCTCTTCCTCCTCCTAATCCTTCTCATTCTCCTTCTCCTCCCCCTCTACCTGCTTCTCCTCCTGCTTTCGACTTTATCACATTTACGTAGGTTGCCTAGCAACAAAGTCTATCCCCCTATCCCTCCGTCCAAAGTTCTACCACGCTATTCCTTTTTTCCACGTTACGGTTTCCCGAGCACGTTGTTCCGAATCTGATCTTGGTCTTCCACTTGGTATTTTCTTTTACTTTAATTTATAGAACCTTCTCTGGGATTCTAGTTTATCCAATTTTTAACAGGGTCCCTATCATTCTTTTAATGAGAATAGAGACACGTTTCTTAAACATTATGTTCATTTACTTCAATTACACAATAATAAGTTCCTGTCATGTCTTATTATCGGCCGTTAAACCGTACGTAAAGCAGATGACACGTGTTTTAAAGCACCTTGTCACGTTTGGGCTGGGATGGATTTAATTTCCATTGAGAACTGTGCTGGCGGGTGGGTGGAAAAACGGGTCTTGCCACCAAGTGTTCATTGTTAATGTAAAACTACTCGAGCCACGTGTGTAGGCCAGCTGTCGCCCTGCCTGTTTGTGACAACAGCATCTCCATACAATGAACACAGCTCTCCTACGTGCTGAAGAAACCTACAAATTCTGCTTGCTCCAGTGCTGTGTCCAACTTGACAACACATATTACAACACAAAACATACCACACCACGGTTCTTTCTTGGGAACATCGAAATTTGCTTAATTACTTTAAGATGCCATACCGAACCTTAACGCTTTTTAATGTCGCAGTGATTGGCGAAGACTTCCATGAATAAGGTCTAGCGGTAACAAGCCTGACTCATGTTACGAAAATTCAAATTTCAAATCCTAGACGAGTACCTGCCATTCTAACCAAGGGTATTCATAGCTTCCATGAGGCCGCTCAGGTGAAAAATTTTAAATAGGCCACAGCCGATTCTTCCTCATCACCACGATTTATCGTCCACTCTATGCCTACTGCACCCTTTTACACCCCATATAACACTAGCAGTCATCACAGTATCGACAGCAACTGTGTAAATATTTCATCAGTTATATCCGGGCAATGTTCCCTCTAAGCTGAGCTGCCGCCCAGTAACTGAAATGCTCTCGCGCACGGTGACTTGTTGCCACGCAGCTGGAGTTTTCTTATTATGCATATTACAAAAAACTCTTAAAAGTGCCACGCAGTCATCAGGTCGTGTAAAAAATTTTCTGCTCATAGCAGTAACAGGTCCGCGCAGCAGTAGCAAAAATTAGAGGGAAAGTTATCTGTTACGTATTTCGTTACATCCGAGGCTTCTTTCAAACCAGACTCTTCATTATCAAGGGCTTCATAAGGATTGGTATGAACATCTGAGTGTAGAGTTCACAATGCTGCGTATCCTAATAGTCATGTAAGTACGAAACGATTGAGAATTAATCAGTCCGTTTAAAATTTGCCGGTTACACTTCATTATTAACCAAGAAAGAATCTGGTATTTGAGGGAGGGTTACGATTAGTTAGCAAGTTCACACAAGGGTGTAGCTTTCAAAATCGAAGTGGTAGTAACATATTTATGATACCGTGCCGTGTGGTCCCTGGCAGCTGAATTCTCATTACATGAGGCGTTAAACAAGAAAGATCGCAACACCATAGAACATAAGAGGCAGTAATGGCTTCTGAGCTGTTCATTTCTTAAGTCATGTAATGACACTTCCTTAAATTAAGCCCATAAAATCTCTCAAAATTTCAAAGAGATAATCAATGGAGAAAAATCATGTTGTTAAATGAATTTGGCTTTGAAACTAAATTAAAATAAAACGTGCACAGAAGTTCTAGGTTAAGTGTACGAGCAGACGCGGCACCTTTATTAAAACAGACAAGACAATCACGAATGAATAACTGTGTCGAGAGGTATGGAATTTATCTGGGCCTTCAAAATATATTAATTTAAACAAAGTTGAAAAGACGAAAGAATGTTAGGCCTCTTATTAATGTTTCTTTTTATCAGCTCCTCGTGTTCCACTCTTCTGTGTAAAACGAAAGTATAATGCGGGACATGACTTTATGCAAGCCGACGTGTTGCTGGGTAGTTCCGATGGCTGTCAGTACTTGGATTACTGAATGATGCTTCGGGAATTGTACCGGTTACAAGCCTTCCGTTCTGAACACAGCTGAAGGGCAGGAACCTAAAATCATTAACGCAAATTACTTTCGGCCATGTATTATAATACAAGCATCTTAAGTCAAATTTTTCTGGGTCCAGGTAGGAAACAGGGCAAGCAATTCGCATGCAATTTTACGTCCAATAAGAAAAGTACGTCAGTCTACACACTGAACCTATCAAACAATAGTCATGACCGGTAACTTATTATTGAGATCTGGGCCAAATTTTGTGGCAAATATAATTTTTATTTTAGGAAGGTTACTTTACGTAAAAGTGTAAACGGGACGTACTATATTAAGGGAAAAACGTTCTTTTACCCCATGTTCTGTAGACAATTAATTTTAATTTGTAACCGTAAATGACTAATACTGTTTAGGAAAGCAATTTATTTTCAATCTATGCAAAAACAGAGGTTTAAATTGGTTAAGTATAAATTAAAGTATACCAAAACGGAATAAATACTGAGAAGATCTAGCTTCCCGGTACTTCAGAATATTTTGCCTGTATTTTCATTGCAATGCTTTGTGACAACTGAAGGAAGAATATGTTTGTAAGTGCTTGTATTTTCACTGACATTACTAATTTACAAGGTGGAGATGTATTGAAAACAGTGAAATAAATTTACATTTTGACTGATAATGCCGAAATTAATATCACACGTCCACTTCTAAGTAACTCGCCCTTGAACGGGCCTTAATGCGAGTGTATTTATATACAGCCTGTAGCGGTTGACTGAACATACCCTTTGTAGTCAGTTAATTCCCTGACAGATTTATGGCGTTTCAAAGGAATTTCTTCTATGTACCGAAATGGTTAAGCCGTTAAAATCCTGCGTCTCGTGTGGAGTCTACATCTCAGCACGTCCACGTCACAAACTTCCATCGAAGAGTGTCTGCAACACAAAGTAATATACGTTATAAGGCTATAAATACGTAGACTACAGATGCAGGTCAGACGAGTCTACCTGGATATTATGTAAAGATAAAATTGTTAAGGGGTATATAATGTACGGTAAGTTATTAAAATTCTGTAGAAAACTAGTTATTCTACTTACAATTTTACATTATTGTGTCTCGGCTGGTACTTTGATCCCCAGAGTACCACTAACAGCTGCTGTCAGAAGATAACACTCGACTGAAATGAAAATCACACTTAAATACGTGTAATTTACAAGTTCATTGTGTCATACTTTGGACCCTCTTTAACTAAGGAAAGAGGCATGTGTAGGATATACGTAAGAAATGTGGAACGTCCGTTGTCAATTGTCGGAATAAAGAAAACCGTTCGGGGAATGGCATTTGACATGTAATAAAACTGCACCAGACTTTAAGTGCATATTCAGAGAAGGAGGTGTGGTCATTGAGAGACTGCATACCTCTTTCTCAAATAACCGTTCCAAATTTATATTTTAATTGAAGATTTTTTTACTCTTAAATGAAAATGGCTCTCGAAAACTGCAGACTAACTTACATATCCACAGAACATCCTTGCTTGTAAATTATAGAATGCTTAACAATTTATGAAATGAGCAAGAGGAAATATAATCCTCTAACACATTTCTGTCTTCGGATTTTTCTACGTATTTAGTCAAATATTTATCATTCTTATCTTTTATCGTGCTCATATTTGGTAGACGTATTCCTTTTACTCCAAATTCAGCTTCAGGGTCACACCTAAACAGATGGTAAAAATGTTCTTGCAAATTAGGTTTTTCGGATTTCGCTTTAAAATATTAATTCTGTTAAAATTGTAATAATACTGACAGAACCAAAATAACGTAACCGACAGTCGCCTTTCCTTGTTACACCCACACGGCACGATGAGCCACAGGGTCAATGAGGGGGACCTGAAAAAAAAAGCAAAATTATTAATACCCCTGAAAGAGAAAACATCTTGATTAGTGAATTAAAACTTTGGTGTAGAACTCGGGTGAGTATGCAGCATTTTCTGTGAATTTTGTGTCCTCTCGTTGCTGTTCACAGACTTGTCTCTTTTGTTGAGCCAAAGTGATGTCAATCTGAAACAGTTCAATCAAAAAATTAGAATGTCACATAGATTATTTTTAATAGATCAGAGGCCATTCTTCCAAATCTCTTAAATGGGTGACACATTCTTCTCCAGCAGTCCTCATTTACCATTGCAACCTGCAACTGATCCACAGTTTCCTAATAAACTGGTCTGGTTCCCCCCACCCACACAGTCCTATTAATTTCGAAGAAAATGTCCTATGAAAATGGGTTGGAAGAGTTGCAGGTTGGCAGTGCCAAACAAGGTTGCTAAATAAATTGCGATGAGAGATAAAATTTCGGAAGACATTTTTCACT
The DNA here is from genome assembly GCA_013340265.1 of Coptotermes formosanus. Taxonomy (NCBI): domain Eukaryota; kingdom Metazoa; phylum Arthropoda; class Insecta; order Blattodea; family Rhinotermitidae; genus Coptotermes; species Coptotermes formosanus. The sequence goes on along the minus strand of BLKM01006251.1, from coordinate 1,398,543 downwards.
TCGCTGAGATGTGGTGTTTACAACCTTAAAAAAATTCAATCGGAACATTAGAATACCACATTAATGTTAAAAGCGTTGAGGACCTTGTTCCGGATGAAGGTTGTAAAGAGAAGAAAATTCCTTCCTCAAGGCGCCTAATAATTTAGTAGTCCTCGGTTTTCTATTGCAACCTGCAACTCATCCACAGTATCCTAATAAACTGGCCTGGTTCCCCCCACCCACGCAGTCCTACTAATTTAGAAGAAAATGTGCTATAAAAATGGGTTGGAAGAGTTGCAGGTTGGCAGTGCCAAAGAGAGTTTCTAAAAAAATTTCGATGAGAGATAAAATTTCGGAAGATATTTTCCACTTCACTGAGATGTGGTGATTACAACCTGGAACAATTCAACCACAACATTAAAATACCACATTAGTTCTAAGATCGTTGAGGACCTTTTTCCGAACGAATGTTCTAAACGGAAGAAAATTCCTTCCTCAAGGCGCCTAATAATTTAGTAGTCCTCGGTTTTCTATTGCAACCTGCAACTCATCCACAGTTTCCTAACACATTGGCCGGTTCCCACTACCCACGCTGTCCTACTAATTGAGAAGAAAATGTGAGATAAAAATGGGTTGGAAGAGTTGCAGGTTGGTAGTGCCAAACAAAGTTTCTAAAAAACATGCAGTGACAGAAGAAGCTTGTCCACAGATTTGATTCTTGGCTGAGATAGGCTGATTCGCTATCAGTCTGAAACAATTCAAACAGAACATTAGAATACCACATGGTTTACTTTAAGAAGAGTTGAGGACATTCTTCCAAACGAGTGCGCTGGAATATGAGAAAATTTCCTCCAGTTTTAAATAATTTTATGGCCCTCGTTTTCTAATGCAAGGTGCAGCTGATCCAAGCATCCTAATAAATGTCCTGGTTTTCCCCCCCCCCCCCATCGCGTAATCCTATTAAATTTTGAAGATAAAATGGGAAAATGGAAAAACAACGGAAGAGCTGCATCTTGTAAAGACCAAATTTCATAGCTTAAGAGACCTCAAGACCTCAAACAAAGAGTTTTGCCAAAATTTTCAAAAATTCTCAGTCCTCTTACTCAAATCCAAAATGTATGTGCTTCGTAAAAAATTCCAAGCGCATGGCTGTAAAAAGGCAGAATTACGCATGCGCATTTGGCATTGTTGACTCACGTAGTGTCCTGTAACATGTGTGGCAGTTTCTGACACGTTCAGGCGATGAAAGGTCCCCCCACCCCCGCAATCCTAACATGAACGAGAACAGAAGCCACAACAACATGTTAGGTCCACTCCGCTCGCCTCCTCCGGCTGCCAACACAAACCGGGCGAGCTCCACATCCCAGTGTTGACTGTGTTAACGTCGCAGTGACATCTGTAACGTGTATTTTGCGTGTACATGGAGATGGGACTGCTTCGCTCTAGGACCTAAGGGCAGAATTGAGTGCACACACCATTTTTGGTGTAGACGCGTCACGTTCCTTTGCAAACATCGCATAATTTAGTGAAAGCGAGGGAATTTTAATGTACTGATGGATTTTTAAATTATTTAAAAATCCATCATATAATGAAAGAATAAACTGTAGGTAGGCCTATAATCATATATTTTGTTCGTGACGAATCTAACTTAAATTAAGGGAAAATAGGTAGGAAATGAGTTTTACGCCACTTTATCACTTGAAGAACAAATGACAAAAGCAAACGTGTGAACTCTCCTCCCTGATGTATGCAATCAATTCTGTACAGAAGAGGCCACAACTTACACACGAGGCAAACCTCAAAATTCGAGAGGTTTTACTTACATAGATTAACGGTAAAAATTTATAGTTTCATGAATATATTTTTCTTCCTCCAATTCGAATTTCTTTGGTAGAAAGAGTCTCCATCGTATTGAAAGTAGCCTGTAGAATAACCTGGCTAGCCCCTCTACGTTCAAAGACCCTTTCCATGAAACGTTCATGTTTAATGTTGTGTGTCTCTCCGCGACCTCTCCAAGTGCTGCTTCCGTCCGCCACTGGCTGAAACACACAGGGGTGTCAAGTTTTCTGCAGCCTGCTGACACACTACCCTACCAACGTGGCCCCGCACATTGGCACGATCTTACATCTAAATACCTGACTACCTAACATTACGAAAACCTAACAGCGCGTCCTAACTAGCAAATGCCTGCCGGGTCGGGGGGGGGGGGAGACAAAAACACAAAAAACATACAAAAGCAGCAAACACTTTCTTAAATATGTAGTGACGTCTCTGAAATACAGGCTGCCAACTTGACGCTTAAATGCTACAAAACCCTACGACTCTACAACACACCAAACCCCGACTGACAGGAGTGGTTTTGCAGTTTTAAGTGATTCAGCCAGCGACCCTTACTGAGCGAGAAGCAACGGCGGGACAAGAAATGACCACCTACTTTAACCCCCGGCGCGCTGCAGATGGTGTTCTTCTGACGTCGCGTTGAAAACGATGAGGATTTGTAGGTAATGAAGCTTGAAGTGGCGATCGACATGTACGTCGACTTGGTGCTGACGCAGATGATTGTGCTGTTGCTATTGCTGTTGTTGCTGTTGCTGTTTTTGTTGCAGATGTTGTTGCTGTTGTTGCTGCTGTTGTTTTTGCTGCTGCTGCTAATGTTGTTGTTGTAGCTTATTATATGTGGATTAAAGCGAGATATACCACTTCCACACAATTATCACTGATCATTAGCCACCACTGAAGCTACGTGAAAGGATATACTTTTTCACTATTTTATTCAAATCGCCGATCACATTTTACACTTAAAACACTTCCTGTGCTTTGATACTTGACACTGGAAGCAAACTGCTTCTCACACTGAAAACACTTCCACTTCGATCACTTTGTGAATGAAACAACGTGTTTTCACTCGTAACTTTAAATTTCAATTGCACACGCACCAAATAATAGAATTTACTTTTTAAACTAAATAGATTCTTGACGCATTTCATCGGTTCCATACAAAAGTAAAACAACCACAGATTGTTTGCTCACATCACCCAGTCCTAATTGAAGAAGCGTTCTTGTGACTAGAGTTACACTTAGGTAGCTAACACTAGCTTGCCCTAGGAAAAGATCGATGGATAAACAATCGTTGGGAGTGCCTTTTATGAAACCCGCTATATACTTTTCCGTCAAAGGTGATGTAATTGCCTTCAGAATTCAGACACGTCACGCAAAAGTTGGACTTGCGTACCTATAAAAATAACCGAATATGTGACATTAACGGACTTGCTGATTTTAACCTACGTCCGCTGCATCTAGGACAAGATTAGCTTTGTAAACTAAATCAGACACGTCTTCAGGATCTAAGCGACTACAGACTTTTCCAGAAGGACTCTGCCCCGTGGATTGGATGTATTGCTGTTTGTGTCAAAACTTATCAAATTAAAGTTTCGACCGTGGATCAGTAAGTTAACCGTATGAAATTGAACTTTTATTCATTAAACAAAGTATCTTCCACAGAGGTTTTGTCTTATTTTACTTTATCCGAAAAGACGTGAAATCATAAATAATATTACAACTGATAAAATACGACACGCCAGTGTTGTATATAATATTCCAGATATCACGCACATATTATTAAAATAAAGTAGTATATGTGTTAACATTTTACCGATAAACTAAGAAATTTAAGTTTATTTCATTTCCACCTGAAGTCAGAATTTTGCATAATATTGTGACAATTTTTTGAGAAATGCAGTTCAGCTGAGAGGAAAAAGAATTTGCCGGCCATGCATTATGTTAGGGAGGATGTGTACCCCTTGTGCCGTCACATAAAGGTAATGAACATACGTACGTACATACATAAGTACATACATACATACATACATACATACATACATACATACATACACACACACACACATACGTACGTACATACATACATACGTACATACATACATACGTACATACATACATACATACATACGTACATACATACATACATACATACATGCACACGTACATACATACATACATACATACATACATGCATGCATGCATGCATACATACATACATACATACATACATACATACATACATACATACATACATACATACATACATACTTTCTCATACATACATAATACATTCTTTCGTCTGTCCATCCATTCATACTGTGTGAGGAGGTTAGTATACGTGTGTCATGGTGTAGATGAACTGCAATCAACAGAGAATCGTCACTTGGTTTTGAATAAAGTTTCACATTTTCACTTGTTAATTTTTAAATGAATAATCAAGAATGAATGGGGTAAGGTTGTGTTAAATTTACTATAAATTATGTTCGGAGACTTCCTTTTATGCGCCCGAAAATAATATTGATCATGCATAGTATCATTTTCCTCGTGAATTATTTTGACAAGCAAAATCAATATTCAAACCGCTCTCCATATGAGAACTTTAAGGTTCTCACAGCGGTCCTGATGAAAATTCAGGTGCTTCTCAATATAAAAAGCAGTGCTGGCACAGTAGCAGACAGAAGTTTACTGCCTCTGTATTCAAGGCTCACGAAGAATACTTTAGACTATCAGGAAGATGGAAGCAACACACTTCTACGAAATATCTGTATCCATTTACCTATCTACACGGCGTCTTATTTTAAGATACCTTTAACATTATTCTCTAGGTATCTGTGAGATTTTGATTTTAATATTAATTCAGACCGGATTAGATATTCAGAATTCTGAATATACTTTCCACTACGTCGAATCGTATTCTGTTAATTGAAGAACATGGGGAATGTCGCATTGTACTGCGGTGGGACAGACGGAATAGCCGAATGCAGTTGGAACTCAGTTACGATATACTTGGAGCTGAGAATACTGAATAGATTTGTTTCGTCAGGAAAAAGGCAATTGTAGCAATTACATCCGTAAAACAGAGTTTCTATTGACAAGCTGATTGTCGCTTAGCAAGTCAAGCAACTAAAATTTTACCGATTTTTTTTTAATAATCTGTGTCTGGGCTACCCCGAGCTAACGAAATTATCGGTCTCCCTAACGAGCTATTATATGAGAAATCCTTAACTGAATACCTTTATCGGGAATTCGTTGCTTTTAGATCAGGTTTCTTCTTATTGGGTGAGATTACCTTCAGTCTACGCGTTAGATCAAATTCTTGAAGCACACAGAAGTTTGAAATTAATTTAGAGACTGAATTTGACGAAAAAGATTTTGTAGTTATTAAATGGTCATTGCATCTATCCTTCCGAATAACATCATAACCGTGATTCCGCATAAAAATGTAGAAATGTCTGTTACTATTATTAAAATATTTAAATAATTTATAATCGCGGTTATTGATGAAAGAATTAACCGAATACATAGCTTTGGAAATATTCCTTCACATGTAACCGATCCAAGAAAAGACAATTCAACAAGATGGCATTTGACGGCAACTTACACTGTTTTTCTCCACTGCACTCGACCACACACACGAACTTCAGGACTAAGACTGACCTAACTCTAACGAATAAAAAGTACTGCAACCCTTGTGCGGATTCGAGCATTCACTTGTTCGTACCAACTACTCATCCCCTATTTGACAGATTAAGTACTATTAAACTACAAAACTTAACATATATTTGAAAAGTCATATATTTAATTTATAGTGGGCGTTATTAAAAGTTTCTTTTGATTTTTTAAATCTAATTATATGTTACTTTTCTTAAAATATGTATCCTTCTTCTTGTTTGTAATAAACTCAGAGTTTCAAGCTTTACGTCTTTAAGACAAGCCACGGGAGGAAGTGGAATCAACATAAAAATCGGTGTCGGTATTGAGACATCCCGTCCTGGATAGTCGAAGTACTATCAAAATACACAACTTGAAATATATTTAATAATTTCTTTGTCATATATTTAATGTACAGTGGTCTTTATTAAGTATTTAATTTTTAAATTTGAATTACATATTCCTTTTCTTAAAACATTCTTTTCTTTCTCTCGTCTGTAACAAACTACATTTTACGCGTTAAGTCTTGAAGACATGCCGTGGCAGGAAATCAACATAAAAATCAGTGTTGCTTAAATAATTCATGTTCGAAGTGCGTTATTTAAAGACGCCATTAATTGCTAAGATTAGAGACTATTGGTCTCATAAAATGGTTGAACCAGAATTTATCAGGTGTTTTGCGGCTGATCGGTTTAAAGCCTGTATGCCACCACACATGCATAAACATATATTTCCCCATTGATAACGCAGAGTGGTCTCTAAAATACAGAGTGATTTCTAAAATAAGTTGTGCGAGTGTGGACTTCATTACTCGTCCTGGCCGCTATAGCTATAATGCATCCGCGCATTTTGTATGAGTCGGAAACTTCTTGCCCGGTACAGTGACTCTCGACTTCTCAAGAAAGACTAGTTTGTCTGGAGTTTGTATTCTGCGCTGTTAGAACAGTGAGCAAGCTGAAACTAACATCTCAGCAGCTTTTGTATTAATAATAAATCTTGCAATTAATAGTAAGAGAGTGACGGGAAAAATATATAAGAGAATTCCGGAAGAATGAACTGATTGGAAAATAAGGTATTGGCAAAAACGTCTTTATTATCGCCCTCATGACTGAGTCCTAAATAGTTCTTTTTAGAGAAAATGAGTTGTTATATTATAGCTACAATTTGGCATTATCAGATTTAGTGACCGATATTCCTTCAGGCTGATGGCTGTGGTAACTACCAACACGTTTATGCTACGTTCAACATAGTCGCTCTCAAATTCTCGCGTAAGCCAACCGAAAGTGGGAATATTCTACATTCTTGAATTTCTACGAGTCTTATTCTTTCTTAGTCCTTTCTTCTTCTACCCACTTGTTCACAGTAGGTGTCGAGGGTTTCTGTGATTTTATTTGATCACACTCAAGCACACACCACAGTCGGTAGGACTCCTCTGGGCGAGGGATCGGCCCGTCGCAGAGACCTCTACCTGACAACACAAACACTCACAAGAGAAAAAAACCATGCCCCACGAGGGATTCGAACCACGATTCCAACAAGCGCTCGCCCGCAGACCTACGCCTTAGACCGCGCGACGACTGGCATTGGCCGAGTCTTGTTTTACACAGGGTAACATAAGTCTATAGACTTCTCCACTTCATACAAGTGGCAGTGAGTATTTCAAAACCCCTAGGATTTCACAGTCCCCATTCTTATTATCTTCATCCATTTCAGATATAAATACCAGGCATCCTAAAAGAAACAATTCAGTTTGTACTTTATCTTTTTTATTTTATTGTTTTTTGTGGACCAAGTAACACGTGGACTGATTTTTTACAAGTACTTCTGTATGTTATTATTCCTCCGACGTTCCATATTCATTCAGCCATCCGTTATCTACGCTATTTGACAGTTTGCAGTGCAATATTAACCTGCATTATACATAAACATTCAGCGTCTACCGCACAGGTAGGACAGTATGCGTCCAGTAAAAAAAAATACATACTTATAATGCTTCTTTTTATAAAATAAAAATTCCTTTCTGTGCCTTAAGAGTAGAACATAGGGTTTTTCTAAACAAGGGGTACCCAGTGGCGTCCTCATTGGTTATTTGGGCACACGAAAGATGAAGTAACAGGGAATTTGGGAAAGTCTGATTTTAATGGCATTATTCCTCCTCCAAGTAGCCGCAATCAAGTGGTACAGGTGTTTCTCATTTCCCGTTCATGCTGCCTGTCCAACACATCCTATCTCTGTGATTTTATGACCTTAATAGTGTTGGATATAGAGTACAAATTATGAATCTCTTCACCATGTAAGCTTCCAACTCTGACTTCACTCCTCTCTCCTACGCATCTTGTGCAAGCTTTACCTAAAGCGACTGTTAATATCATCTGGTTAATTGCTGGTGCCACGACGCACGGCAAGCACATGTAAAGTGGGACTTGGGGCCAAGTGGGACTTGAGTCCCTCACAAGCCGCCATTCATGAAGACTGACTGTATTCTAGATCGCAATGAGTGCTTGAAAAATATGCCTGTAAAATTACATCTCCCGAATTGTGTAGAATTTGAATTGTTTTCTGGAAATTCCTGTTCCAATCTCCCGTTCTCGTGACGGAAGCCTTTCTGTTGCGCCTTTCAAATCTCTTCCTACCCCATTTATAGTTTTCTTCCCTCCTGATTGATTGCTGTACAACTTACGTGGTTGAAGCTTTATGCTTAAATAACCTAATTACAAATCACGCATTAAAAGGATATTTAAAATTTCGTCCCGAAACCTGTACGAACCCCGAACTCTGTATTTAGTAATACTTAGTATGTCTCTCTTAATTTGTTGAACGGTGCTGCATCAGATACATAGTTTATGTAATGTCGAAAGACATGATAGTTGCTAATGAATTACGCAGGATATGAAAATAACAGTGCGTTCCTTACGACAAGCTTACGACCAATGTTCCCTCAAAGCTGCGCGGGTGCGCGGCTGCGCAGTAACTGAAATGCTTCCGCGCACACTGAATTGTTACAGCGCAGCCAGAATTTTCAATTTTCATTGTAAATATTCTTATTGTATATATTACAAAAAAATTTTAAAATGCCGCGCAGTCATCAGGTCGTGTAAAAATTTTCTGCTTAGAGCAGCAGCAGGTCCGCGCAGCTGTAAAAAAATTAGAGGAAATGCTGCATCCAGATAAGCCTGTTGAAGCATAAAATGTGACTAATTCCAACATCAGGAACAATCGCAGTGTTACATTTATCCAGCAAAACCTTCTTCAATGCGGGCTCGGAACTACACAGCTGTGCACCCAGAGATATGGCGTCATATCCCAGAAGACCTAAATCTAGGGCAAAACCTCTGAATGAACCTCAAATTACTCCAACGTTGTGTGCGCAGTCTTCTTGAAAAGCTGATAGCTGCTGTGCTGGTAAACAAGTTCCCTGTCCTTATGGCACCAGAAAGTTTATTCCGCCACTGGACCCTATTCTGAGCCAGTTCAGTCCACTTCATGACTTCAAATTCTGTGTACCGTAAACAAATTTTAGTACTATCTTGCCTTCTACTCCTGCGTCTCATAGTTGGTTCTTAACTTAAGATTTTTCGAAAAACGTAGGTCTATGTAAATTTCTCATTTCTTCTGTGCGTGCCAAATGTCTCCTACTTATTTTATTTAATCGCCCCACAGACTACTTTTATGAAAATACTGCAAAATTAAGGAACGATTTTTATTTTCTCTTCCGTCTTTTTTCTTTATTCCAAATTTCTTCTCAGCATTATACCATACGGAGGGACCAATAAGAGACTAGCAATTTTACGACACATATTTACCACGTACTTCGTACAATAAGAAAATAAACCAACAATGTGCACAGCACTATTTCATTTTTTACTTACAATCTAACTTGTTTCGATTTTATTCAACCATCATCAGAGAGCAATTAAATATGTCATAAAAATTACAAGGCTAACAACAATTAATACGTAATGGTTTATTCTCTTATTAACAGAATAGCAACTAACTTATCAATATTGATAATAAAAATAATAATAAAAATAACAACAATAATCGGCTGTCTTACTTAAGTGTCATACATCGATAAAATGGGAAGAGGAAGTATGTCCTATGTCCTCGGGTGGCTAATGTGAAACACAAAATAACGTACTGAAAGGCAGCTTTCCTGTTGCCCTCAGCGATTTGAGATACTCAGCTATTACAACACTCGGTTCGTTACGAGTTTGCCTGCGATTCACAGGGGAACGTGCATGCAGAGGATAGAGTAATTTGCCATCAACACATGAGCTGTAACTGCGCGAACCTCATGACCCTGAGTCAGCATTGACATTCTGCCACACTAGGCAAGTCCCTGTCCTACACAGGCCTATTAGGATCACAGCTCGCCGAAGAACTTCCTCATATCGCAGATGACTGATTGTAGGAAGAGGCTAGCAATTCATTTGCCTGAACAGGTTACAGTCCAGAATGTTGTAAAAAGATGAATCAGACGTCAGACAGTCACAAATAAATTTTACAAGTACTGTGAAACGTGCAACGTGTTTCGGCTTATCTGTACCCCGTTATCAGGCACAGGTTAAATACATCACAAACTTTTACATAAACGACATTATTAATTAAAATGACCGAGATCTTAATATTAACAGTTTAACAGGTTTTGCTGTAAAATTAAAGTCGAAACTGTGTTAGATAATTAATAAATTGTATACTAAAATAATATATTAAAAATATGTGGTAGTACTTCTGTAACATATTTTGGTATAAGTTCCTCCTTTTCTGTATGTACAATAATACAAGACCGTATGGATGTCTATGAAGGACGGTAAAGATTTGTAATCAAGAGGTCATATGGAAATTTGTCTACATATTTTAATGAGAAAATGTGAATTAATGTAATAGGAGAAATGTCTTTTGTTAATTTTCATGAACTTAATTATAAACAAAAATGCACTGCAGAGCAGTAATTGCCCTGTAGGAATTAGAACTAGGTTCGACTCTAGCATTTTACAATGAGCTTCTTTAATAACATTTAAAAAGATAAATGCCTGCTCGGGTGAAAAGAATAGAAAAGAAATTGGGAAAGCAGAGCCCTACTCAAAGAGTAAATGTTGCAGCGTTTTCGCTGTGTAATTATCTCCAGATTTTCAGTTTCTGAATGCTAGTGTTAGATGCGTTTATAAATCACTGACAAATTGGAAGTATTTTGAGTTAATCTTCGCAGTATGACACGATGCACACGTTAAGGTTGAAACCATATGAAATAAAAAATGAAATAACGCTGACCGCCTACCATGAGCGTCTGCTGTCCAGTTGAAAGCCACAGTTATTGAAACGACATAATTACATTCCGAAATTAGACGAGAGAAGTAATTAACTGCTCTACATATTTCGATTATAGTTGTCTGAATGCGATGAGTGCCTGGCATGTTACGTGGTGGCGAATAGAAAACTGTGAAATCCTGGAAGATCTGCATTTTGGTACTAGGTGGTGGTGGCGGCGGCGGCGGCGGCGGCGGTGGTGGTGGTGGTGGCGGTGGCGGTGGTGGTGGTGGTGGTGGTGGTGGTGGTGGCGGTGGTGGTGGCGG